>VXBN01006754.1:707015-754060 GCA_013397395.1 Sinosuthora webbiana
TCCCTCCCTCCTTCCCTCCTTCCCTCCTTCCCTCCCTTCTTAGCTTCCATCCTTTTCCCATGAAATAATTCACCAAATTTCTGGAGTTTCCTTCCTCAGAGCCCCCATTCCCAGGTATCTTTTAAAGGATTAAGCACACTGTTAATATTATAATAATTCCCTGTGGTAAGGTCCTAAATCATCCACAAGAATCTAAAATTTCAGATCTTCTCCACTGCTCATTCTGCTGGAGTGTGCAAGACAAGCTGCAGGATTTTCCTGAGGAGATTCCAAGGATTCTGGGAAACCCCAATGGTCAATTATTTTCTTCAGGTTATTTTCATTTAAAACCTCGAATGTTTTTTCCACTTATCCATGGGATGCAGCATGACCTCCACAAAGAGCACATTGGGAAGAGCACTATTGACTCTGGAGACCTTGGAGATCTTGGGAAGCTCCTCTTCCCTCTTGTTTCTTTCCACGTGTTTTGGGATCTGCACATGGGCAGAATGTGACTGTGCAAAACTCATCCCCTTCCTAAGAGTGAGAACACTCCTGGCTCCAGGAGCTGCTGCTTTTCATCCCGCTGGGATAAATGTCCCAATCTGCAGTTGTCACATTTGTTCTGGAGGTATCCATAGGCTTTTCCTGCCCCCTGATCCTGTGTCCCCCCACCTTCCCAGGATCAGTCAGGTTGTGCCATCAGCCCAACTTTCGTTGTCACTTTGTCACCCCAGCAGCAAAATTCTTTATTATTTAATTAACTGTGAAGGCAACAAAATCCTGTCTCAGAGGGCAGAAAATCCCACAAAATTATCCCTAATCCAGCCTTCCCAGAAATTTTTCATTCAGCATTTGGGGCTTGATCAGGAGAGGGCAGATCCTGGGTGGATCTTTCCAGCATCCAACAGCTCTGAGGGCTTTGAGCTCCTACACACAGAGGTGACTTTTCCAGCAGGATCAGGAGCACTTTTCCTGGGCTAACATTCTGTGGGTTATCCATCACAACCCAACCAGGCAGCTGAGAGGGTGCAGAGGGAGCTGCCGCTGGAGAAACCACAGGGAAGGAAACAAAATCTATGGAAAAGCATCAAGTGTTGGGATGTGATTCAGCTCCCTGGTTTGAGAGAGCTGTTCCTTCACTAATCTGAGACTCAGCCTCCCAAAAACTCCTTCTACATCCCCAGGTTTTGCCCAAATCTCTCCTGAAGAGGAAAGTGCTTCTCTTGGGGCTGGTTTTCTGGATATCCCGGACGTGATATCCTGGGACAGGCAACAAAGAGATCAAAGGAAGGTACAAACTGTGCCCTTCAGCCACTTCCAGCCTGGCTCCCTCAGCAGCTCAGGGTTCCTCACAGACCCCCTTGAAAATCAAATCTTTCCCTTGTTTTGGTGGGATAAGTGGCAGGAAAGCAGGAAGAAAACACACTGGAAACCTCTGAGCCTGACTATGCCAGATTTCCTGGGATCTCCTCTCTCCGGGGAAAGTGAAGCAGAGGAAGGGGAAATCCAGAAAGGATTTCTGCCAGAATAAAACCAGGCAACTTCCCATACGGAAGGCGTGCGCTCCATGAAAAAGTGGGTTTGATCTCTGGTTAAATGGGATATTCACCCCCTTAGGGATTTTTACAATTCTATAGGATTAAAAGCAAACCTAATGTGGCTCTGGGGTAAAGGGAAGGTTGTGTGGGAAGAGTATCCTGCTTCTGCCTGGAGTTTGTAGGGAAGCAGAAGGTGCAGCTTCTGTGCTTAATAAATCAAACAAAGGTAGAACAGCTCTAGGATCCATGAATATTTCATGGAATTATTCCTTGGAAAATATTTGTTATGGGAATTTGGATGGTGGGTAATGAGCTGGGTAAACAAAGAACTGCCATTCCAGGATTATCCATCTAAAATCCACGAGCGTGGATCGTAATGAATGGACAGGCAGGAGCAGGGGGAGGAAAACGGGGAATGCGGGAAATTCTTATTTTAAAAAGGATGTGAAGGGAACCGAATGTGAAAATCCAGTGTAAAAAGCAGCATCCAGCCTGGATCTGGATTTTATTCCAGAGATGTTTCAATCTCAGAGAGTAATTGGAGAAATAGTTGCTGGGAGGTGTTTTCCATCCTGCGCATGGAGCTACTTCTGCACAGGAATCTTTCTGTCACCTCTGGGCTCAAACTCCACAGTTTTATGTCCATATTTAATAATTCCTCTTGGTTATGCACATCCAGACAATAAATGAGATTTTAACATTAAAAATCAGCTTTTCTCCCTTTTATCTCTCTGATAAATAACTCTTAATTCACTCTTGTAACCCCTTAGAGCAGTAAAAGAGAGCAAATATCTGCAAAATAATTTAATCTAACAAGGCCTTTGGAAAGGAAAATGAAATATCTGCGGCTCTTGCTGGTGAGAGGTTCAGCTCCTGTGAAATGATGGGATTTGGAATTATTGTCACTCAGTCTCAGACTTTTCCTTTGTGCTTGGATGGGTGTCCTGGAGCCAAGGCTTGGCCACAGGATGCAAAGGGTAACAGCAGAGGAAGGGCAGGGATGCAACCCCGATGTGTCTCTGCAGGATGTAGGGAATTGCAGGAAGGACTTATGGAAGGTGGTATAAGGTCCTTGTATCAAATGAATATTTGAATGGCTGTTTCATTCATGGCTCTGTTTATTTTCTGGAGTTTCCCATTGGATTTTAGCCTCTGCAGCCTTCAGTGATGGAGATTCCACAGATTATCTTCCAATGATTTGAGTCTGCCCCCAGCATCCCATTCTGCTGCCTCATTTCCAGTTTATCCACTTATTCCTACTCCTGAATCTGCTTTTTTTTTCCCCCCCTCACATCCTTTATTTTTGTATGGAAATTCTCTCCTGTGCTCCTCATTGCAGGTTCCTGATCCCACACATTGAACTTTCCCAATCCCTGACCCTTTCCCAACCCCACTCCAGCCATTCCCAGGGGATGAGCAGTGTTCAGGGCATAGACATTTACCTCTTTTCCTTCCTTAGTGCATTCCAACACCCATTTCCATCCTGCCTGAGTTGATATTTCAGGACCATCTGTTCCCAAACTCTGAATCTCTTTGGATCCCCTGGCTCCAGGGATATTTCCTGCACAGTAACTGTGAGCTCCAGCCCCTCAGGATGGATTGAAATGTAGGGCCCTGCTCTTCCTGTTGCAGAATTCCCTGTTCACTTGTGCAAATTCCCAGCTGCCATTTC
Organism: Sinosuthora webbiana; assembly: GCA_013397395.1. Classification (NCBI taxonomy): domain Eukaryota; kingdom Metazoa; phylum Chordata; class Aves; order Passeriformes; family Sylviidae; genus Sinosuthora; species Sinosuthora webbiana. The sequence continues at coordinate 710,208 of VXBN01006754.1, forward strand.
CCCATCCAGGCACTGGTGGCAGACTGAGCTGGGCTGAGTTTTCCAGTCCTGGATCCCTTGATGCCATCAGCGTTGGGATCTCACCATTCCTGGGCTTTCCAGATCATTTAGAAGCATCCACTCCTGAAATCCCTCCCCTGAGAAGTGATTTTCTCATTCCTTGAGCACCCATTTGTGTCAGGATCAGCCACTTTATCCCAAGGATGCTGCATTTCTTTGGCTGCTGACCATCCCTCCTGGAAGGGCTGTGGAAATCCAAGGGAGTAGGGCCTTGGCACTCATATTTTTTAAAATGAACTTCTCACAAAGGCCTGGAGGGACAGGACACAGGGAATGGCTTCCCACTGCCAGAGGGCAGGGCTGGATGGGATATTGGGCAGGAATTGTTCCCTGGGAGGGTGGGCAGGCCCTGGCACAGGGTGCCCAGAGCAGCTGTGGCTGCCCCTGGATCCCTGGCAGTGCCCAAGGCCAGGCTGGACAGGGCTTGGAGCAGCCTGGGACAGTGGGAGGTGTCCCTGCCCAGGGCAGTATTTTGACTTTCCAATTTCCAACCTCTTTCTTTGGCGCCTTTTCTCCAGGACTATTTCAGACCTGGATTCAGAATTGTTCCAATTAAAGTCTCATAATCTTAAACAATTTAATCATCCTCTGCTTGCTTTGGGCTCCCACCGCCTGTCCTTTAGACAGCAATTTTACGATGTATTATAAATATTGTTTTTACATCTCAGACTTAGTGATTTAACTCATTTTAAGGGATTTAATTCTTGTAATGCAGATTTTTTTTTTTTACCAGCATACAGCTTCCTTTAATTGAAATCATTTCTTTTACTTTGCCTATATTCACAAATTGGAACTGGATATAGGTAGGAGTTTGGGGTGTTATTTTTTCTTTCTTTAGAATTGACAAATTCCCGCTGTGTTTGTTCTTTGTCTTTTAGACAGGTGCGAGCTTTGCTTTGTTATTTGGGTTTTTCTTTTTCATTTATTATTTCTACACTTTCATTTACTTCTGTTTTCTTTTTATTTCTCGGCCTTCTCATCCTCCTAAATCAAGATCTACTGCTTTCATTGTTTGCCAGGGATAAAAGTCCCAATCTTTTCTTCTCCAGGTAGCTCCCAGACACCTGTGCTGGGGATGATGTATGGAGGGACTGTGATGAGCCTGTGTTTAATGGACAAGTTTTTCTCTCAAGCTCAAGGCTGTAGCTTGGATGTCACATTGAGGAGCACACCTGGGGCTGGCTGTGCTGGAGCTGATGGGAGAGTCACCAGAAGCAGCTGATTTTTGTGACTCTCAACAAATACTTTAAGGTGCAGACAATCTAAACTTAGACCTTTTTCATCCATTTTTCATCTAATAACCAGATTTATTTTTTTGAGTTGAATGTGCACTTCTAACCAAACCCTGTGCTTTAGATCTTGCTAAATAAGAAGTGGTTTATCTTCACTTTCGGGGCTCACTTGACTGATAAATCCCACATTTTTGTGCTTCATTTGACTGATAAACCCCAGACTCCTGGGAGAGTCTCCCAGCTGTCTCCTCATTCTGGAATGCTCCAGCTCTTGGTCCTTGAGTGTGTTCTTTATCCCAGCCCTTTGTGCACAGGGATGTCTGATCCCACCCAGCAGTGCCACTTTTAGTGCTGGTGGAGTTCTTGTGGATTTGATGAGCAGTGAAACTTCTCCTAGCCTTTCTGGGGAGCTGCTGGTGCTCTGAACATGAACAGTTAAAAAATAGTGTGATTAACAGGTTTGATTGAACATAAAATTATGGGAAGGTAACTTATAAATTAATGTTTTGTGTATTGCTCATCACAGTCCACAACTTCCTTCCAAAGGGCAGCTCCAATCTCTGCTCTGGGACAGGGACAGCACCCAGGGCAGGGCTGGAGCTGAGCCAGGAAGGATTTAGGTTGGATTTTAGGGAAAGGTTCTTTCCCCAGAGGGTTCAGGCACTGCCCAGGCTCCCCAGGGAATGGGCACGGCCCCGAGGCTGCCAGAGCTCCAGGAGCCTTTGGACAGCGCTGCCAGGGGTGCCCAGGGTGGGATTGTTGGGGAGTCTGGGCAGGGACAGGGGCTGGGCTGGATGATCCTGCGGGTCCCTTCCAGCTCAGGACACTCTGTGATTCCATGACAAGGCCAAATCCTTGTGTCTTGGTTTAGATAGACAGGTATCTGCCAGGGAAGGTTGGAGTCTCCCTTGGAATGTATGCTCCCCTGTCCCCCTTTCCAAATTATTATAAATTTGCAATTAAAAGGCTGTCAGGCAAAGATTTTGGGAATAGGTATAGCAGTTCTTTACTAGGGATATCAAAAATACAAATAATAAGCAAGCAAACAAACAAACAAGAAATCCTAGAAAACCCTGACAGAGTCAGAAATACAACCTGACACCCTGTTGGTCAGGGTGTTGGAAGCTGTCCAAAGTAAGCCCTCCTGGGGTGGCAGATGTGGTTCTGTTGGAAGCAGAGATGGTGCTGTGGAGCCAAGGGTCCAGAGATGGGTCCAGTCCTCTTTTGGGAGTCCCGTGGGAACACTGGATGTGTGGTGACACTTGTGGCTCCTTTTTATCGAGGTGAGGACGGTTTGGCTCCCCCTCCCTGGGTGGAGCATCTCACAATGGGATGATGTAATGTGTCATGTCATTGGTGAGCTTTGATGGCCCATTAACAGAAGATATCCCCACGGAGGGAATGGGAGCGTGAGCAGAGAGAAGAAACAATGCCCCACCCAGTTTTAACAGCTGGCTTGTTATCAGAAAAAGCAGTTGCACCCTCCCTCCTGGAGTTACAACAGATAAAGGAAAACAAAACAAAACAAAACAAAAAACCCCAAAAACACCTCCCGAACTGGGTTTCAACAGATGGAATAGAATAAACATTTATTTTGGTTACAAAACCCAAGACACCTTGCTACAACTCTGGCCACTGGCCTGGAATTCCATGGAATTCTGGAACTCCAGGGAATTCACAGGTCTCTGACGTAGAAACAAAACTCAGCCCAAAGCAGGACTGGGCAGAGGAAGCTGCTCCCTGATATCCAAACAGGCTGGGCAGAAAGCAGAGAGCTTTTTAGGAAGCAAAGCCACTGGAATCTGTCCCTTCCTGCCACTTCAGGGCTCGTTCTGCAGGGGACAAGTGGAAGTCACCAGCAGGGCCTGAGGGCTGAACCAGGTGAGGCCTTGCAGACCAGGACTGCTGGGCAATCTTTAAACACCACATTTTTGGGACCACCAACCCCACAGGAGACCCCAGGATGGATCTGGCATCAAGGTGGCCCTCAGGTCTTAGGGAATACACAGGATTAATCACTGTGCAAAGGGAAAACAGTGGGGAAAGCAGAGACTGAAGGAGGGGGAAAGGATGGAGGGACAGGAGTGGTTATAAAACCACAGCTGTTAGTAACTACAGCTGTTAGTAACTCCAACTCATAGTAACCCCAGCTCATAGGAACTACTGCTCTCACTGCTACAGTTGCCTGCCGGGGACAAGGCCAGGGAAATTCTGGTTTCAGCAGGGCCAGCAGGAACAGAGTTTTCCAGGAAGCACCTCCCCAAACACCAGGGAGACTCCCCCAGCCCAGCATCAGCTTGAATAGGGTGGCATAAACTTCATCTTTTTAATAAAACAGAGGAAAACAAACCACAATGGCAACAACGGACTTACCGCGCGATTCCGTTTCCAGTGGAATTACAAATGTTCCCAGAGCATGCAGATGTGTTTAGTCCCACAAAGCAGAGCTCATTTATTCATAAGCATATCTGCCAGGCTGCCTGGGCAGAATCGTCTCCATATTCCAGGGGATTATTAAACTGGGGGGATGGTGAAGGGTTTCTTTGCAGGAGTCTCCAGTACATGGATCCAGCAGCCAAATGAGGGGAAAATGGGAATGACAGGGAAGACAGGCAGGCAAGAGGGGCTGTTTGCAAGAGGAAAAATTGGCAGTGACAGACCCAAACTGGCAGAGTTTCAGAGGGAGAAAGGCTGCACAACACAAGACAAACACCTCCAGAAACAGGGAAGAGCCCTGCAGGGACTGATACCTTGGCAGGTAACTCCATGTTCTCCTCTGGGCTGTGGTCTCCAGTTTGTGGGAATTCTGGCAAGTGTTGCTGCCGGCACTCCTCTGCTCCAGCTGGAAAACACCCAAGGAACATTAAACCAGGGCAGAGGCAGCATCTTCCCCAGGCAGGCTGGTGCTGTCTGCCCTGTGCTGCTTGAAAAATCAAAGAGTTGGGAGGTGAGGAGCTTTGAAACTCCAGCCCAGCAGCTCCTGACCTGCTGCATGTTCCACATCTGCTGCAGTCAGGAATGATTTCACTGCACCGGGCTGGTGCTGCACTGGGGCAGAACAGTGGGAATGTTGGAAAGTGCAGGGGAAAAAATTGGGAGTGGTTGGCTGGGCCCTGCTGACTGTGCTCACAGGGGCAGGGCCCAGGGCAGGGAGAGGAGGGATGCTCCTCTCTCCACCCTCCAGCTCCTCCTGGCTGCTGCCTCCATGCTGAGCCCCAGTGGGAGCTGGACACAAATCCAGGGATGGCGGCAGAAATGGGGATGGAGATGGTGGGACCTGGGCAAGGCTCTGACAGAGCTGGGATCGCTGAGCCTGGAAAACAGGAGCTTTGGGGTGACCTCATTGTGGCTGTCCAGGACCTGAAGGGGCTGACAAGAAAGACGAAGACGGACTGGGGACAAGGGCTGGAGGGACAGGACACAGGGAATGACTTTAAACTGAAAGAGAGTAGATTTAGATGGGATTTTGGGCAGGAATTGTTCCCTGGGAGGGTGGGCAGGCCCTGGCACAGGGTGCCCAGAGCAGCTGTGGCTGCCCCTGGATCCCTGGCAGTGTCCAAGGCCAGGCTGGACATTGGGGCTTGGAGCAGCCTGGGACAGTGGGAGGTGTCCCTGCCCATGGCAGGGGTGGAATTGGATGAGCTTTAAGGTCTCTTCCATCCAAACCATTCCACTATTCCATGATCAATTCAGCAGCCCCTGCTGGCTTTTTCAGAGGGTCCTCCATCCCCCCAAATTCCAACATCAAGCCATGCTGGGAAAGGAGTTTTATCCTTCCTTGTTTTTACAGATGAATGCCAGAAAAATCAGTATTTTTTCTTTGCCTTTTCCTTTATTTTTTCCCTTTTTCCCTTTTAGCTTCTCAGAACTTTCTCAAGTTTGTAAAAGTGACAGAGCTGAAAAAGAAAAGTGAATTTGTCACAGTGTCACTTTCATGTATTGAAAACATTTGTAAAGTTACAAAGTAGAAAAGGGGGGGGAAGGCAAAAATCACACTTCTTATTCTTCACGAAAAGGAGGAAGAAAAAACCACCTAAAACCCCAAACCCAATGTGGCAGGTGTTGAAAATATGTCTGGTCCAAACACGGGCAGAGTGGAAAAATGGATGTAGCCCAAATTTCTCATGGGAGAAACAACTCCTTGAGTGTGAGGCTGCCAGACCTGAAGGACGAGGCCACACAGGGGGACCTGAACAAGCTACAGCAGTGACCCTTGGGAACCTCTTGGGGTTTAACAGGACCCAGTGCTGCTGCTGCACTCTGGGCAACCCTGGGGTCAGTCCAGGCTGGGGGTGAGCAGATGGAGCAGCCCTGGAAGAAGGATTTGGGGTGCTGGTGGGTGAGAGCTGGACCTGCCCCAGCCCTGAAACCCCCCGTGCCCTGGGCTGAGCCCCTAGTGTGGGCAGCAGGGGAGGGGGGNAGAGCTGGGGGTGCTCACCTGGAGAACAGAAGGCTCCAGGAAGAGCTCAGAGCCCCTTCCAGGGCCTAAAGGGGCTCCAGGAGAGCTGGAGAGGGACTGGGGACAAGGGCTGGAGGGACAGGACACAGGGAATGGCTTCCCACTGCCAGAGGGCAGGGATGGATGGGATATTGGGCAGGAATTGTTCCCTGGGAGGGTAGGCAATTGTTCCCTGGCACAGGGTGCCCAGAGCAGCTGTGGCTGTCCCTGGATCCCTGGCAGTGTCCAAGGCCAGGCTGGACACTGGGGCTTGGAGCAGCCTGGGACAGTGGGAGGTGTCCCTGCCCAGAGCAGGGGTATCACTGGATGAGCTTTAAGGTCTCTTCCATCCCAAATCATTCCATGAAATCCCATTATTCCAGCCCAGTGGTGCCTGATGATGGCAGCTGGCTCAGGCTGCCCCTTTAGGAGTAACAACTTGGAAAGTTCTTGGAAATGGAACATCTGTGAAGGAGGAGAATCCCAGTGTGCTGCATGGGATTAGCAGAGCAGGGTGGGAGGGCAGGGAAAGCATTCCCAGCTGTGGGAGCAGGGTGGGAGCTCGGTCATCCACTGTGGACTCATTAGGAGCGGTGATGTTTTAGTATCTCCTCCTCCTCTGCAGAAGCTCCCTGGATTTAAACCCCTTTCCCACCCCTGCTGGAGAGGGGGGAGTTAAATTTTGGGAATCCATCCCACTTCCCTTCTCTCTCACAGCAGCTCCTGAGGATGTCCCTGCTCAGCCACAGGACCTGACTTCACCACACGTTTACTTTGCCAAGCAATCGAGTGAAAATTCCTGGGGAAAACTGCTATCTCTGAAGTCATTAGACTAATTAGGATGGGGATTATTTGCACGCTCTCCGCTCTGGCTTAACTCTGGAACTAAGTCTATGTCTTAATTTTGCATTCCCTGAATAAAGCAGGGGGGAAAGCAGCCGTGTGCTGACTGGCACAGCAGCTCCCAGGACTGACACACGGGTGGGATCTCCCCGGAATCTGGGAGCTCTGGAAGCACCAGGGTTTTCCTGGTTCCAGTGAATTTGAGGGAAGCAATTCCAGTGAGCCTGGGCCAAGTCAGCAGCACTCAAAGAACTGCATCTTCCAAGCACATCCTGGTGGGGTTTCATTCCTTACAAGTGGGATGAGGATGAGCCCCCACGATGGCCAGGAAGGCAGAACTGGGCAGGGAAAGGAGCTGCACAGAGCACTGGGATGGGACAATCCCAGGAATCTCTCACCGGCCATCTTTACACTGATTAAAAGGGAAATTATTCCCAAGACTCCTGTTCCTGCAGGAAGCCCCAGGTCTGGTAAAGGTGTTGGGTGCCCATTCCTGTTTGATCTCCAAGAACGTTCAGAGAAGCAGCCCCAGTGCAGAGGAAGGTGAAATTCTAAATTTCCTACCTGAATATTCAGGAGGATTTTATTCAGCTGCACTCCATGAGGGATTCTGTGCTGGAAGTGCTTCTGCAGCCACTCCACCACAGAAAGCCACCCCTGGCTTATCTGCCCAGCTACAGCTCCCTGGAGAGAGTGGTTTGGGAGCTGCTGGAGGCTGATAAACAGGAGTTAGAGGAGCTGATGGATTTGGGGAATAATTTTCACCAGTGAAGGATTTGCTGCCTCTTTCCCTACATTCCAAGGAAAGACCATTGTGCTTTCCACATCTGTTGTTCAAATAGGTTCAGGCACTTGGATTCCCACCCTGGAATGGTTACAGCTTGCCCTGAACTTGGAAAAAGCTCTTTGGCTTCCTTGGCGCTGGTTTTCAGGAGTTGCTGATTATTCCAGCAGTGGTCAAAAAGGGACACACAAAAGTGCCTGGTTTGAAGAGATAAGGGCTGGATCCAAATTCACAGAACCATGGAGGGGTTTGGGTGGGAGAGGCCTTTAAAGGACATTTGCTCCACCCCCTGCCATGGGCAGGGACACCTCCCACTGTCCCAGGCTGCTCCCAGCCCCAGTGTCCAACCTGCCCTTTGGCACTCCCAAGGATCCAGGGGCAGCCACAGCTGCTCTGGGCACCCTGTGCCAGGGCCTGCCCACCCTCCCAGGGAACAATTCCTGCCCAATATCCCATCCAGCCCTGCCCTCTGGCAGTGGGAAGCCATTCCCTGTGTCCTGTCCCTCCCAGCCTATGTCCAAATTCCGTCTCCATCTTTCCTGTAGGTTTCCCTCAGGTCTTGGAATGCCACAGTGAGGTCACCCTGGAGCCTTCTCTTCTCCAGGCTGGACAATCCCAGCTGCCCCAGCCTTTCTCCACAGCAGAGCTGTTCCATTCCTGTGATCATCCTGCTGCCTCCTCTGGACTGGCTCCAACAGGTTCGTATCCAAAATCCTGCTCCATTAATTTGGTCACTGTGCTCTGGGAGCCATTCCCAAGTGAAGGGAAGTCTGGATCTCTCCAACAAAACGAGGGGTAAAATCAAGGAGCTGACACGGAGCTCCCAGCCTTGAATAATTGTGGGTGACATGGAAAGCCCACCTTGCACAGCCCTGAGTCCCCAGATGGAGGAGGCAACAAAACCATTTTCAAATGGGTCTTTATGTCTTCCCTTGATTTCTGAGCTCTGCCCTTCGCTCTGCTCGAGCTGCCAACGGATCCAATCCAGCTCCAGCTGCTGCTCTGGGTGACCTGGTGGGGTTACTGACATTAATGTGATTGTCAGGCTCTGAGGGGATGAGTAACAGCTTCAGGAGTGTTGGAAAACCTTTGGAACAGCAGGAACTGGAGCCCAAACTTGTACAAATCCATGAGCTGTGATCACTTATCCTGGAGTTTGGGAAAATCCATTTTAAGTAAAGTTGTTGGTCTGGGATTAACCTGTCTTGTGGGAATGAGCAAGAGAAGCAGGGAGAAATAATAAATATCCTCAGGTCTGCTCTTCCTTCTGGGCATGTCCATGCTCAGAGCAGGACAGCAAGAAGAACCCGGGGATGGAGCTACTCTGCTGTGAGGAAAGGCTGGGAAAACTGGAATTGTTCAGCCTGGAGAAAAGAAGCTTCAAGGTGACATTATTATGGCAGTGCCTGACAGGAAAGACGGAGAACTTTGGATAAAGGATGGAGGGACAGGACACAGGGAATGGCTTCCCACTGCCAGAGGGCAGGGATGGGTGGGATATTGGGCAGGAATTGTTCCCTGGGAGGGTGGGCAGGCCCTGGCACAGGGTGCCCAGAGCAGCTCTGGCTGTCCCTGGATCCCTGGCAGTGTCCAAGGCCAGGCTGGACATTGGGGCTGGGATAGTGGAAGGTGTCCCTGCCATGGCAGAGGATGGGAATGGGATGGACATTAAGGTCTGTTCCGTCCCAAACCATTCCATGACTCCATGATTTTGTAGTTTCAGAATTCCTTGATTCCATATGCAGAGGCATCATCCACAGGGAAAAATCAGTGGGAAAGACAGGACAGGAAAATCCAAGCAAGGCTCACACAGCTCGAGCCTCAGGACATCAGGTAAGAGATATCCAGGGAGCACAGAATTCCCAACCCCATGGAACACACCGAAGATAAAGGCACAAAGCAGTTGTGTCCTCTAGGAAAAGAGAGGGGGCAGAAGTAATTCCAACACCTCATCCCAGAAGGAGGTAGCCAAACAAATGGGCAAACAAAAGGGAACAGGGGAAAATTATTTCCTGGCCTGAATTTGGATCAAGAAAACCTTGAGCACATGAGCCAGATCCAGCACAGCCCTCCCCAAGATTCCTCAGTTTTCCAGGAGTACACGGGAATTGCGTTTCCATCCTTTGTTTTCAGCCTTTTCCAATGCTCCATCTCCACCAGTGAGTATTTCCTGATTGTTGGATTAATAGGAGCTCTCAGTCACCCCTCCAGAGCTTTCTCAGTGGAAAATGCAACATCTTCTGCTCCCTTTAAAAACAGGAATGTGAGACACATCAGACTGATGTGACCTCTCCAAGACAAGTTCAAAGGTCAAGAGCAGAGCCCCTGTTCCTTATTTCCCACCTCATGGCCCAGCTAGAAGGATAAAAGCTCCTCATTCCTTAGTGCAAGACAATCACATCCCAGAAAATTTGGAGAGTTTCTGCTCTCAGGAGAGAAGGGGTTCTTCACAAAGCCACAAAGCCATCCCCAAAATAGCCGCCCCAAAATTCCTGCTGGTTTTAACAGGGATTTTCAGTTGTTCCCACTCCCCTTGCACAGGTTTACACCTCAAGGCCATGCTACACGTTGAGTATGGAATAAAACCTCGGAGTTAACACCTCCAGGTTTTCCAGGGGAGTAAATTCCCTTCCCTAGAGCTCCCTGTGCTAAACTCCTCCAGGTATTTCTTGTTTAATTAAGGCTTTTAGCAATAAGCTTGTGAAAGATTAGGCCTAGGAAGTAATTAAGCTCCTGAGAGAGTTGGCTCCCAGGTTCCCCAAATTCCATGAGATATTCCAATGGCATTCTACAGCAAAAAACAAAGGGCAGAACCTGAGGTGCAAGAGAGAAATGTTTTATCTTAAAGAAATCCCGCTCTTTTCTGTTAATAGAATAAAAATAATTGGCCTGGTAATGCTTTATTTGATAGAATAAACCAGAAGTACAGTGAGTAATAAAAATGTTTTGGCATCAGGAATGTCTGTAAGCCCAGTGTGGGATTGGAGCCTCAATATTCCAGGTGCTCCATGGACAGGGATACAAATACACAGACGGAATGGCTTAGGCGTTAAAATAACATCAAAATAAAAAGAAAAGGCATAAAAGTAACCTGAGAGACAGAAAAAAATCCATTTCCAGACAAGCAGCCTGCTGTTCTCTAAGCTTTAAAAACTGAATCTCCGGGGTTGTTCAGAAGAGAATTTCCAAAAACTCCACATGTGGAAATTTCCCATAATAACCTTCAAATATCCAAGATATTTGATTGTCCGTGGGCCTGATGGTCCGAACCCTGTTCTGATTTTAGCCCCTCCTGAGCTCATTTTTGCTCCTTTGCATGGCTCCAATCCCAGAGTCTGATATCCTCCAGCCCAGATGAGCCCAAAGCGTGCAGGACTTGGGATCCATGTGCTGGGCAAGGATTCCTGCTGCTCCCAGGGCCATGAGGCACCAACAGCAGGTGCTGAGCTCGGCCCAAAATCAGGAAATGTTGGATCACCACAGGATTAAACCCATTGCAGAATCCCAACGCCAAATTGTCCCTGGGATCACCCTGCAGATCCCTGTGTGCTGCATCTGCAGCCCGGTGATGTGGGGAATCCCCAGGAAAACCCTTTGGAGCAGACATTTCACTCTCTAAATGGACTCAGCTTTCCCTGGGCAGCTGGAATCACATCAGCAGTGGGACAATCAGCAAGGAAATGCTCTGGAAAGGCTGAAAATGACTGAATACATCAGATGGAAATTGGAGAGGGAGGAAAACTTCCAGATTTTTGCCTTTGAAAGCCAATCCTAATGGGAAGGGCCTCACGCTCCTTCAAGGAGCCCCACAGATGCATCCTGGAGAGATGCCCACAGCAGGAATTCCAAACAGCTGATCCAGATGTGTCCTTGTCTTGGTTTGGAAAGACAGGTGTCCGCCAGGGAAAAGCTGGAGCTTCCCTTGGAATGGGGAGTGTAAACCCCTCCCTCCAAATTATTATAAATTTGCAATTAAGGGACTTTCAGGCAAAGATATGGGAATAGGAATAACAGTTCTTTACTAGGAATATGAAAAATACAAAAGTAGTAAAGCAAACAAACAAACAATCAAAAAATCCTAGAAACCTTGACAGTGGAGATGATTTCCCTGGTAGGATGTATCCTGTTGCACACAGGTAAAGCCCTATAAAATAAGGGCTTGTTCCTGGGTGCTTTACCATCACCAGAGGCCTGGGACGAGCCTTTGTATGCAAAGAGCATTGCCCTGGCATGTTCAGCCAGCTTCAGCCCATTCAGAAATTGAGTGTCTTGGTTTAGAGAGACAGGTGTCCGCCAGGGAAAGCCAGAGCCTCCCTTGGAATGGGGAATGTAAACCCCCTCCCTCCAAATTATTATAATTTGGAAATTAAGGGGCTTTNCCTTTCGGGTAAAGATATGGGAATAGGAATAACAGTTCTTTACTAGGGATATTAAAAATACAAATGTAGTAGTACAAAAAGAAAAGCAAACAAAAAGAAAACCGTGACAGTCAGAACAGGAGCTGACTCCCTCATGGTCAGGCTGTTGGTGTCAGTCCAGTCAAGTCCTCCTGCAGTGCCAGCTGTGGTTCTGTGGGAGCAGAGATGATCCTGGAGAAGGGCCCAGTGGTGCTGAGATGGGTCTGGTCTCCCTCTGGGAATCCAGTGCACACAGGCTGTGCTGCTGTTCTCAATGCCAGCTTTGATCCAGGTGGGAAAGCTGGGCTCCTCCCCCTGGGTGGAGCCTCTCCCCATGGGATGATGGGATTGTATCAGCCCTGCAGTGAGCCTGGATGGCCCATGGACAGCAGAGATCCCCTGGAGGGAGGATGGGTCCTGGAAGGGACAAAGAACTCGGCCCCACCTGGTTTAACAGCTGCCCATTGACAGAAGGCACCGCCCCCTCCCCCTGGGGTTAAAAGATAAAACAGTTCTTCAACTGGTCTCAACAGATTAGGAATAGAATACACACTTTTGGTTACATATTGCAACCCAAGACAGCCCTCTGGACAGTGCTCCATCCCAAGGGTGCAGGTGACCTGGGGAATGCTGATATTTATCCAGGAGTGACCACAGCAGCATCTCTGCATCCCTGTGGAGCCAGGTGGGAGGCCAGGCTGGGATACAAGGACTCCAAAAGTGTTCATCCCTCTGGGGGTCTGGCTGGAACCTTCCTGGGGGATGGAAGCCTGGACACAGACCAGGACTGGAGCAACAGGAGAGGACGGGCCAGCCTGAAAACATCTTTATAGCACTTCAAAAGGAGAGGGGAATAAATAGAAGGAACTCTAAGTCTCAAGTGGTGCCCAAAAATACGATTTAATTTTGGAAAGCCGCTTTTTTTTTTGAAAGTCACACAGATGGGAGAAAGAATTAGTGCTGCCATGAGGCTGGAGAGGAACCCAGAAGGTAGAAAAGTGCAGGAATATTAAAAACCTCCAAGTGCAAAAACAAATGTGAGACCTTTGTGATCCCTCACTTTGCACCTCCACCCTCCTCTCACAGAGAGATTGGGGGAGGAAATTCTCTGTTCCTCCACATCACAAAAAGAAACCCCCAAAAACCTGGAGTTGGTGTTTTCAGGGGGCTTAAAACATCCTGATAAAACCTGGGGAAAAGCTGCAGCAGGGTCTCAATTCTCCGGAGGTCATGGGTTTCAATTCTCCAGAGTCTTTTTTAATGCAAAATAATTCCACTGAGATATGGGAAAATCCACAGGAAGGACACTGGGATGGTGTTTGATCCTAACAAGGAAAGAGGGAGAGAATTCCACTCAAAGTGTGGTCAAAGAAGGGTAGCAATTAATGATCCTTAAATGAGGAGGAAGGAAGAAAGCAAAGCAAAGACGCAGAGGTTTCAGGAAACAGGCTCTGGGAACTTCAGGGAGCTGATTAGTGCTCCTAATCAAAGCCCTGGAAAAGGACTGGGAGCTCAAGAGGAATAAAGGCATCTTAAATTAACTGATAGCAAGGGTGGAAGTGAAAATTCTGCCTGGAAAGAAATGGAGAGGAGAACCAGGAATGGCCAGCTTGGTTAAGTAAGTAGCAGGGGGGGAAAATTTTAAAAAGGAAAAGCCAGGTAATTCCTGAGGAAAATATTGTGGAATAAAACAGATTATCACAGAGAAAAACAGGGATCAAGACACAAATACCATGCAGAAGGGAGATCAAGAGCTGGGAGAAGACAAATTTCAAATGCTTCAGGAACAGGCGTCAGGCCTCGGGAAGCAGCAGTTAAAGGGAGAGAAGGTCCCAGTTAGCAACAGGATAAATTGGGATCACCCCCAGGAAAGTTCATTATCAGCAGATTGTTCATAAATGCTCCCAAATTATCCTTTCCTAAAGGAAGTCCCTTTGCTCCAGCCAGTTCTCCAACCCCAGCACAGTCCTGTGCGTGTTTTTGAGAGTGGGATGATGTGTTCTCCACAAGGATGAAAAGTTACAGGCACAAGGAAGAAAGATAAATCAGAGAACGATGAACTTCTCCACAGATCCAAATACAAAACACACCAGTTCTGTACAGCCAGAACATGACAAGAGAAAAGAACAACCAACAGATTTGTAAAGAACAAATTCTGTCAAAGCAGAGCCATTTTCAGCCCTGGCAGAGCCACAGGCTCCGAGGGGAAAGAAGAAGTGCAAAGATCGGATTGTGGGGAAGATTTCTGTCACTCTTGTCAGGAACTGAGCAAACACAGGCGAGGTGAAAGCTCTGCTGAGGAGATTCAAAGCTGCTCCCAGAGGCCACTCATCAACAGCTCCCCATTAGTGTGGAGCTCTGGCTCAGGTGGGATCCTCGGAACACCTGCCCTGGCTCTGGGAATTGTCAATATTTTTATTGCAAGCTGAAATAATGGGATGAAACTTGGGGTTATTGTTTGCACAGGAGATGAAAGGGGCTGGGAGCATCTTGAGTAGAAAAAGTTTGACATTTAAAATGGTCTTGACATATTGGAGAAACAGGGAAGAGCAGGTTTCTGGAAGGAGATGTGCATACTTATAAAGCTATGGGAAAAAAAGGTTAATTGCTAAAAATTGGGAATGAGTGGCTGGAGGCTCCTACAGAAGGAAAAGAACTGGAAGGCAAGGGGTGATGTTGGAATTTTACAGCAAAGACCAGCACCGTGTGCAGGTCTGAGCTCTGAGAAGGACAAACACCACAGAATTCCAGGATTGTTTGGGTGGGAAGGGACCTTAAAGCCCAGCCAGTCCCACCCCTGCCATGGGCAGGGACACCTCCCACTGTCCCAGGCTGCTCCAAGCCCCAATGTCCAACCTGGCCTTGGACACTGCCAGGGATCCAGGGGCAGCCACAGCTGCTCTGGGCACCCTGTGCAAGGGCCTGCCCACCCTCCCAGCCAGGAATTCCTTCCCAATATCCCATCCATCCCTGCCCTCTGGCAGTGGGAAGCCATTCCCTGTGTCCTGTCCCTCCATCCCTTGTCCCCAGTCCCTCTCCAGCTCTCCTAGAGCCCCTTTAGGTCCTCCAAGGGGCTCTGAGGTGTCCCTGGAGCCTTCTGTTCTCCAGGTTTATCAATACCCCTTATCAAACACTTGCAATTCCTGCTGGGTTCCCCTTGCTTTGCAAGACCTCAGGTGCAGCAGCCTGTGCTCTGAGCACTGCTGGGGGGTCCTGAACTTTTGGAATTACTGTGAACAACCCACAACTGTGTGGAGTTTCTGGGAAGAGCTCAGAACAAGCAGAAGGCTGGAGGTCTGCAAAACTGCCCCTGTTTGAAGAGTTCTCAGCTTTTCCAAAATGGGATGGTTTTCCTCTCCAGCAGGAAGGTGAGGAGAGGAATTGTCCCAGATTCTGCTGGGATTGAGCTCATTTTATCCTGGAAGCTGGAGCAGGGCTGGGTTTGGGATTTCACGTGAGCATAGCATTGATAAAACACCAATGTTGTGGTTGGTGCCAAAGAGTGCTCACTCCAAATCCAGGATTTTCCTGGATTTGCCAGCGAGGAGGAACACAAAAAGCAATGGGAAGGACAGGCCAGAGGGGATTCCAAAGTATATTTGTCATTTTTAGGCTATAAACTGGGGGCAGTGGCTGGGAGTCACTGGTCACCCACAGGGACTGGTGGAGCATTGATCAGCAACTGCGTTAGGAATCATATTTTTCTCTTGGATTTTATTTGTATTTTTAATTTCAATTATTATTATCATCATTATTATTACTTATTTATTTATACATTATTATTATTATCGTTATCATCTTTATTATTACTCTGATTAGTGTTATTAATATTATATTTTATTTTGTTTCAGTTATTAAACTGTTCTTATCTCAGAATCTTATCTTATTTTCAGCTTCTCCTCCTCCTCCTGCCATGGATGTCCACGATGGATTGGCTCCATTGTACTGAATTTCCAGCTGGGCTTATCCATGGCAGAACTGGAGATTTTCCCAGGAAAATCCTTTATCCCCACAGAATCTGAAGAGCGGGATGGGAGACCCATAGTTGATCCCTGCCTTTATCACAGAGATGGGCTGGACCACCCAAATCCCTTCTGTCCAGATTTTCCCTGCACGGGGTTTGTAGAAACCAGGATTTTCCATAAACAGCTGAGCTCCCAGTAAGGTCATAAAGGTCCTGACTCCCAGAAAGACTCCTGGTTTCCTGGCCATCCCAGTTTTCCTTCAGGGGGTGTGGTGATCACCTCCTAGCTGCATTGGTTTGTTTATTCCAAAAACTCCCACAGTTTCAATGCCTCCAGGAGGAACCTGGAGATGCCTCAAGGAAGAACCTGGAAATATTTTGAGGAGGACCCAGGAGATGCCTTTAGGAGGAACCCAGAGATGACATGAAGAGGAACTTGGAGGTGCCTTGAGGAGGAACCTGGAGATCCTTCAAGGAAGGACCTGGAGATCTTTTGATCCCTGTCAGCTCCTGCCCATCCCACTGTGGAATGGTTCTTTCCATTATGTCTCAGGTCAAGTTTTAATTTTTGCCGGATCCCTGATTTTATGCTCGGAATCCCAACTCATCCAGAATTGGGAGCAGCAGAAACAAATTTGCTGTCCACTTGCAGGGTCCCCAAAACAAAACAAGCACTTCCAGAGTATTTTTTGCCTGGAGTGGCTGTGTCCCTGCTGGAATCCCTCTCCCACCAGGTTTTCCATGAGGTTTTCCATGGCATTCCCATCCCACCACAGCTCCAACTGCAGGGCCAAGGGGAACATGGGAATGGCCAGCAGGATCTTGGCTGCACCCAATGGAATTCTCCAAAGTCACCATGGATAACCAGAGCCTGGAGCTCTCCCCTCCACCAAAGGGCCTGGGAAGCAGATCCTGCATGATCCAGAGCTCATGGAATGTTTCCTTCAGCACTGGTCCTTTTTTCCCACAGGAATCTCTGCTCCATGGGATCAGACCTCCCAGCTGTTCCCCACAACTCCACAGTGCTTAGAGGATGCTCCTTTCCCATTTTCCTGTTTCAAACACCTTTTCCAGAGTTCCTGATGGGAAAATTCCTTTGTTTTAAAAGCCTGTGAGCTAAAAACAGGGATAAAGCAACTTTTCCTTAGGATGTTTAGAAGATCCCAAGGCAGGGAAAGGAGCTCCTGCTGCTGCTGCTGCCGCCTATTGGAATTGCTCCTGGGGAGGGAAGGCTGGAGTCTGCTCTACATTTTTTTGGGGGAATCAGAGCATCTTTTCAGCCTTACAACAAATGATGCTGCCAGGAAATATTCCTGTGTGGAGCATCAGGGATGTGCTGCTCCATGCAGGAAAACAGAGCTCCTGTTATTGGTCTGGGGGAAGAGCTGATTTTTCAGTTTGACAGCAAAATTGAAAAATCAAGTGGAAAAAAAACAACATTTTGCTTGGATCATGCTGGAATATTATTTTTGTTGCTAAACCAAATATATTGTTCCATTCGGTGTGAACAATTCCATCCAATCCCAAATGGAATGGTTTGTTTATTCAGGAAGGAAAAGGGGAGATATTCACCAACATCTTATGGAGCCTGAGGACTGCAGCTCTTCCTGCCTGGAGATCTTGATGTTCCTGTGAAAATCTCACATCCCAGGAGGATGGAGCCATGATTCCATGAAAACCAGGAAATGTTCCCTGCCCTGCAGGGCTGGGTGCAAATGCTGAGAGTTTGTGGATGAAGGAAATGGCCCCATTCTTCCCTCATTCCCATTTTTAAATGCCCTCAGGACATCATTCCAGCCATCCCACCATTCCAGCCACTGGGATAATCTGCACATTGGCCAAGAGGTCCCAATTAAAATGCAGATAAAATGTGTGTTTTAGAATTTTAATTTAAACACCTGAACATTAAAGAGTTTTCTCAGGGATCTGTAATCCTTCACTTTTCTTCCCAATTTCTTTATCTACTCAGAAGTTTCCACATGTCCTGGCCATGAGCAGCTCAGTCCTGTGCATCCATCGAGAGCCCAGGTGATTCCAGAGTCACAGAAAGCTCTGTGCTCCCTTCAGTGGAGTTATCAAAGTAACCAAGAACCTTTCCCATCTGCTGCTGGAAAGAATTCCCCATCCTCAGCTGCCCCTTGGATCGGGAAGCACAGAGAGAAACTTTTGCTTCACTAGGCAGCAGCAACAAAATGAGTTGGTCACAGTTTCAATGAAAGATGCTTCTCTCTTGTTGGGAAATCGCCCTGGGGGTGAGGGAATGACAAGGGAATGACAAAAGCCTCATTTTTCTCTCTCAGCTGCGATGAAAGCTCGGAATGCAGCG
Source organism: Sinosuthora webbiana (assembly GCA_013397395.1). Classification (NCBI taxonomy): domain Eukaryota; kingdom Metazoa; phylum Chordata; class Aves; order Passeriformes; family Sylviidae; genus Sinosuthora; species Sinosuthora webbiana. The sequence goes on from VXBN01006754.1 coordinate 728,252, forward strand.
ATTCTGAGCACAGCCTGCTGAGCAATTCCAGCCTAATACACAACTCATAAGGATAAACCAACATATGGACCTTAGATCCTGCCATGGTTTAGCAGAACTTAATTGGATCATCCATTTTTCCCAATATTACCATATCAGGGCTGCTGCTAATCCCTTGGGAGCTTCTGTGTGCTGCAGATTAAAGCCCTGGCCACAATCTCTAGGATATGCTTGGCTAAACAATATTAAGAAACTCAGTCTTCAAACATTTAACTGCTAATTTAATGCCATTTCCCCATGTCTGAGGCTTTCTGGGGGTGGTTTTGAGGTGTGTGGACACACAAATAAATTCATTAAGATAATCTACCCCAAATAATCTGAATATTCCAGGGGATGCCCCGCTTCAGTTTAAAATACTGCAGCTGGAAGGGCATTATAGAGATTAATTCTACCAGAAAGAAACAAAACCTTTGAAGGATTGGTCCTTTCTTAAAAGGTTCCCCGCAGGTTGCTCCTGGGTGCTGCATTATCCAAGATCTTGGACTACATTCTGAGCAAACACAATTCTTTATTTGAAAAGTGATGCCTGCATTCCAGATTCCCCCAAATTCAGAGGTGTGGCTGTGGATGAGGTGGATTCAGCTCCCCATGAGCAAAAAAGATCAGCACGTATTCCAAGGAACAACAGGCTGGATAAATCCACAGAGAATTTTAAAGGCAAGGCTTGGTGGAGGCCTTGGCACCATGGGAGCATTCAGAGCATTCCCACAGGGCAGAAAATCAGCACAAAATCCAGTTCTCTAAATTCAGGGAAAATCCTTGTGATCATGAGTTCAGAGAGTCATGGAATGGTTTGGGTGGGAAGGGACCTTAAGGACCTTCTCACTGCACCCCCTGCCATGGTCAGGGACACCTCCCACTGTCCCAGGCTGCTCCAAGCCCCAGTGTCCAACCTGGCCTTGGGCACTGCCAGGGATCCAGGGACAGCCAGAGCTGCTCTGGGCACCCTGTGCCAGGGCCTGCCCACCCTCCCAGGGAAGGATTTCCCTCCAACAGCTCAAAGCCATTAAATTGTTTAAATTGCTCATAAATAACCAGTAAAATCTTGAAGATGAAATGCACATTTTGAAGGTTTAGTTGCACATGAACTTTTGGGTAGGGGAGGGACTGAATTTTCTAAATGAAATGTAAAAAGAAACTCCAACAAAACTCACAAAGGAAAGTTAACAATAAAAACCATCCCAAATGCCACGGGGAGGGGATCAATGACCTGGCCACTGAGGGGAATCCAATACTCCCAGAATTGAATTCTAATTACAATGGATTTGTGGCACTAACTACTCATCCCTCCTCCCTCTCCAAATGTATCTTTGCTACAGATAATTACACTGGGATAATTGTGAAGATTCCTCATATTGTTAAATAATGTGGATCTCTGCAGGGAAAACAGCAGGACAGGGAGCTCCTACCAGGCCTTGAACATAGAGGGAGACAAGGAAGATGATAATGAAGTTTAAATCACCAATATTCAGTGGCCTTGTGTGTGATTGCCTATTAAAAATCATCTCATGGATCTTGCTCAAGTCAACAGGGTCCTAATAAATATTGGGCAGGAATTGTTCCCTGGGAGGGTGGGCAGGCCCTGGCACAGGGTGCCCAGAGCAGCTGTGGCTGCCCCTGGATCCCTGGCAGTGTCCAAGGCCAGGTTGGACATTGGGGCTTGGAGCAGCCTGGGACAGTGGGAGGTGTCCCTGCCCATGGCAGGGGTGGAATTGGATGAGCTTTAAGGTCTCTTCCATCCCAAACCATTCCATGATTCTGAATCCATGAAATAAATAAATGGATACAATATTGGCTGATCATTGCATTGCGCTGAGCAAGGAAAATTGAAGAATACTTCAAGAGGAGAACCCAGTGATGGATCAAAAAATGTGATTTTCCCCAATTTTTAACCAGAAAAAAGATCCTGCTAAGAAATGAATGGAGACCAGCACAGAGAACCACCTCGTTCTACTGTGTAAACCCACAATGTTTTCCCTTCTGGAATATTGTTTGCAATCCTGATATCCTGGTCTCAGAAAGACTTTTATAAAATGGCAATAAAACATAGAAGAGATGATGAGAGGTGTGAAATGACATCTGGATATCATTTATCCATAAGGATGTCTTATCCATGAGGAAAAAAGATGAATAGACTGAAAACCTCCAGCTTAAGAGAAATGTGACAGTGGTTGGTCATTTCTCCAAGGAGAATCCTCCATCCATCAGGTGGGAAGTTCAGAACCAGCAGAAAGAAATGATGTCTCCAAATAGTCTGGAAATTATGTGTGGAATTCCCCACAGTTTGTAGGAACATAAGGTGGAATGTTGGAATACAAATGGAAGAAAAGGAAAAATGCCAATGATGACTTAAGGGGTTACACTTTTTTGTCTTGAAGGTCTTTTCCAGCTGTAGCAATTCCACGATTCTGGGATCAGCTGGTTTGTGCATCCAGGAAAAAGAAGTTCCAAGAACAGCACCAGGCTCAGGTTCATACCTGAAAAGAAAAGCTTTTCCTTAGGATCAGGCCACACAAAATGGGGTTTGTTTACCTGCAGGCCTCAAAGCCTTCTGGTGTGAGAGCAAACCTGAAACCAAGAAAGGAAACAGAGTGGGGGAGGGAGATTTGTTCCAAATGTTCCCTCTTTTGTTCTGTCTCACTCTGGATTTAAAACATCCATTGTTTGAGGGTTTTTTCCTTTGCTCTGTTGGTGTTTGGGGCCTGTTTTTTTGCAGGAGATGGTTCAGACAGATCCATCTGCAAGCTCTGATTGACCCCAGTTCCCATTTCACACCCCACTAAATTTTTTAACATCAAACTGCTTCCCTCTCTTCCACTGAACATTCTCCAGGGATGACCCAACCCACAAATCAATCCCATTTTAGAGGAGGAGCTTTGGAGATTTTAAAATCATCTTCAGAAAAACCTGGCAGGGCTCCCAGTGTTCCTCCAGAGGCTCCTGCATGAAATGTTTTTATCCAACACAGGGGCTGCACCTGCATCCTCCTCCCTTCTCTGCATCCTTCCAGACACCAAAGACACCTGGAAGAGCCAATATTCCCAGTGCATCCAGGAGAATCACAGGAAGAGCCTGGAGAACCTGAGGAGACAGAAAAATAATGGATTTGGGGTGCACCAGTGGATTTTTTTTCCCATGAGCAGTGACATTTTAGCAGATTACAGAGTAACTGGGGAGACTGGGAGGTCTGGGGAGCTTTCAGGAGGTCTTGAAATTTGAGGAGCCCCTGGACTGGGGGATACTGGGAGGTCTGTGAGGGTTTTGGGGGGCCCCAGGAGTTTTGGGGGGGTCCCAGCTCTTGGGGGACTCCCAGAACCTGGAGGGGGGGAGACTCTGAGGGATTTGGGGGGTTCCAGGTCTGGGGGCACTGGGAGGGTTGGGGAGTCCCAGGAGCTTAACCAACACCTCCCCCAGTCCATCCTGCACTGCACTTCTGGAGGTGTTTCCAAGGGCAGGAAGGATGGCCAGGCAGGAAAATCCTTTCTTTGGGAAGGGAGAGCTGAGCTGGGCTGAGTTATCAGCCAGAAACTTCACCAGCCCTGACAAACCAGGACCAAGTCCCGAGGCCCAGGCTGTCACAATCCCAGTGTGGTTTCACCACTCAGCCCTTGCTTTAAGATGTTGGAACTCCCCTGCCTGATTTTTCATCTCCCTGTCACTCCTCTGGCACCACCAGCCCATTGCATCGGGGGAAATGGTGGGAAAGGTCGGGCTGGCAACAACAGCAATGGCCAAAGCACTGGGGGAAGGAAACCTCAGGGGCTCAGGTGTGTCAAAATCACAGAACTGTTTAGGTTGGAGCAGATCAACATCATCCAGTCCAATCTTCCTCCAAATATCACCACGCCCACCAAAGCACATCACAAAGTGCCACATTTTCCTCTTTTTTGGAACACCTCCAGGGATGGGAACTCTGCCGTGCCATGGGCAGCCTGCTCCAGTGCCTGACCACCGTTTCCATGAAGATTTTTTTCCTGATATCCAATTTAAACCTCCCCTGGCCCAGCCTGAGGCCGTTCCCTCTCCTCCTGTCCCTGTTCCCTGGGAGCAGAGCCCGAACCCCCCCGGCTGTCCCCTCCTGTCAGGGACTTGTGCAGAGCCACAAGGTCCCCCTGAGGCTCCTTTTGTCCAGGCTGAGCCCCTTTCCCAGCTCCCTCAGCCTCTCCTGGGGCTCCATTCCCTTCCCCAGCTCCGTTCCCTGCCCTGGACACGCTCCAGCCCCTCCAGGTCTCTGTTGCCAGGAGGGTCCCAGAGCTGCCCCAGCCCTGGAGGTGTCCCAGCAGTGCCAGCACAGGGGACAGGCACTGCCCTGCTCCTGCTGTCACCCCAGGGCTGGGACAAAGAAGAGCCAGAATTGGGAATCCTGACTGTGGTTCCCTCTCAGTGCTCTCTGCTCACAGGCAGGACTGGTCCCTGGGAGGACACACAGCTCCCGGAGTCCCTGTCAGTCCTATCCCTCAGGAATGATGGATCATGTTCCAAACAAGTGCCACTTCTCCTTCCAGGTCTCCCTGCCAGGGGCATCGATTTCCTGCAGCCTTTTGATTTACTTGGTTCATCTAATGGAGCTGGTGGAGACAGGACATGGCTGTGTCCACTCCAGCACTTCCCCTCCAGGACATGAATTCCGAGCACCTGGAGGGCTCTGCTGAGGCAGCAGCCCTGGACCTCACCAAGGAGAAACTGAATTATTAATCTGCCCTCCCAAGAAGGGAGACAAAGAGGTTTCCAATACTATAGGAGCTGCTTTTCTTTTTCCCTCATTCGCCAGACCCCTGGAAATGCAAGAGATAGCTGAACTGAAAACCAACAAAAAAAAGGCAATTTGTTGAATTATCCATACTGGTTTATCCCTATGGATTAGGTTATTCCAGAAACTGAAGAAAAGGGTTGAGTTTAGGACCAGGAAATCAGAGTGGAAGTGTTCATATTCCCTGTAGGAGGTTCCTGGCACTGTGTTCTGTGAATCCCTCTAACACACATCTCAGTAAAAGAAACTGCCTGGACTTAGATATTCCCTGGACTTTGCAGCTCCCCCACGGAGCAGGATGAACTTCAAATGGTGTTCAAGGAAGACAAACGTTTCTCTTCCAAACCTCCCTGGATGTATGTAAAGTGGTAGAATTTTATAGCCTTTAAATAAAATTCTCATGAGGAGCAGAAGCTGGAGAATGTCAGGATCTTCCAGCCCTGCTGCCCTCAGAAATGAGCAATGCTGCAAAACCCTCTGCTCATCCCAATCTTAATCTGTGCTTCACTCAATCCATGCCAGCACTGCATCCCATTCCTGACTCTGAGGGATGACTCTTCTGTTCTCCAGCATTTCCTCCAAGGTTTCCATGCCCATGGATGCCTCATTCTCCTCCCATTCAAGGGATAATGGCCCTGGAATGGCTCTTTGCCGTGATCATCACCCTGGATAAATTCTGTTCCACTGCTCCCTGAGAGCACTCAGCTACTGAGCAAACAGAGGGGAGGGAATTCCCTGTTTATCAGCCAAGGGGAATCCCACTGCATCTTGTGAACAGGGAAAGGAGACCAGGAATCCCGGGAGAAGGGCAGTGCTGGCACTGGCAAAACCAGAAGAGGGAATATCACAGGTCACAAACATCCTCACACTGCCCCAGGAACGTCCAGCTTGGAATTTTGTGCACAGCCGAGTTCTCCATGGAAACCTGTGGTGCTGCCATGCTGAGGAAAGCTCTGTCCTAATTCTGAGGATGAGAGCCTATTCCAGCATATTCTGGGATGCAGAGCTCTGGATCTGCACTCCCACACATCCCTCCAGGCTGGCTGAGGATCTTTTAATGCCCAGAATTCCTCAGGCCCCAGACTGGGGGCTCTTTCTGAGCCTATTATGGATTGGGAATCCCGAGCCTGGGGCTATTTTTGAACCTGTTATGGATCGGGAATCCCGAGTCTGGCCACACTGCTCTGATGAGCTGAAGCTCAGGATGATGTGTGACACTTCTGGACCTCCTCACGCCACCTTGGGCTCCCCAGCACTCCCTGAGGTGTTCTCAGCACACCTCCCTCACCTGGGGCACCCCTAAACTGGGATGTGCTGGTCCTGGCAGTGTCAGTGCCTCCCCCTCCAGATCCTGCCTCCCACAGGAGCGCCAGGCATCCATGCTGGGAGGAGAAGCTCATCCCACCAGGCAGCACAAACAGTTTGGGGTGATTAAAGTTGTTACTGGGACGCACAAAAGAGCACAGGGACGGAGCAGCTGGCAGTGCCAGATTAGGAGGTCTTGGAGTCACCATGCCAGGAACTTTGGGCCAGATGCTGACAGGACTTGGGCAGAGAGGGATTAACTGACAGCAGGGAGTGAGTTAAAGGGAAAAATCACTCCCTAAATGAAGGAAGATCCCAGGGAATCCACGGAGTGATTAGAGAAGCTGCTGCTTAGCCTTTAATTCAACAGGCTCCGGGTCTGCTCTTTATTCCTGAGGCTAAAGCCAGCCCTCCCCTCAGCCTGAACTCCCAGGAAATTAAAGCTGCCAGAGCCCACAAAGCCCAGAGCAGCCAAAATGACCCCAGGAGGGTGGGGTCAGTGCCTGGGGACATTGCAGCCATGTGCAGGCTGGAGAAACTGGGAAAACATCGGGATTTCCATCCGCAGGTTGGGAAATCAGAGAACTTGGGAACTGGGTCAGAGCAGCACAAGCACTGCCAGTGGCTGGGGGGGACTCTGCCACAGAGCAATGTTGGAGGATTTGGGAGAGCTGGGAATCAGGGAGGCCTTTGGAATGCATTTCTGAGTCCCTGGGGCCTCCCTTCCAAGCTGTTCCATGCTCACTAGGAACTGTGTGTGTGCTCTTCCATGCTCACATGATTTGCTCCAAGCTGCTAAAAAGCACAGAATAGTTCACCCTATACTTTTCCTGGAGATTTTCCACACAGTTTTTTTCAGGAGAGACAGGGAATAGTTGATGGAAGACTCCAGTGCTGTTGTGGCACTGCATTTCTATAGTTCCATTCAATGAAATTCCAGTACAGGGGGCAGTTTTGGGCACCACAATATGAAAAAAGACACAAAACTGATAGACAGAGTCCAAAGGAGGTCACGAGGATCGGGAAGGGCTTGGAGGGGAAGCTGAATGAGGGGGAGCAGCTGAGGAACATGGAATGTTCAGCTGCAGCAGAGGACACTGAGCTCAGACCTCACCAGGGGCTGCAGCTCCTCCCGAGGGCAGCTCCAATCTCTGCTCTGGGACAGGGACAGCACCCAGGGCAGGGCTGGAGCTGGGCCAGGGCAGGCTCAGGCTGGAGATCAGGAAAGGTTCTTCCCCCAGAGGGTTCAGGCACTGCCCAGGCTCCCCAGGGAATGGGCACGGCCCCGAGGCTGCCAGAGCTCCAGGAGCCTTTGGACAGCGCTGCCAGGGGTGCCCAGGGTGGGATTGTTGGGGGGTCTGGGCAGGGCCAGGGGTTGGGATGATCCCTATGGGTCCCTTCCAGCTCAGGATATTCCAGGATTCTGTGACTCCGTGACTGTGGTAACACAATCCCTACACCTCTGGCAGGTGCTTCCAAATGGGGAAAGAGTTTCACTTTACCGTTTGACATGTTAAGAAGTTAGCTGAAAAGTTCTGTGGGTTTCTCCTTGCAATTGGCTCGGAGCCAGCCCAGAAGTGCAGATTGGATCCCGACAATGTAACTCAAAGACTCTTGTTACACTCACCGGGCCAAGGGCCAAAAAGCCCACCTGAGCTATTAAGTACAAAAGAGAGAGAACAAAAGAACTGCACGCTTTTCGATGTGCTGTAGAAAGCAAGGAGTTTGTGCTGTGCTCAGCTTTGTTGTTTTGCTTTTTGTATTATTTTCCATCTTTATTAAAACCCTTTTGACTTTTCACGGCACACTTGGTCAGCCATCTCATTCATTATTACAGCCATGTCCTGCAGACTGAACCCTCAGAAATGTGGGTAAAACCCCTACATGACACTCCAGGAGTGCCCACATGCCCACACCCAGGGGAGCGGGTGAAGAGGTTTCCCTGCCATCACCGAGACAATTTCAAACAAGGACTGGCTCAAGCAGAGAGCGAATCCGGCTGGAGGGTTGGGTGTTATCATGGAACTGTAGAATGAATAAAGTTTGAAAAGACCTTCAGGACCATCCAGTCCAACCTTCAAGGATGGACGTGATTCAGCTCAAAGCCCCCACCTCAGGAGACCCTTCCTTCTTATCGCATAAAATGATCCAGAAGCGCTGTCCTCCTTCAGCCTCTCTGGGAACAATTTCCTGGGCTCAGCCAGGTGTCCCCTTTCCCTGTGCCTGTGAAGGTGACAGGAACTGAACAGTGCCCACCCTATGCCGAGCAGGGGGTCCTGGGGATGTGCACAACAGGAGGAGGCCCTGGTTTCACCCCCCTGTGTCCAGCTGCTGGGTTTAGGAAGTCGTGTCCTCTGCTGAGCTCAGGCTGCCCAAACCTTCTGTTCCAGGACTTTATCGAGCATCATGTGGAAGGACTTTGCTTTATTAAACTGGAGATTTGGGCTAAAAAGACTCAAATAACTAATTCTCAAAGCTCTCTATCCTCTTACTGCACTCCTGCCTTTAATGCCATTTGTGTCTCCCTTTCCATCCCAGCCAGTGGATCACAGTGCTGCTGATTCCATGGGACCCCTGCTGGAGCCACCTCTGCAAACCCCCCTGGGCAGAGCTTCTGGAATGCAAAACGGGATAAAGCCAGGGATTCTTCAGTGAGTAAAAACCCAGAGGGATTTTTAGAGTATTTTTACAGAATTATGGAATATTCTGAGCTGGCAGAATCCCGCCAGGACCATCCAGTCCCACCCTGGGCCCCCCTGGCAGCACTGTCCAAAGGCTCCTGCAGCTCTGGCAGCCTCGGGGCCGTGCCCATTCCCTGGGGAGCCTGGGCCGCGCCTGAACCCTCTGGGGGAAGAACCTTTCCTGATCTCCAGCCTGAGCCTGCCCTGGCCCAGCTCCAGCCCTGCCCTGGGTGCTGCCCCTGTCCCAGAGCAGAGATTGGAGCTGCCCTCGGGAGGAGCTGCAGCCCCTGGTGAGCTCTGAGCTCAGAGTCCTCTGCTCCAGCTGAACATTCCAGGTGCCTTCAGCTGCTTGTCCTGTGGCCCCTCCAGACCCTTCACCCTCCTCCTGTCCCTCCTTTGGTCTCTCTCCAGCAGCTGCAGCTCTTTCTGAGTTTGTGGCACCCAAAACCGCCCCCAGGACCATTTGCAAAGGCTCCTCCCCTCTCGGACAAAGCTCTTTCGGAGGAAGATGACATTTCTGGGCCCTGAACTGGAAGAAGCTGCACCAGCACTGGACCTCAGAGGAAATCCTTGTGGAAGCTGCCGCCATGAAGAATATCCTGCTGCTGTTTGGAACAGGCTGTCCAGGGTGGAACTGCCACCTCTGGGAGTGGTAAAAAAATGTGTTGAGTGGTGTTGGGAATGTGGGTTAGGGGTGGACCTGGCAGTGCTGGATTAATGGTTTGGTTGATCTTAGAGGGCTTTTCCAACCTTAATGATTTCATGAAGATTTCCTGACCAGCTGCCTTTTTTTTTTTTTTTTTTTTTTTTCATCATTGGCGCTTTAAACCCTGCCCTTTAGAAACCACAGGTTTAGGTCAGTGTGATCTTGGACATATTTAACTTTCTTTTCTTACCTTTAATCTTTTCTTACCTTTAAATCCTATTTTAGGTCCTGTAAACTCACCTAATTGCCTGTAAGAGGAAAGTAGAGTTGAACAAAACCGTTTTCATCCCACCCCTTGATGCTCTCTACAGGTGCTCAGTGGGTTTAATTGCATCAAAAACCTCCCAGTGCCATTCCAGGTGGGAAAGAAGCATCTCTGGGGTGTTTGTCAGACAAGGAAATGAAGTTTTAGTGAGTGGACAGCTCCTGGCAACTAAAAGGCAGAATGGAGTCAGAGACAGCTCAGACCATGATACCCAAGGAGCTGGGATTGAAAAGAACCAGTCAAATTGAATCAAACCAAACAAAAACCCCCACAGAAATGAAGAACCCCACTGTATAAAAATAACCCAAAGAGTAGCCATGGTCATAGCAGATAAGAGATAAAACCTCCCTCAAGGAGCTTCAGTGAGCCGGAGGATTTCTGGATGCAGGGGCAGAGGGGAGGTTGTTTCCAAGGCCAGGATGGATGGGGCTTGGAGCAGCCTGGGATGGTGGGAGGTGTCCCTGCCCATGGCAGGGGGTGGCACATGAGGAGCTTTAAGGCCCTTTCCAACCCAAACCATTCTGGGATTCTGGGATATTGTAATTCTGGGATATTGTTGAGCCCTGAAAGCCTTTCGGAGGAGGAATCCCCTATACCCAGAGCTAACACTTCTCAGGGATTATTCATGTGCAACATCTGTGTCAGACAGTAATTCCCCAGAACCCGGAGGTTTTTCCAGAGCCTCTTTGTTCTTCTCCTCACCCTCAACACCAACAGCACCAAATTGCAGCCAAAACAATCACTGGGATAATAACAAAACCCAAACCCTCATATTTTATAACTCCATTTCTCTCATGTGAAGTGACATAAGCGACGTTTCATTAAAAGTCTGGTTCACCTGATTTTATTTTGAATTTCTTGCAGCACTTTTCCTGCTCGTGCAGTCGATGCTGTTTGAAATCAGCCCAGTCCTGGGAGCCAATTGCTGCAGCGACACCAAGTTTGGGGCTCCCACAGCACAATGATTTCATTGTTTGCAAGTACCACACAAAGCCCCGCACACATTTCATGCTAAGGGCTGCCAGTCTGCTCGGCAGGCTCTTATCTGGGGGGATTAGGGCGTTATCAGCAGCGGTGGCGGCGTCTGAGCGGAGATAAGGCCCAGCAAATCCTTCCCTCCTGCTCCCGACACAGCAACGGCGCCGAGGGGGAAGCCTGGGAGCAGAGAGGGCTTGGGAACCCTCTGGGGCCCTGATCCCAGCTCCCTCCTCTCCTGCTCAGTGCTGGGATTGAGTTCTGGGTTGTCAGCGTTGCGCAGGAGCTGCTGTCAGGAAAAGCAGGAGCAGAGCACGTCCAACCCCTCCCAGGCTCACAGAGCCGTGCTGGGCTCCTAACAGAATTCCCTGGCACCAAAACAGCACTTCCAGATGGCTGGGAAGGGCCAGGAGAGCCCCATTGCTCCTCAGCCCTGTGGTAAAGGCTTCAAAGCATTCCAAGGGCATCAGTAATGAATTCCTGGAGAATCCAAAAGCTGGCCTGCCCTGCGGGATGAGGCTTCCAGGAGGGAAGTCGCTGCTTTTGTCCCAGCACTTCACGGCCCCAGCTATTCCATTGGTGCCTTTGGAAGGAGATGATTGGTTTCCTTGAGCTGCAGCCCGAGGAAAAAGGGGAGAGGGCACCCCTGGGACAGACAGGGGCTGCCTGGAAGCTCTTGGGGCTCAAGGGATGAACAAAAGACCCCAATAAGGAGGAAGTCACCCAATTCCCAAGTTTGGGATGTGTCCAGCCTTCACTGCTGGATCTCCGTTGCACGTTCATTCCACAAAATTCCCTTCTTCAGTTCCACTCCTGCTGTTAAAGCAGTCCTCTGAAACAGAAAAAGTGCTCAGTTCTTCCAGCTTCTCCCTTAAATCCATCCCTGGTTCCCAGGGATCTTCCCCAGGCTGGTGAGCCCAGTTTTGCTGCTTTTCCAGACCTGGACTTACAACTCCATGCCACATTTTCCTACTCATATCCATGGATTTCTGTTGCTTCCAGTGCCATATGATCCATCATCAGCTCCATTCCTGCTGCAGGATAAGGTTTTGCCCAGCCAGGGAGAACAGATGGTCCCTGAACCTTCCACCATATCAGACATTCCTCAGTTAGAAACCTTGGCCAGACCTCAGCCTTTGGGGTTATTCCATCATTTGGAGGTGTGTCCAATTCCCTCTATCCCCAGGGATCAGGCTGAAGCTGGATATGAATTTGGACTTTTCTAAGCAGGTTTTTTGTTGGAGCAGTTGGATTTTCTGTGAAAACTGAACTCCCCCCAGTGCCCTCCCTGTGGTTTTCCAGCCTCAAGCCCTGTATCCAATCCTCCCAGAGCAGTGCCTGCCACAGCTCCTTTATTTATGCCCTGGGCATGTGGATCCTTCTGTCCTTTTCTGATTAAATGTGGGATTGCAGCCATTTAAGAACAAGATTCCACATGCCTGGGCCATGCTTGAGGAGGGTTATAACTCACCCAGGCAACTCTGATTTCGCTTTCAGGATTTACACTCAGGAGTGCAGATGGGTTGGGAGCAACACCTGCCTGAAAACGGGATTGAGAGCTCCTGGTCACCTTCTCTCCTGTGGAATGTGCCCCTGGATTCACACCTGGAGGATTTGAACAATGGGAATTCTCAGCAATCGGGGTTTTCCCCAGCTCCAGCTGCAATGATGAACGAAGTCAGACTGGCTTTGACCACAGACCAGGCAGGCTGCTGTTCACGCCTGCTCTGCTCAGAGGGAGGGCAGCACCTCGGCGGTGGCTGCTCAGCACCTCTGCAATAGGGCAGCTCCTAATTAGTGAGGAACTGATGAATTAGTGAGGAGGTGATGAAGTTGTTCCTCAGCATCACCCAGTGGCCAAAGCTCTTCCCTATACTCAGATTTTGGCTGATCCTCCCACTGCTCTGGAGGCACCTGGTGTACAACCAATCCTTCTCCTCAGCACAGAGCTGCTGTTAGAGCATCTCTCTTCTTCTTTAAATCAAATCACCACAGCTCCAGCTCAAAAAACAGAACCAGTTTGTTCACAGGCTCTGAACCTCCCTGCAGCTCAGCCCAGACCCCCCAAATCTGTCCCAGCAGCGGCAGGTGGTGTCCAAATCCCCCCAGTCCCTGTGCTGCACCTCCTCTGCTCCCCTGCCTCAGGCAGATGTGCTGGGGGTGCATTCCACGCTGGCTGGTTGTGTTTATTCCCTCGGGATATCCATAAAGCTCCCAGCTGCACACAGGTGACATGGCCCAAGCCATCATTTGATCCCACAGAAACTCTGCTCTTTTCCCAAAGGAATAACTGTGAGACCAAGAACATCAATGACCTCCCTGCCTGAGGTTTGCCAGGCCCTGCACTTGCAGTTTGCATTCAAAACATCCCTTTTTTTTTATTTGCTTTTTTAAATCTTTCCACATCCCTTTTTAGTTCTGCACTCTCCCATTCTGCTCTATTCTGTTTTACTCCTTTCTAAACTGGACAATTCCATGAAAATTCTGATTTCCCACTGCTTGTGATTCAGCACAAGCTGCCAGATTTTCAAGAAACCTTAGGAGACTTTGTGCAGCTGAAAATATTGACAGTCTAAAGCAGCTTCATGTCCAGCTGAGCAGCCAACCTGTGATCCCCAGCAGGTAGATAGGAAATAAAATGGCCCATGTGAAGATCTTAATCCTAATCCTGAGAGTTTCAAATGGATTTAAGCCTTGGAGCAAGTGGTTTTATATCCAGTCTAAAATGCTCTTAACACCAGCTGTGATAACTGGGGCTATTCTGATTTTTTTCTTATTTATTCCTGGTTTTGAATGCAGTTTATCTTTTGCCTTCCATAACCTCTTGTGGAAACGAGTTCCACGGTTTGGTACTCCAAGGAAACAGCTCACCTGACTGAGCCCAGCTTTTTCTGGGCTGGCTCATTGTCAGTCTTAATATCAGTGGGGATCTCATCAGCAGAGCATGACAGAGAGTTACCCATCCCACAAACGAATATTTGGATTTGGGCAGATGGATTTTCTCCCTGAAAGGGCCCTTTTCCCCATCCCACAAACGAATATTTGGATTTGGGCAGATGGATTTTCTCCCTGAAAGGGCCCTTTTCCCCTCCCCGTCTCCCAGAGAAGTCTGGAAGTGCCATTTTGGGAGCAGGTGTCTGTGTTTTGGATCTGTCTCGCTGGTGAGGCTGAGTTCTGTCTCACTGTGGAGAAGAAAATGTCATTTCATCAATTCTGGATTTGCCACCTCTCAGTTTAATTGAAAAATCTGCTGCTGCCTGTGTCCCTGTGTCAGGAGCAAGAGAAGACTTATCTGTACCTGTCTGTTTTACAGACAGTTAAAACACCTTTTGTTATTCTTCTGCTCACCCAAGGAGTCATTTCTAACCCTCTCTAGTCTCTTTCAGGGGAGTTTTTCCAGCTCTTGGTCACATTTGTGTAGCCCTGGACCCAGAGCCTTTTAAAAATCCTTTTACAACAACAGCCACGAGACCAAGGCCCTCTCTAACATCTGCCCCTGGTTTGGGTCTCTAGACAGGAGCTGTGCCCTGGAATTTTGGCTCTGGATCCATGTCCAGCTCCAAGCACCGTCTTGGACTATTGGTGTTTGTAAATTCCATGAGCTCCTCCAAATCCCGGGATCCCAGAACATCCTGGGTTGGAAAGGACTCACCAGGGTCATCCAGTCCAACTCCTGGCCCTGCCCAGAACCAAATATTCCAGTGCAGGACCAGCTCCTGGCTTTAACTGGAGAACACCTTTATATTACAGGTGTTTCCTCTTCTCCTCCCCTTGGCTTTTCTAGGACCCTCCCACGTGTGGCTGCAGCTGCTGGGTCCCCTGGGGATCAGCCCTGGGGGTCTCTGGGGTGTCCACCCAAGGGAGAACCCCAGGAAAAGCCCTCCTGGGCCCTGGGCCCTCCCATCTGCTCCTGCAGGGCTCCCACACCAAACTCCAAACAAAACCAGGGACATGGTGCTGGAGCAGCAGCTCTTCTCCCACTTCTTAGTGAATGGCAACAGCTCCTTAAGCAAAACAGTGAATTATTTTCCATTAAAGTGCAAAATTCCACCTTTAAAATCCACTGGCTGAACCAGCAACACCCTCCTGACCTTTGTGTACAGTCCCCTGCCTTTGTCACTTGTCACAGCCAAGGAAAGTTGATGGAGCGCTGAGCTTTTCTGCCAGTTTCTCCTTATTCCATTTGCCAAGCATTGATTTTCTTTTCCTTCTACCAGCAGAGCTTGAAATTAATAATTTCTGTTTGATTTTGTCACTTGGGTGTCATCGATACTGGCAGGGCTGGCCATGGGAGAAGCCAAATGTTCCGAGATGGAAGTCAGGGAGGGGGAGCAGCCAGCCTGGGATCAATGAGCAGGTCATGGAGCACATCAGGAAGGGTTCCTGGGGACAGGCTGGGGACATTCCCTGCCTGCCAGGGAGAAGATTTGCTGGAATTCCAGCTCGGTGGCAGGTCCCAATCTCCATGTGGCAATGGGAACATCTGCAGGGCAAGATTCCCTCTATGCCAATGATTTTAACAGGAATTGCTCCATTCACATCCCTAAACTGGATGTTGGCAAACCTGACAAGGGAAGCAGGTAAAAGGGAACAGAGGTTTGCACTGGGATCTCCTTTCCCTGCTCTGCACTGCTGTGGGAGGGCTCCAGGTGCTGCTGGAATGCTGCTGGAGGGAACAGCAGCCTGGCTGTGGCACCAGCTTCTACCAGCATCCAGGGAAAAGCCTTTCCAGTCAGAGTTTATGGATGTTCTGCCATCCATGAGCAAAATGTGAAGCTCCACAGCTCGTTCTGGACCAAAGGGAGAAGAGGATGGGAAAGATGGGAGGAAAAATGGAAGCTGGGCTGAATGAGACCTGGGAGAGATGGAATGTGAAGAATTTGTGACTGTGCCCAGCTCCTGCTCCCCTCGGCCTCCACAAACCCCAGTTCTGCATTCAAAGAGCTTTAAGGTCCTTTCCACCACAAAGCATTGGACAGTTCCATGATTTGCATTTTTTTAGGACAGGGAGGTCACGGACCATCCTTCAATTGGGAACTGCAGCTCCTCCAGACAGGCAGCTCCAATATTTGCTCTGGGACAGGGACAGCACCCAGGGCAGGGCTGGAGCTGGGCCAGGGCAGGCTCAGGCTGGAGATCAGGAAAGGTTCTTCCCCCAGAGGGTTCAGGCACTGCCCAGGCTCCCCAGGGAATGGGCACGGCCCCGAGGCTGCCAGAGCTCCAGGAGCCTTTGGACAGCGCTGCCAGGGGTGCCCAGGGTGGGATTGTTGGGGGGTCTGGGCAGGGACAGGGGCTGGATCAATGATCCCTGTGGGTCCCTTCCCACTCAGGAGATTTTATGATTCTCTATCTCTCCCAGCCTGAGGCTCAGAAGATGGGAATGCTTTCTGTAATTGTCTGGAAATGATTTTCTATCCCCATAAAATCCAATGGAGCCAAATCAGAGGCATTTCAGATTTGGAGCTGTTGCTCCATCTGCTCCTCCCTGTGCCCGACCCACACCAGAGTCACATCCCAGCCTCCTGTGCCGCCTCCAGCCCTCCGTGCCTGAGCACACTCCTGATCCTGGAGCTCAGGTGGAAGGAGCCAACATTTAATGCAGGAAAAGCCTCCCTGTGGGGCCCGTTTGTGTCAGGAATTAACGAGTCACATCTGAGTGGGCAGCAGAGCAGCAAAGGTGCCAGAACTCTGTGCCCTGCTCACAGCAGCTCCTGTCAGAGCCCTGCAGGTGCCCATAAACCACTTAAGTGGCCATTAAGGGTTCAGGGAGCAACAGAAACTGGCACTGGAGCACTCGGCCCTTTGGCTTCAGGCATTTATCCAACAACAGATGAGCAGGCAGGAATTAGAGCTGGGAAGCACAAGCACCACTGAGCCTCTGTGCTGCCCTGCTGCAGAGCTGAGGGACCCAGCAGCTGCACTGGGGGGGGATTTTCTGTTGCCATGGCCATGGAAATCAGGGCTAACTGGGCTCCCCACACCCACAGCTCCCAGCTCTGAGGGTTTAGCTCCGCATCCCAGCACTGGGAGCTCTGGAGGAACTGAATTCTTTGGTGCTCTGCCATCAGACAAGGTCACACACACACAGGGCAGGGTCTGGGGACACACAGGATTTGGCTGCTGTGCCCTGATAAAGCATTTGTTGTGTGCTGAGGGGGAGAGCAGAAGTGATGGCCCCATTGAATCCCACAGAATCACAGAATTATCCAGCCTGGAGAGGCCCTCAAGATCACCTTGGCTTCCAATCACCCCAGTACCCCCATAATCCTTCCTAAACCACATCCCCAAAGGCCACATCGAGATGTTTCTTGACCACTTCCAGAGACGGTAATCCTGCCATCTCCTTGGGCAACTCATTCCAATGCCTGACCACTCTGTCACGGTTTGTTTTGTTTTGTTTTGTTTTTTGTTTTTTGTTGTTTTTTTTTTGTTGTTGTTTTTTTGGTGGGTTTTTTTTTGGTTTTTTTGTTTTGTTTTGTTTTGTTTTGTTTTGTTTTGTTTTCTTCTTTTTTTTCCTTTTTTTTTCTTTTTTTTTTTTTTGGTTTTTTTGGTGGGTTTTTTTTGTTTTTGGTTTTTTTTTGTTGTTGTTGTTGTTTTTTTGTTTTGTTTTGTTTTGTTTTTTTTAATTTTTTTTTCTTCTTTTTTTTCCTTTTTTTTTCTTTTTTTTTTCCCAATATCCACCCTGAGCCTCCCCTGGCCCAGCCTGAGGCCGTTCCCTCTCCTCCTGTCCCTGTTCCCTGGGAGCAGAGCCCGACCCCCCCGGCTGTCCCCTCCTGTCAGGGACTTGTGCAGAGCCACAAGGTCCCCCTGAGGCTCCTTTTGTCCAGGCTGAGCCCCTTTCCCAGCTCCCTCAGCCTCTCCTGGGGCTCCATTCCCTTCCCCAGCTCCGTTCCCTGCCCTGGACACGCTCCAGCCCCTCCAGGTCTCTGTTGCCAGGAGGGTCCCAGAGCTGCCCCAGCCCTGGAGGTGTCCCAGCAGTGCCAGCACAGGGGACAGGCACTGCCCTGCTCCTGCTGCCACCCCGGGGCTGGCACAGCCCAGGTGCCCTTGGCCTCTTGGCCACCTGGGCACCCCTGGGCTCGTGTTCAGACACTGTCACCAGCACCCCCAGGTCCCTTTCTGCTGACCAGCTCTCAAGCCACTCTTTCGTAAGCCTGCAGCATTCCACAGGTTTTCTGGAGCTTTTCCTAAATCATTCTTCTGAAGGAAAGGGGGGTGAGAAGGACCAAAGTGCCACCAAAGCTGCTCCATCACGAGCAGAGTCACCCCTGGCCACTGCCACCAGGACATCACCGTTAGAATTACTCCATCCCTCCCGAGATCAATTCTCCCCACCCAGCTGTGAAGGTAAAGAAGATAAAAGAAGCTCTAAAAAGGAGCCAGCTGTGCCCTCCTGCACATCTGGGCAGTGCTGCTCCACCCCCACCTGCAGGGACAGCCCTTCCCTGCCCCACCTCCCTGCCAGAGGCATTCCCACACAGGGGAGGGGAGGGGAGGGAGCTTCCATCCTTCCTTCCACCTTTGTGCCATTTTCACCCCCATTTTGCCCTCACAGCTGCCATCCTTTTCTCTCCAGCCAAAATGAGTCACATTTGCCTACTAATTCCTTAAAAGTAACAGGATTTATCCCAATGGATCACCTGTCACCACCCCTACCCACTTTTGTGAAGGGGCTCCCATTTGTATGGAAGATTAGCTGGATCTTGAAGCTTTTTCTGACTTCAGTTTATTTTTCAAACAGTTCCAGGCTTTGTTGTCCAAGTCCACGTTTCCTGGGAGGTGCCCCAGGAGTGCCTGCACAGAAGGAGGACGAGGCTGGAATAAAAGGAGACCTTGGAGGATTGAATGTGTTAAAAACCAGTTTGAAAGCTCGAGCTGCCTGGGTTTAATCTCTGAGGCTTTTCCTTATGTTAAAACAGCAACAGTTATAAAGAAAGGAGTTCTATTGCAGATACAGCAATTATTGTTACTAACAGGAACCCTTCATCCAGTGGGATTTTCATTTGTGTTTTGGGTTGGTGTGGCCAGGTTTTGGGAGCAGGGAGGTCGCTGGGGTGGCTGCTGTGAAGAGCTGCCAGAAGCCTCTCCTGTGACCCAAGGAGACAATTCCTGACCAAGGCCCAGCCCAGCAGGGATGGAACAGTTCTCCTAAATAACAGGGAATGCCAGGGGTGTGGCAGGAGCTGAAGGGGCTGCTCAGAGCATGGCAGGGACAAGGCCCTCTCCACCCCAGAGAAAAGATAAAATCACGGGGTGCCAGGAACTCCACGGGGTCTTGGCAGGGGCGGGAGGGGAACAAACAAGAGCCAAGGCATGAGGGAGGGGTGTGTGTGTGTGACAGGAGGGGCTGGAGTTGAGGGGGGAGGCTGAAGCACTGGGACAAGCACTGGGAGAAGCCTGGGAAGCACACGGATGGGGTGGGAGCTGTGCAGGGGAGATCAGGGGCGGAGCAGAGCAGCTCCTCTCCTCGAGCACATTTCCCACAGCCCAGAGAAGACAAATGGGGTTTGCTCGTGGTTACTGTATAAATTTACACCCCCCTGACACGGGGCAGAGCAAACAGCAGCGGTGGCAGCCTCTAATAGAGACGGATGACAAACACATTTAATGAATGAAAAGGTGATGAAGTGTCCCTGACACAGCAAAGCCCCCAGCCTGCAGCGCTGGCGCTGATGTGTGTGACACCACTGTCACAGGCTGCAGCAGATCAATCCCAGTCCCAGGCATGAAGGGCACTGCACTGGGCTCCAGGCCATGCACAGGATCAGGGAATGGTTTGGGTTGGAAGGTGCCTGAAGGCTCCTCTCATCCCACACCCCACCACAGACAGGGAAACCTCCTTCTAGGCCAGGTTTGTTCACCTCAGGCACTGAGATTTTATGGTGGGACATTGAAATTTTTGGTTGTTTGAATGATGGAGAGACAAAGCCAAAATTTCATAAGGGGGAAACACCAGATTTTCTGATCCATCCTCATTTTTGAGTGCTCGTCTCAGTGCAGTGCTGCTGTTGAAACCCTGGAAAAAGCAGCAAAAAAACACAACAGGTCCATGGCTTGACTAAGTCTGGGGATTTAGGAGTGGAGTGGATTTTCCTGGACTTCAGGGTTAAAAACAAACCGTGTTTGGTGCTCATATGGGGTTGCTGTGGGCTCAACACCTCGAAATTAGCCTCAACACCTCAAAGCCAGGCTCAAAGAAAAGTGGAAGCCCAGCAAGGGCTGTTTCCCTGCAGTCGTGCTCCAGATCCAGCACAAAGCTGGGCTTACAGCCTGATTATTTGGGCCTGCAGAGATTTGGTCACAGGGCTGGGTCACACAGAAATTAAAGATTGAATGTAGGCCATGATAGGCTTAGAGGAGATGATCTCCAAGGCCTTTTCCAGCCTAATTGATTCTGTGATTCCGTGGCAGGCCCCACATTTGCTCAGGCCTTTGCTGGGGCTCCGGGAGAGCTGGGGCAGTTTTAGGGCTGGGGCTGGAGGGTGGCTGGGCTAAGCCTGGCTCTGGGGGAGTTTGGGGGACTCTGCTGCAGGCTGGAGCTGCCAGGGCTCAGCTGGGCTGATCACAGAGGGATTGCAGGTGCCAAACTGGGCAGGCAAAGTTTTGCTGGGAATTAAACCCTCCTTAAACCCCATCCAGGCCGTGGCTGCCCCAAATCCTCCTCCCAGCCCCGCACGGGGTCACTGCCCCACAAAAAGGCAGCAGGGCTGGTTTGCAAATCAACCTCACCAATTCAGAGAGTTTATTTCATGTCTTGGATCTCATTCACAGCCTGATCCACACACAGCTGAGGGATAATTGGGCATTTGGAGCAGTGCAAAGGGGAGGGAAGTGGTGGAAAGGGGAGGGAGGGGGGAGCAAGCATTTGGGACAAGCCCTTGTTGCTGTCACTGCTGCCACAGTTTGTTTATCTGGATTTCACATGGAGCCTGTTATTTTTTGCCCTTTTTCCCTGGATGGAGGGAGACTCTGAAGAATTTCCAGCTCCCACTTTTAATGGTTGCACATCAGCAGTGCTGAGAGCTCTCTGCACGCTGCTGGGAGCTGCCCTGCACAGGGCTCATCCCGGGCATCACCTGCAGCAGCTGTTCCGGCATTCCCAGCCTGTGTCCGTGGTCACAGCTGGCACATTCCCTGGGCACAGCTGGGATTCAAACACTGCTCTTTGCTGCTCCGGAGCTGGAAGGGACCTCCAGCCACAGCCTTCCCCTCCTGTCCCCTCCCCAGAGCCACTTCCACGGGATAACCCAGCACCTTCCCCAGGACTGTCCCCACCCAGGACTCACAGAGCCCTCCCAGTGTCACCACTAGCACAAGGACAGCCTGTGCTGGGGGAGCAGAGCTCTGCCAGCAGGGAAGAGGAAGCCATTCCTCCTCATTCCCGAGGCACCTCCTCATTTCCCACCAAAGCAGCAGCAGGGGCAGCAGCCAGAGCTGCTGTCCCCAGAGCTTTGGGGACAGGGCAGGGCTTGTCCCGCAGCTGCTGTGGGGCTGCTGTGCCCAGCCCCTCTGGGTTTGATCCTGGTGGGAATTCGATGTGCTGCTGGCACTCCAGGACACCCACCAGGAGCCTGCTCCTCATGGGATCAGCCCCAGTGCTCCTGTCTGAGGGGAACCGGAGCCTTTGGAGAGGCCAATCCACCTGCGCTGCTGGGCCACCCAAACATCCCCCGTGATCAGATCCAGGGGTGGTGCCTGCAGAGTGTCCTCCAGGGGCCAGGAATCACCACCACTGGGAGATTTTTGAGGGCTCTGGGGGATTCCCTTGCTGAGGGCAGAGGGAACTGCAAAGGGTTCTGGTTTGCTGTGGAGGGCACAGATCCCGAGCTGCTCCTGCCCTTTTGTTTCCTCCTGCTCCTGATTTTGTCCATGGCACCAGACCAGACCAGTTTTATGGAGCTGGGAGCGCTTCAGCGGGGCTGAGAGGGCTGGGATTGTTCAGGCTGGGGATGGGAAGCTCCAGGGACGCCTCCCTGGGGCCAAGTTGGATGGGGCTTTGAGATGGACAAGGGAAAGTGTCCCTGCCCATGGCAGGGTTGGAACCAGATGAGCTTTCAGGTCTCTAACAGCCCAAACCATTGGGAATTATGATCCTGTGGCTTTCCAGTACTTAATAGGGGCTGATGAAAATGAGGATGAGAGATTTTTCTGTGGTCAGAGAGTGATAGAACAAATAGGAATGGTTTAAAACTAAAAGAGATTTAGATGAGGTGTTAAGATGAGGGTGAGGGTGGGCAGGCCCTGGCACAGGGTGCCCAGAGCAGCTGTGGCTGCCCCTGGATCCCTGGCAGTGTCCAAGGCCAGGCTGGATGGGGCTTAGAGGAGCCTGGGATACTGGGAGGTGTCCCAGCCCATGGGGTGGAATGGATGAGCTTTTAGGACCCTTCCCACTGGCACTGTTTTAGGAACCCCTGGGCCTCGCTCACCCCACAGCCACCCTGGCACCGTGTGCTGCACAGATCTCTGCAGAGGAGCTGCGGGGAAAACCAAATTCCCCTTTGTGCCATTTCTGTGGGCCAGGCCCTCAGAGCCACCTGCACGTTCCCCCACAAAGCTGGGGACAGTCCCAGTGCCACCAGCCAGTCCCTGTGACAGACAAGACAGCTCAGCAGCTGCTCCTTCCCCACTGCTGTGCCCGTGGCTCCTCCCGACGCAGCTCGCAGGACACAGATTGTTGCCCAGCCCTGTGATTTATTCAGCTGCCTGATGTAGGCTCTGGCAGGGCTGTGCTGTCCCTGCTCGAGCTGAACACTCAATAAAACCTGTCCATAAACACAGAGGCCAGAGGGGAACATGCCCTGACAATGGGAATAAACAAAACCAGGGAAGCTGCGGGTGCGGGAGACAAAGAGAGGCAGAAACATGGCTCTGTCGGGGCAGGGGAGCCCTGCAGGGTCAGGATCTGCTCAGGGTTTTTATTAATGGCACAAATGATGGGCTGGAGATGTGCTTGAAATCTCCAAACGGAGCTGGAAGGAGCTTGGAGAGCAGGGCTGAGATTCAAATCTGAGCTCCCTAAATAAAGATTAACATTGCAAAATGAGTAAGAGAAAATTCAGAAAGATAAATGGGGAGCAATGAGCTCAGGGAAGAGAAAACTCCAGTGAAAAAGGAAAGGAAGAATATGTGAGGAGGCCAGAAAGGTCTGAGCCAGGTGTGCTATTCCTGATGGGAAAATCCTCTGTCCCTGCAAGGATTAGACCCTTGAACCCCAGGGTCGACTTGCAACTGGAAAACGTCATTCCAATCTCTGGGACAGGGACAGCACCCAGGGCAGGGCTGGAGCTGGGCCAGGGCAGGCTCAGGCTGGAGATCAGGAAAGGTTCTTCCCCCAGAGGGTTCAGGCACTGCCCAGGCTCCCCAGGGAATGGGCACGGCCCCGAGGCTGCCAGAGCTCCAGGAGCCTTTGGACAGCGCTGCCAGGGGTGCCCAGGGTGGGATTGTTGGGGGGTCTGGGCAGGGCCAGGGGCTGGATCAATGATCCCTGTGGGTCCCTCCCAGCTCAGGAGATTCCAGGATTCTGTGTTCCACAGCTGGGGTGGAGCTCAGGCTGTGGTGACCCAGCAGGTACCCAAAGGAATGAGGATTTTCCCACTGGGTGTTTTCCCATCTGAACGGGCCTGGCAATCCAGGGGGGTAAACTGAGCATCCCTCCCTGCACCCCAACGTCCTCTGAGCCAGGAACAGATCCAGGGCAGCAGGAGGGGAGGGAGGGGAGGAAATCACAATGGAATGTGCTGGAAAACCGTCGCTCCTCTGCTGCACTTTTCCAGGTGCTCTGAGCAGGGAGTGACTCAGTGATCCCATTTCCCCCCAGTGTCCCCCTGGAAGGTGTGGGAGGCCTTTGAGAAGAGCACAGAGCCCTGTGGGTCAGGCACAGAGCATTCCCTGCTTCGGGGTGATCCCTACACACTGCTCTTCCCAGGAAAGCTGAGGAAATGGGTCTGATCACAGGATGAAGATTTCCTATATGGAACCAACATTTCAGTGAGCCCCAGAAGGAAAGAGGAGAGAATTCCCAGAAGAGCAGGGACAGCCTTTTTCTCCATCTGCCTCTCCTGGGGATTTTCCAATCCATCATGTCCAAGAAGGGCTAAAATTCCAGCAGGTGTTCCTTGACTGATGAGCAATGAGGAAAGACTGGGTTCTGCATGAGGAACACTGAGAGTTTGGGGTGACTTTTTTTTCCAATCCAGCCAGGCTTGGAGGGATATTGCTCCCTATAAATCCACTGGAGAAATCTCCAAGGACGGAAAGAGGCATTTAAGCTAAAAGCAATATTATCACAAGGATAGGTGGCTATAAAGTGACCAGAGATAAATTCAGGCTGGAAACTGGAAAAAGTCTCCAAACAGCTGGAAAATGAAGGTCTGGTACAACTTCACAGATGGAAGGAAGGGAAGGGAAGGGAAGGGAAGGGAAGGGAAGGGAAGGGAAGGGAAGGAGGTTTGAGTTGGAACTTGGGATAAATGTGGAGGGAATTGGGAAACGCAGCGTCTGAGAGAGCCAGGGGCTGGAGGTGATGACACTGAAGGCCCTTTTTGTATGAGCAGAAGGGAAATTCTGACTTAAATCCTTTTTCCACTCTTCAGCAGAGCTGCCTGGAAGCTCAGAGGAGAGGAACACTCCAGCCTCAGAGCCCAAATCCAGGAGAGCAGGGAGCTGAGGGGACAGGGTGAAGGCAATCACCAACATCTGCAGCTCTACCAGGAGTTCCTGCCGTGAATTAGGAAGAAAGGATGTCGATAAACAGCAATGCTCTTTGCAGACATCACTGCAGCCCGGAATTCCCTTCGGGTGCCAGCTGAGAGAGCAGCCCCTCCCCAGGGACAGCTCTGGGAGGCCTCTGGAAGATCATGAGAGCCCTGAGGAGGGAAACCTCCCAACCAGGAGCAGGATGAGGGAGGGAAGTGCTCTCCTGGGGCACTGAAACGTTCCCAGCCTTGCCGGAGAGTGGAGCAGGAGTTCTGTGGTGTCGGTGACACAGTCTGGGGCCGCGGAACCGAGGCACAGCCCCAGCTCCCACATTCCAGCAGCATTCCTGTTGCCATGGCAGCGGCGGGATCGCTGCCTCCCGCCACCGGATGGGCAAGGCCAGAGACGTCTGAAGTGCTCAGTGAGATCAATTATCACCCATCACGTAATGAACCCTTCCCAGAGACCCCAGGCTGGGCTCCACGGAGCCCAAACAGTTTCCCTTTTTCCATTTGCTGCCTCTGTCATGGGGGAGTTGATTTATGAAGTAAACCCCCCTGTAGTGGTGTCCCTAAAGCTCCAGAGCGACTTTAATCCTCAATGGAAGCACTTGCAAAAATCTGCTTTGAAAGGAGCAGTTTCGAGTCACTTCAAGGCAGCCACGACGTGGGACATGGGAGCTGCTGGCTCCTCGTTTGTTTCCCAGATCCAGGTAGGAAAAACAGCCCCTCCCCACTTGGATTTTTTCTTCACTGGACAAAAAGAAAAAAAAAGGGGAAAAAAAATGCAACCAAACAAAAAAACCCACACACACCAAGAAGGAAAAGAAGGAAGAGTAATAGGGCTGAGTATTGAACAGAGAAATGAGAGCTGTGTGTTTTATGTCCTCTGCAAAAAGGATCCACGAGGAGAAAATGGCTCTGGGCTCAGCAGGCAGACAAAGGGAACCTGGGAGAGCTGGGAAAAGGAAAACCACAGCACTTTGGGATGATGGGATGATGCAGAAAAGGCTCGTTAAAAAATCTGTTTCAAATGGGTGTTGAAGGGAACTCGGGGGTTTGTCTAAACTCATTTTTGTGTGTGTGGAATGAGCTGATGCTCCATGGAAACGTGATCCTGGCTGAGCTCCCCGCTCAAACACTGCTGGAATGCTGATCCCAGAGCGGGAGCTGCTCCTGCCTGTCCTGCCCTGTGCCTGGAAACACCTGGAATGGCGGGATGGGCTCCTGCTCCTCCCCACCTGGAGGCTGATGCCTCCAGGACCACGAGGCAACAGCCTGAAGCTCATTCTAACAGCGGCATTACAGGATACACAGCTCCCAAAAAAACGGTTTCGATTTTCCTAAAAAAATTCCCATTTGCAATTGAATTTATCTGGAGCTTTTCCCTTTTT
>VXBN01006754.1:754093-774615 GCA_013397395.1 Sinosuthora webbiana
TTTTTTTTTTTTTTTTTTTATGGGAAGAGTTTTCTTTTGTAGCTGCTCAAATAACCAACGTGGTGCCTGCCCACCGCGTCCTGTCAGAGCTGTTTGACCAGCCCGGAATTATCGATTCTGGCAAAGCCTCGAGACCACAGACACAATGAATTCCCAGGGAAATGTTGGCAGCCCCCGGGAAGGACAGACATCTAATGGACTTCCAGAGCAAGTTCAGCTTCAGGGGGCAGCACTGCAGCTCCTGGGATGTTTGACAGGCATGCTCAGCTGAACTGGGAATGGCAACAACATTCCACGACACTTGGAGCAACCAGCCCCGCTCCGTGTTCTCCTTCCCCACTGCTCCTCCTGAAAAAACGGTTTCTTAATGGATTTTTCTATAATAAACTTAATGTCTCCAGATTTTATTTCCCGCGTGAGGTCTAAATCATCTTCGCCATAAATGTAAAACAACTCAGCCAATAGTTTGGTGGGGCAGGTTTACAATATATCATTCCAAGAATAATTTAGAAACCTGGGAAGTTTTTCTTCCCTATAAATTTGCTCAGCTCATTACTGAGATAGGCTGGGAAATGAGTGGATTCCCACTGGAAAATGGGAGCAGTGGAAATCTGAGAGCCAGGAGTTGGTTTTGATTGCTTTGCTACACTCCAAAAAAAATGTTCCTTGTAAGCAGGGGGTGGATGATCCGTATTGGATCACACAGAGGGATCCAGAGTGGCTCTGGATTCACCAAGATGTGGTGGAACAGCTCAGAGGGTGAGGGAGAGGGACCCTCTCAGCCTTTCTCTCCTTGACCTTCCCTCATCCCCCCACAGCATGGGGAAGGAAAATGTGAGCAGCTCTGTGGGAAATATTAAAGGTAATAAGGCTTTTAGAAATTTGTGCAAGCAGGCCCCAGAAACAAAAGAGCTGAAAAATTTAGAATCAGCCGCAACTGCAAAGTTTGAAAGTAGGAGAAGTTACAATAGTACAGCAAGCAAGGACATGAAACAATAATCTGAGTCTCAGGTTTGGCTAGGATAGATCTTCTGGCTGCAGAAAAATGTGCTTAGCAAAATACTAGAAAGTTTTAAGCTTAATAATGGAATATTGTTTATTGTTAATAGAAAACATCCAAGCAAGAGTTGTTTGAAGCAGGTGTACGTGTGCTGTCCGTGACTGGTAAGAACAATTGTCTGTGAGCTTTAACAATTTGTTATTGGCTGGAAAACTTTTATGATGCCCTGTAACAAAGAAACCTTTGGCTGCTGCTGGCAAACGTGACCTGCTGCCATCCTTTAGCTGTGCAAAATCCTGCTATGAGACTGATGCCGCAATGAAGGAACACCTAGCAGGAGTCCTGTCCCGTTCGTGCCCGAAGAGCCAACACACAGCTCCCCAAGTGCTGGGAAATGCACGGAAAACAGCTCCACCTCCTCTGATCCATTGCTCCTGGATTTGGTTGTGCTCATGAAGCTCTTAGACAAGAGCTTGAGATCCATGAGCGCAGCAAACAGGGAATCCCACCTGGAGAATCCCAACTCAGCTTCCTGGGAAGACTTCAGGATGGAATCAACACTGCCTGGATGGGAATCCTGCACCAGGGGAGGTTCAGGAAACAATTCTTCACAGAAAGAGTGGTCAGGCATTGGCAGAGGCTGCCCAGGGCACTGTGGAGTCACCATCCCTGGAAGTGTCTAAAATGTGGCATTTGGGGACATGCTTTAGTAGGAATGGTGGGATTTGGTCCAAGGTTGATTAATGATTTTGGAAGTCTTTTCCAACCTGAATGATTCTGTGATTCTGGGAACTCAGGAGGAAATTGAGCTAATCTGAGCAGGGAGATCATTCTGCCTTTCTCTCCATTACCAGGTCTCTCCTGGGATGAGCCAGACTGCAGGAGTGGAAGCAAAACCACCACAGGTTGCTTATAGTTTGGATTTAGCTGTTCCTGAGGTCAGCTCAGAGGGTCTGGGAGTCAGCTTTGTGCTCCCAAGCCAGACAAGGAGAACATGGATGGATCCTGGGCAGCGTCTTCCACCAGATTGTCCTCAAAAGTTGTTCCCAGTGAGGAATTCTTGCAGGTCAGACCTCTGCCATCACATTTTTGGGCTCCTATTTTAGTTTCAGGAGGGTGTTGCAGACCCACATCCCTTTTGGGTGTGTGGGGTGACCTGTCCCCCCTGACAAGTGACACAGACCCTCCCAGCCATGAGCACACCCCACAGAGCACCCACAGCCAGACATGGGCTCCATGGCCTAGTACAGAGGGCTTCAAACCAAAGGTCCAGACCTGAATCCAAGAACTGATCCCTTAAAATGCTCCTGGTTCTGGCTACAGGGGTCAGTTTTCTTCCCAGGGCAGAGCCCAGCAACCACTTCCCCACAGTGCCCTGCATGAAGGGAGTTAATCCTCCTCTGGTAAATGTCCCAGACACCAACAGCCTCATGGACTCTTGAAAAAGCGGGGAGTTCCTTTAGATAATTCCTCAGAAGTGACTTTAAGAAATGGATCATTTCACGCTACAGAATTACAATAAAAATCCCAACAATCCGGGACTCTACCAGGGAAACTCTGCAATCCCAGGTGAGCAAATCGGGTACAAGCACCTCTCATCCTGAAGTCTTTCCCACCACAGCTGTGCCCTGCTCTGAGCTGGGCTTTGTGTCCACAAAAAGGTCCAAATAGGCCCCAAACAGGCCCCAAATAGAGCCAAAACAGGCCTCAAACAGGGCCTTAACAGGCCCCAAACAGAGCCTTAACAGGGCCTAAACAGAAGTTTACTTGTGAACCAAGGGGTAACCAAGGTGTCCTAAACCCCACAAGTGTCCAGCAGAAACCCAGAATTTAGGATAAAAGTGCCATAAATACAACCCAGGGAAATGCACTTGGAATGCAACGATCAAATCTGCATCCTGAGATAGCAATCAATCACCTGGCCAAGGCCTTTCACTTCCAGCCCCGGAATTATTCCCACTTTATCAAACAACTCCTTTCATCAGCAGCTCCATCTTCAGATAATTTATGGGCCCTCCTTCCTGTCTGCTTCTCCTCATCTCCATAGAGACAAATGGATTTGGGACAGCATGGGAGACTTTCACTCCATGGATTGTTAGAAATCTTCTAATTTCCAGCCTTGCTCCACTCAGGGCTGGTTTATATCTGTTTGATCTATTTCCATGTTATCCCTTAATAGCTTTTCCACATTGGATATTATCCCCCAGATGTGTTTCTATTAAGAGCCATCACCCAACCCCTCCAAGTCATTTTACACTGTTGACAAAGCAAAGCTTTCCACGTGTGCTTCCCCAAGGCAGGTGCCCCACGCTCCCTGATCCATCATTCCTCTTTCCTCATGCAACTCAAAACTCATTCTTAGGTCAAACCCGTTAATTGGATAATCTCATTCTTCATGTGAATTAAAACTGAAGAAAATCAAAACAATTTGTGTCTTCTCAGAAGGGAATGTTTGTGTTTCTTTTTCCAAAATCCTTTTTTTGCATTGTTTATTTTCTCTTCAATTCCTGAAAAAAAAAAAAAAAGTTTAAAACCCCCTAAAATTGAAATTCAACTTTTTCTTTTATTGAAACAAAATAGTCTGCTTGATCCAATTTTTTTTTCCAGTCTGGGAAATGAAAGGAAAATTCATTTCCATTTCACTTTGTGGAATCATGGAGATGGGAATTAAATGAGAAATAAGTTCTGGTTCCCTGGTGAAGTGGAAGATGTTCCTCCCAAAGTTCCTGGAGGCGGGAGGGCAGCTGGCACTGCCACTCCAGTGGTGGGGTGGGGCTGGGACCAGCACAGGCTTGCTGACCTCCCCTGGGAGATCCAGACTTTTCCCGGGGGAAGCTCCTAAGTACAAAAGTCCCTGATGGATTCCACAGGGACCGGAAAATTCAACCTTTGCCAACACACGACTCAATTCCTCCTGCTGGGTTTAGAGTCCCCTGCAAGAGCCTTTCCCAGGAAATCATTGCTCTTCCTCATTCCCGGTGTTCCCTGCCCCAGTCCAGAGGCAGGAGGGGAGCGGATGGAGCTGGGGCCTTGTGCTCCTGCTGTCTGTAACCCCCTGCTCCCAGGGCTTGGAGCTGGGGCCTTTTTCCAGCTGTGCCCACACCCAGCACTGTCCCCACAGCTGGGGGACCCCAGTCCTGCCCAGGGTGGGGAACACTGGTTTGTGGAGGGCTGGGATCACCTGAGATCCCAGCCCTCCACAATCCTCTGACCCATCCTGGCAAGCCCAGGCTGTGGAAATTACCCCTGGAAAACTTTTTCATTTCTTTTTCAATTCTGCTCCTTCAGGAGTCCCCTTTTGCCCACATTTCTGCTCAGCAGAATCCCAGTCCCAAGCAGGGTTTTCCAGCTGGATCCTGGCCAGATCTCTGCTGTCTCCCAGCTGTTCTTACCTCTCACCTGCAGCCCAGACTGATCTTATCCCTCCCTTTTCCATCTGCCCACAAACTCTCACCTTTACTTAAAGCTTCTCAAGCTGTTTCTTTACTGTTCTCCTGCAAACACCCCCATTCCCATGGAACAGCCTCAAAATCTTGGCATTTTCCCTCCCTGTTCCTGCATTTCCCTCTTTCAATCTTCATCTTTAGGTGTGTTTTCAACACTTATCAATTTAAAATGAATTCCTGCTCCGGTCCTTTCAGTGGAGAACTATTGAGAGATGTGTTCATCAATCCTTAGGCAGATAAAAGAATCCTTTTTACCAGCACTACAATCCACAGGCAAAGGGAATAGGGACAATGGGAGGCTCTAATGTGGAGTCTCCCAGCATGTCCCACTCTCCATTATCCCAGTGGAGGAAAAAAATCAGAGCTTTCAGGCTGGGATTCGTGAGATCAAATGGAGGCAATCATTTTAATTGGAATTAATTGCTCTGCACTGAAAATGTTGACTCCATGGGAGCCTCCATTGAGGCTCTGAGGGAGACAAGGACGTGGAACAGAACAGATCCAGGTGCCCTGACCCAGATTCCCTGGATTGGACTGGGGGCCACAAATGGAGCTGGAGGCCAGGCCAGCAGAGCCCTCAGCCCAGCAATGGGCAAAGAAACTGGGAAAATGAGGGACCAGTAACTTCCTGCCATTAGGAAAGGGTTCCCTGCTGGAGTCAAGGACACATGGACCATTGATGGTCTGGTCTCCTTCACGGAAACATTTTGGGAAGCTTCTCCCTGAAAAGGGGACTCTTCTCCCCAGTGTGGTGTGTCCCCACCCCTAAGGGAGGATGGCTGTGCACCAGGGCCCTGTGCTGGCTGGGAAAGGAGGCAAGGACAGAGCAGGCAGGAATCAGCCTTTGGAAGCACTGGAATGTGGATTTTGAGGAGAGGGTTGGGCAGGAGCTTTAGGGAAGCTCAGGGAATGTCCCTCCCCTCCCACCATCCCTTTTCACATCCTTCTGGCACCTCCTGGAGCGGGGCACAACCTTCAGCGGGAGGGTGGAGGCTGGGGGGGAGGTCTGAGATCAGAACGATGGGGATCCTTTCCCTGTGGGGATCCTTTCCTTTTGGGGATCCTTTCCCCATGGGGATCCTTTAATTTCGGGGATCCTTTAATTTTGGGGATCCTTTCCATATGGGGAACCTTTCCTCATGGGGATCCCTTCCTTTTGGGGATCCTTGCCCTGTGAGGATCCTTTCTGTTTGGGGATCCTTTCCTTTTAGGGATCCTTTCCCTGTGGGGATCCTTTCTCTATGGGAATCCTTTCCCTGTGGGGATCCTTTCCCTATGGGGATCCTTTCCTTTTGGGGATCCTTTCCCTGTGGGGATTATTTCCCTGTGGCTCCAGAAATTCCTTCTGCACAGTTCTCCCTCCCCTTCCTCTGGGGCAGCAATTCCACCTCCCAGGAATGTCAAGATGGCAGCCTGAAGCTCACTTGGCTTGTGCACTGATCCCTTTGGACACCGGGAGCCCCAGGTCCTTCACAAAGCCCATGGAGATGCCTCTGGAAGCTGCAGGAATTTTGCAGGCAAGCTCTGCACAGAGTGACTCATCCAGGCTGGGCAGATCAGCCCATGGGTTTCTTTTTTATCCCGTTTTTTTCACCATCTCCTCCTCTTCAATCCCCAAAATAAAAAGTCTCCTCATGGGTAACTTGAGTGAAATCCTCGGGGTGTTCCTCATCTTTTCCAGGTTCCCTCCAGGAGCAAGTTCCCACTAAAGTCCTGCTCTGATAGGATTTTGTTCTGGCTTCAGGCATCCTGCTTCAAATCCCAGGAAAACATTTCTTCTCCTGCCCCTCTCCTGAAGGAGAGCCTTGGTCCCACAGATTTCCCATTTCCTCAGGGAAACAGCCTGGAGGAGGTTCAAGTTGGATATCAGGGAAAAATCTTCAATGACAGAGTGATTAAGCCCTGGAACAGGCTGGGGGGGAGTCCCCATCCCTGGAATTGTTCAGGAAAGGAGCAGACCAGACACTTCACTGTGCGGTTGAGTGGATATGGGGATATTCAGTGGAAGGTTGGATTGATGATCTTGGAATTCTTTTCCAACCATAATGACTCCGTGATTCCATGTCTGGTGAAGCTTCCAGTGATTCTTGTGGATCGTCTGTCCAGCTCTTCACTCGAAGAGGGAACGATTTCCCAAGTTACCATGGAGATGGGAGCGATGGAAAAGAACTCGGAGCAGATGGATGCATCCCAAGTGAGCTCCTGTTGGCTCTCCCAGAACAAAGGGAATATAAAGATGCACAGGATTGGAACAAAACAATGGAAATTATTAATATAAACACTGATATCCCAGGGATGATGAGAGTGAGGCTGTGAGGGAGGCCAAGGAGCAAAGGGAAACAGGAGTTTCCAACTGGGAAATGGGGAAAAAAATGAAGTTTTTGGGGATCCATGATGGACAAAAGGGTTTAATCTTGAAAATGCCTTTGGGATTTTTCCAGAGACATCGCCTGCTTTAATTAAAGTGATTGATTATATCACTTTAAATATGATTATTATATCACCAGAAATATGTCAGAAGTCACCTTTCCCTGGAAAAATTCTTCCTAATGGGAGAATATCGCTCATGCCCTGAGCTAATTAATGTCAGGAATGAGTGATCCCTTGGCCTGATGGGGTCCTCCTATAAGGAGAAGCTTTACCAAGATTTTCTGGGATATTTTTCCCTGTGAGAATGGTGGGACCCTGGCACAGAGTGCCCAGAGAAGCTGTGGCTGCCCCTGGATCCCTGGCAGTGTCCAAGGCCAGGCTGGACATTGGGGCTTGGAGCAGCCTGGGACAGTGGGAGGTGTCCCTGCCCATGGCAGGGGGTGGCACTGGATGGGTTTTAATGTCCCTTCCCATCCAACCCATCCCATAATTCCATGATTTGATCTCCTCCATTAGAGCTGCTCATGAATTTGGGAACATCTTTTTAGGAACAAGGGCTTGAAATGAGGTCACATGGCCAGGATGCAGCAGGACGGATCCTTGGGCAATTGGGGATTTATCCATCATGGAAAACACTGTAAGAACATGGATGTTTATCCCCTAAATAATCTGCAATCCCCATTTCCCCCTCCTTGGTGTGTGGAGGAGTGGCAGAGGGAGGCTGTTTTCCCATTTCCCAGGAGAGCCGTGGTCTGGGGACAGCCTGGATTGTGGGAATGTGCAGCTCCTGGTGGCTGGGGCTGACACTGGCACCCAGGAGCAGCACTGAGGGGTCCCTCTGGATTATGGGATTTCATAACAGGACCCCAAAGCCCCCCAGACAAATGACATGCCTTTGGATGGGTCATTGGAATCATGGAATATGTGAGTGTCACAGTTTGGGATCTCAGGGGAGCAACCATTCCTTGGGAATCCCCCACCAGCCTCTTTTTGTGCAGAGAACTGGGAACTTTTCCTCCAAGGATCTCTGTCTTCTGACAAGAGGCTGAGTGTGTGAAAAGGAAACACAATCATTTTTTGGGAAGCAAAGGCACCCTTTGGAAAACCCCACAGGCCCCTTGGGAATGGCCCTGGGACCATTCAGGTGGGCAGGGGTGGGTTTAGATGGGATCAATGACAGGTGAGTTGTGACAATGTCATTACCCCTCGTGCTCCATCCCCATCTGCCTCTCTGCCAATCCCAAACTGCCCAAAGATTCCCTGTGGAGTGGGGGCCGTGTCTGCCCATGGATTTATCCAGTGCATGGATTTATCCAGTGCAATGTGGGACTTGATCCCGACTAAACCTGCCGAGGACAGAGCAAATTGTGACAGCCAAGCCTGAAATTCCCATTTTAGCATCATCATTGCTCCCCACTGTGCTGGGAAATTTTGTGTTCCCTTTTTTTTTGTGGAATATTTCAATCCCTAATGATGCACAGAGCTGCTGGTTATTACCACCAGTGTAACACATCCTAAATCAGTGTCATAATCCAGGGATTTTAACAACGAGAAGATCATGGAGTTGTTAGGAGGCAGGAAAGTGGGGAATGACTCGTGACTGGAGGAGTGGTGTGTGAAGTGCTGATGTCTCTGCACATCCATATCCACCACAGCAAACATCCACTGAAACATTCCCAGAAAAACACAGGGAGGTCCTGAAGTTTGGGAGCCACATCCTGAAATGAGATGTAAAGTTTGGAATTCCAGGGTCGTTAATGACCATTATGTTTAGTGATGGGGAATAGCACAGGGAGGTTGTGCAGTGTTCCCACGGGGAATTAGTGTTCCTGGGAATGCTCTGGGGCCAAAGCCCTGTGAGGGGGAACTTGAGGAACTGTTTGGTTTGGGGAGCTTTGGGATACATTTAGGAAAGTGTTTGGAAAAGGTGGGAGTTTGTGAGGAGTAAATCATTTCAGACAAACTTGATTCCTTCCTAATGGAATAATTCTGGGGTTGAGGAGAGAGGGACCAATAAATCCCATAAATCTGGGAAGGTTTTCCACGTGCCTTGGCTTAATGCACTTTCCCAGGATGAATTATCATGGAGCCTTTTAATCCCGGCCTGGAGCTGAGCTTGGCAGGGAGGGTAGAAACTGGGGATGAGTATCCCAGGAAATGCCAGATCCACATCAGCCTCCCACATCCTCTGCTTGACCCCTGCATGTCCCAAGCCCCTGCTGGCACCACCTGTGACACTGGTGTCACTGCACAGGGACAGCTGTTGTCACTTCAGGCAGGAGCCAGCTGGGGGATTTACTCAGCCAGATTTGGGTGCTGCCATCAGGTTGGTGACTGGTCACCCCCTGGCCCCTTCACAAGGACAGAGCTGTCACCTGCAGCCTCGAGAGGACATGAGGAGCAACTCCTGGTGGGAAGCTGTGCCCTGCTGCCATTGGGATTTCATGGACACCCTGTATTGTCTGACCCATGGACGACCTGAAAATCCTGCTGAATCCTTTCATTTAGGACTTTAAAGCTCATCCAGTGCCACCCCTGCCATGGGCAGGGACGCCTCCCACTGTCCCAGGCTGCTCCAAGCCCCAATGTCCAGCCTGGCCTTGGACACTGCCAGGGATCCAGGGGCAGCCACAGCTGCTCTGGGCACCCTGTGCCAGGGAACAATTCCTGCCCAATATCCCATCCAGCCCTGCCCTCTGGCACTGGGAAGACATTCCCTGTGTCCTGGCATTGACTGCCCAGGTAAAAATTCCAGGGTGTTTTTCCAGGATATCTGTGGTTCACATTGAGTGACTTTGCATTCCTGGGGCCTGAAAGAGCGTTTGGAATCAGCTCCCATCAGGAGCTCTGGGCCAGACTCTCCTGATCCTGATGACACAGATGGATTTACCTTCCCAATGGGAAGAAAGGACTCATTAAAATGGGAACAGAACAAGCCAAAGCTGCTGAGCTAACCAGAGAAATGAAAAGGGCTTTAAGAAAGGATGAAAGGAACGCTCATGGAATCAAGGAATCATGGAATGGTTTGAGTAGAAAGGACCTTAAAGCTCATCCAATGCCACCCTCTTCCTTGGTGGAACTATCCCAGATTGCTCCAAGCTTCGTCCAACCCGGCCTTGGACGTTTCCAGGGACAGGGCAGCCACAGGGAAATGTGCTGAGCTTGAGTGACAACAACAAAAACCGTCCTGGGTTTTCACACTGACTCATCCCAATGCCAAGAGACACCTCTCTCTCCCAAAAAAAAAAAAAAAAAAAAAAAGGGGGTTTCAATCCATTTTCCATGGTTTTGAAAGGAATATAAAACCAGTAAAATTCTACAGGATGTAAAAGATTTGATCCCGTTATTCCAGAAGATACTGCCAGCCATCCATTTTATCCCACTCCATTACTGCTCTGTCAAGGAATCATATAAATGAATAGCACCCAAACGAAGGCCCTATAAAGTGAGATAAAAGCAGGATGTGGCTCACATGGGGAAATGTGGGAACTTCGAGACAGTTTGAGACAGCTGAGAATCAAATGTGCTCCCAAAAAAATATTCTCTCCGGGGAAGAAAGAGGGAGAGAAAATTGTTGCTTCACTGCCACCCACAGAAAGCTGCAGATTATTTTAGGGAAGAGCTGCTTGCACAAGCTGCTCCTTGGGAATCTGCAGGGTGGAAGAAATCCCAAATAACTTCTCTGCTGAGGGCTATGCTTGTTCTGTCCTTTGTATGGCACACCCTTCCAATCCCTGCACAGGTAGAAATCATGGAATCCTGGAATTGCTTGGGTTGGCAGGAACATTAAAACCCATCCATTCCCACCCCTGTCATGGGCAGGGACGCCTCCCACTGTCCCAGGCTGCTCCAAGCCCCATCCAACCTGGCTTTGGACACTGCCAGGGATCCAGGGGCAGCCACAGCTGCTCTGGGCACCCTGTGCCAGGGCCTGCCCACCCTCCCAGGGAACAATTCCTGCCCAATATCCCATCCAGCCCTGCCCTCTGGGAAGGGGGAAGCCCTTCCCTGTGCCCTGTCCCTCCATCCCTTGTCCCCAGTCCCTCTCCAGCTCTCCTGGAGCCCCTTTAGGCCCTGCAAGGGGCTCTGAGCTCTCCCTGGAGCCTTCTGTTCTCCAGGTGAGCACCCTCAGCTGAAACACATTCCTAAAATTATGTCAGGAAAGTTGAGGCACCAAGCCTGTTTATTCAGGTTTTTTTCATCTTCAAAAGAAATCACAACCTCATTAATGAATGCCTGAAAGGTGTGAGACAGGAAACACTGCTGTCCTGGATCCCTGAATCCTGAACAAAACGGGAGCTACTCCTGCCTGTGTCAGGAATGTGCCCACAGGAACCAGGAGCTCCACTCCTGTGACCTGTGGAGAGGTCACTTGGGACAGGTGACCTGCTCTTCCCATGGTTTTTCCCCCGTGTCCAGCCGAAGTGGAATGGGCACTCCGGGGTGCTCTGGGATGAGCCCCATCACCACACGGAGCTGCTCCAACACTCTGCAGTTCAGGATAGAATTCCAGGCAGAGTGCAGGGGAGTCTGTGCTGAGACCTCTCATGTTCCATGACCCCTCCGCATCCAGCCCCTCCAAACAGCAGGGATTTGTTTTCCAGCATTTTCATTCCCCGGGCTGAGTGGGCTCTGCTGGATCCCATGGGAATGAGAGCCTGTTCTTCCCACCTCGAGATGAGACAGCTCCTCTGGAAGCACTTTTTCCTCGTTTAATTTGCATCTTGTCACTGGAAAACTGCCTTTCCACTGGAATTTGATTTTAATGGGGGTTTCTTGGATTTTAATGGGGGTTTCTTGGATTTTAATGGGGATTATACTTAGATGGCTGCAGAAATTCTGCAGTCCAAGAGCTTCCCGTGGCCTCTGGAGTCTTGGAAAGCTCCTGAGTCAGATGAGGCATCAGCTGATTCCCAGTCTCATCCTGAGGTTTTTCATCTGGTTTCTAAATATTCCAGCGTTCTGCTCTCATTTACATTCCTCCCAGTTTGAAAGTTTTGGAATCAGCATAAAGAGCAAAAAGGGAAAACAAGAAGATGTGGGAAGAGCTTCCCAAGAGACAGTG
Source organism: Sinosuthora webbiana (assembly GCA_013397395.1). NCBI lineage: Eukaryota > Metazoa > Chordata > Aves > Passeriformes > Sylviidae > Sinosuthora > Sinosuthora webbiana. The sequence continues at coordinate 765,975 of VXBN01006754.1, forward strand.
ACGAGGTCCTGGAGCTGCCAGTGCCTCTGGATACATCCTGAGTATCTCCAGAGTGTCCAGGTCTGCTGAAGGTCACTGACACCATCCCCAAGGAGTTCTCCTGGATCATCCCACCCGGGGTGACCTCAGCCATGGCTCTGGGAGTGATGGGGCCAAAGGCTGGGGCACATTTCCCTTGGATTGGGAATCTTTGCCCTGGGAGTGAGCTCTGCACCCTGTCAGTGCTTTTCCAATAGTTCTTTTCCATCTCCCAGAGCTCTTCTGGCAGCTTTGGTGATCCATGTGGGCACCAGCCCAGGAGTGTCACTTCCAACAACACTTTCCCAGTGACATTCCCGGGCTGGAAATCAAGGGAAGGAGGGGAGGCCTCAGAACTGATGCGGGTGCAGTTGGAAGTGGGGCTGCCTCAAAATGAGGTGGCATGGAAGGGCTGGAGCATGGAACGCTGGAATAACCAGGATGATGGGAAGGTATCCATCACTTTGCTGGCTCTGCAGCATCTGGGTGACATCAGGGACGCTGCCATTTAATAACAACGGGAATTTTGGCACCTGGAATTCTGTTGTGACCAAACTAACTGGGAAACTTCTCCTAGGAAAATCCCTGTCCAATTCCGGTGCACTCAGGAATCTCTGCCCAACTTGAGGTTCCGGATAATCCCACCCTTCTGCCTCTCTGATTTTTTCCATAATTCCCATTGAGGATTAGAAGGGGAATTTCTTCCTGGAGAGTCAAGAACAAAGAGCTGGGAACATTTTCCCGGAAAGGAGCAGGATGGGTGTGACTGGGGAGAAAAAGATGGGCCCAAAGACAGGAAACACAGGGTTAAACCTCACCCAGGGTTAGACCTGCATCCAGGATTAGACCTGCACCCAGGGTTAAACCTCACCCAGGCTTAAACCTCACCCAGGGTTAGACCTGCTCCCAGGGTTAAATCTCCACCCAGGATTAGACCTCACCAGGGCTAATCCTGCACGTAGGTTTAAACCTGACCCTGGGCTTTGCCAAAGTGCTTTAAGCCAGTGTTTGCCAGGCCCTCAGGCTCAGCTTTTCCTGTGTTCCTCCCAAACATTTCCCTGGCAGTTTGTGTTTGCTGGGAGATTTTGGGAGGGGCCCTTTGCTATTTTTTCTTCCTGAACTGGCCCAATATTTGCATTTCATTATCCCTTATTTGCATTTCAGGTGTTGCTGGTGGTAATTTGCTGTCCTGGAAAACGTTCCATGTTGTATCCTCGGAAACTGGAGCCAGTCCTATGGGGCAGGTGAGCTCTCCATGAAAAACAGCTGCAAACCCCTCCAAACAATTCTCCAGAAGGGAATTTGGGAGAGGGAGCTCAGAGGTGAGAAATGCTCCAGGGATGAGGGCCAGGAAATAGGGCAGGGATCTTAAAGTGAACTGGATAAGGGAGGTTTTTTTGGGAAAAAATAACATAAGGAAAAAAAAAATTCTAGAAGATTTGTGGGAGTAGCACAAGGAAAAGTTATTGAGTGTATCAGGTCAAACCATCTTAGGGCAGAGAAGCTGCTCCATTAAAAAAGGATGGAAACTGGGCCAACTTAGGAAAAAAAAATCCCATAGAAATAAGAGGAACATTTCCAGGTGTAAAAAGCAAGGGAAGGGCAGGAGAAGGAAAACAACCAGCAGGGACATGAGGAGCACTGAGAAATCCTTCTGTAGGCACCTAAACCAGGAAAAATTCATCTGCTACTCCTTGGGCAGGGAGAATTCCCAAGGGAGGGCACAAAGGGAAGTGTCTGATGCCTTTGAGGAGCTGGGATACTTGGGAAAGAGAGGCAAAGCTGTGGGAATGGGGCTGGAACAGGGAAAAGCAGGGGGGAATTCCAGAAGTCCATGATTGTCACATGCTCTGAACACACCACCGTTCAGCCCTGAGCGTTCCAGGCAGGTTTGAGCTGCTCATTCCCATCTCCAGAAGCACCTGGAGAAGGAGGAGGGAGGCTTCTGCATTCTGCTTCCGTTTCTGGAGTCAGGAGAAGACCAAGAAACCTTGGGAAGAGGGATGTCCATGGGATAAGAGGGAATTCAGCCTGGAAGGGATCTCAGGGGGTCCCTAAACCTGCCTCAGGCTCAAAGCACAGTGACGAGGACAGTTTGGGCACAGCTTTGGCCAGTTTGGGCTTGGAAATCTCCCAGGTTGGAGCCTCCCAACTGCTCCAGTGACGGGATCAGAGCCACAGGGATCAGCTGCGATGGTGCTGAGAGGTCTCTTTATCATCTGGTACCTTTGAGGGCTCCCCCTCCATTTCTGATTTGCAGGTGAATATTTTGGGAGTCTCAAATTTGCATTTTGGGGTCTTGATGTTGGAATTTGCTGCTCCTGGGTCTCAGTGTCAGCCCCAGCCACCAGGAGCTGCACATTCCCACAATCCAGGCTGTCCCCAGACCACGGCTCTCCTGGGAAATGGGAAAACAGCCTCCCTCTGCCACTCCTCCACACACCAAGGAAGGGAAATGGGGATTGCAGATTATTTAGGGGATAAACATCCATGTTCTTACAGTGTTTTCCATGATGGATAAATCCCCAATTGCCCAAGGATCCGTCCTGCTGCATCCTGGCCATGTGACCTCATTTCAAGCCCCTGTTCCTAAAAAAGATGTTCCCAAATTCATGAGCAGCTCTAATGGAGGAGATCAAATCATGGAGTCATGGAATGGTTTGGGGTTTTTTTTATAGGGCGCATATTGGATTAGGATTGCATGAAGGAAAACCCTTTTCCAGGGGGATTTTGCAGGGTGCAGCCTCCATCTCTCAGAGAGGGGCAGTCTGGATCCATTCCAATCTGAATTAATCAGCAGCAGACACTTGTCTGACATTAAAACTACAATCCCAAGAGCTACATCCATCACATTTCTCTTGGGAAGAGATTAAAACAGGGCAGGAAAAACGGCAGGTTTCCCTCCATTCAAAAACCAGGCAGGCTGGGGGTTTATTCCTTTATTTTGAAAGCTTTGTAAACAGACCCAAAGCCCACCTTGACCATGCTGGAGACAGACCTGGAAGGGCCAGGAAGCCTTTCCAGGGGGTCATTTCCTGCAGGAACCACCACACTGGTGATTTTGTTTGTCTGGAGTGTTTTGTTTCCCCAAACATCCAAAGTTCCTTCCTTGCTTCCCTGTCACGGACAATTTGTTTCCCAACAGTGATCAGAAAACAGGGAAGGTCTTCCCTCCTCCTGCATCCTGCTGGGAATGCCTCCAGCTGCTCCCTGGAGCAGCAGCAGGAGCTGGCCAGCTTCCAGCCCACCAGCATTTCAACTGAAGTGAATGAGCTTGGAAAAAAAAAAAAAAATCCAAGCATCGGTTGCAGATTATCCAATTTCTATCCCTCTTTCATTTGGCAGCCAGGAGCTCTGGCAGCTGGGCCTCAGAAACTGTGGGAGCTTTGAACTCCTTTAAAAACCCTTTGGATTGGGAGTTCTGGGCATTTTCCTTGCTCACTGCCCAGCTCAGGCTGGTTTAGCATTTCAGAGGCTGCCCCAACCAGCACTCCCAGCAGGGACCTTCCAGAGCGAAATGATTCCTTTAATCCCTGGGGAAAACAGGGAATTCCTGGGTGTCCTGCAAACTCCATGCATTATCCACCTGCCCGGGAATGGATTTATTTCTTGTGCTGCTGCATAAGGAGAATTAAACTCCATTTTTGGTTTGGGGTGAGAGGTCTGAGCCCCAGCAGCAGCTGGAGCATCCATGGTGGGCTCTTCCATCCCACTGTGCTCCTCAATATCCACAGTGAACAGAGGGAATGTGCTTGGATGTGTTCATAGGGCTGCAGCCCCATGGCTGGACTTGGGTTTAAGTGGTCCCAGTTCCCCCCCTGCCCCTGTTCCACCTCCTGCAGCATTTCCAGCCCAGCCTCCACCAGCCTTCCCTGGCTCTCACTCTTCCCTTTGGAGGAGCAGAGCCACAAATTCCCCTTTTAGAGCCCGTTTTCCCTGTTTCTCTGTTCCTTCCCTGTTCCTGAGGGACAGGGGAATGTGAAACCTCCCAGCTCTGCTTTACAGCTCCATGTTGGCATGGCCCCACTCAAATATATTCTGACATCCCCTGAGTGATTCCCTGCAGGCCTTTATTTATTTATTTAGTGGGAGTGAAGGATTCATTCCCCCCTGGACTAAGGGAGCCCAAGGATTCCCACACACAGCTGAGCCCCTGCACTTTATTCTGGGCTGCTGGAATTGTTTGCATCCATTCCGGAGCTATTGCACTTCATTCCTGCCCAATAGATTTTTATTTGGGTATGAAATCAAAATGTGACAGCACATGGAAAGTTAAGGAATGGAGAAATCCATAAATTACTTTTATACAGCAGAGCTGATGTGAGTGTGCTGCTCTGGCCTTAACCAGTGCTCAGCCAAACTCAAGTTTAAGACTGGTTTTAAGGGGTGCACAAATCACCCTGAGATTTCTCTTCCCTAAAAATTCTTTCCTAATAATCCTAATTATTAGCCAGGAATGTTTTCACACCACCAGTTCTGCCCTTGGAGCCCTGCTGGGCTTGGAGCTCCCCCCCACCCCAGTTCATGGTTCCTCAACCTTCCTGCACATCCACATCCCATTCCATGGGAGGAAATCACTTGGAGATGTTCCCGCGTGGCAGGAGATGGTTCGGCTGGACAACAGGGACTTTGGGAAGTTGTGTGGGACTGGTGGAGACCCTTGAGGTGCTGGCCCTTGAGCTCTGTGCCCAGGAAGTGGCAGGAACAGGGAGGAATGGATGGGAGATCAGGCAGGAGCTGCTTCTCCTCGTGGGAAACACATGGACAGACCTTTCCCGGAGGCCTCCATTCCCTCCTCACCAAGACTGTGCCCTCAGAACTTGTGGAAATGGAAATAGGATCATGGAATCATGGAATGGTCTGGGAAGGAAGGGACCTCATCCAGTCCCACCCCTGCCCTGGGCAGGGACACCTCCCACTGTCCCAGGCTGCTCCAAGCCCCAATGTCCAGCCTGGCCTTGGACACTGCCAGGGATCCAGGGACAGCCACAGCTGCTCTGGGCACCCTGTGCCAGGGCCTGCCCACCCTCCCAGGGAACAATTCCCAGTTCCCAATATCCCATCCAGCCCTGCCCTCTGGCAGTGGGAAGCCATTCCCTGTGTCCTGTCCCTCCATCCCTTGTCCCCAGTCCCTCTCCAGCTCTCCTGAAGGCCCCTCAGGCACTGGAAGGCCACAATAAAATCCCTTTGGATCTTCTCTTCTCCAGGCTGAACAATCCCAATAGCATTAAATGCCATCTCTTTTTTTCCATTAAGTTAAAAATTACATTCATTGGATTTTTAAATATTTGTATTAATTATTCCAAATCATTTGCTGTATTCTATGAATAATAACTCCAGCCAAGTTCTTCCAAAGTCCCTCTTTTGCTGTATTTGATTTTTTTTGGAGCCATTACCTTGAGGGGTTTTGCTCCTCAGCTTGTACCTGAGGGGTGCAAGGACAGGGAGTAATTCAAGGGATATGAGTTCATGCTGGGACAGCAGGATTTGGAATTTCTAAGCTGTTCCTCTGCTCCATGTGGACAATTAAGGGATGTGTTGGCCATTAATGAAGGACTTACCCCAAGAGAGCAGTGTGTGAGCAGAACTGGTGGGAATTATCCAGCTGGATCATCTCCTGGTGGGACACACTGCCCCCCACCCTGCTCACAGAGCTCCAAGCAGCTGGAGAGGAGCATTCCAAGGAATCTCCCTGCCTGGAAGTCCAAGGGCTTTGGATCAGGCATTCCAACCATGGAGCATGCAGCAGGGCACAGGACCAGTGACACTCCAGGATGTGCAGAGCCCACCATGGGAATCCTTGGAGATGGGAAGAGGAGAGCACAACCTGTCCTATCAGAGGGAATGGGCTGGAGATGGGAAGGAGCTGGAGCCTCATCCCCCTCATCCTCCCTGGGTATGGATGCTCCAGCCAGGGGTGGGATGGATGTCTGGTTCTGGAGGAGTGATGCCAATCCCCAAGATGCTGAGGAGGAGAGCCACAAGGAAAGGATCCAAAGCTGTTGGGAATTTTTGGTTGTCTCACTTTGATTTCTTCTGGTTTTTTCCCCGTGTTTGTCTTGAACCAGAATCCCTGGATAAGTTCCAAGGTGTTTGTCAAGCCCTTGGATGTCCTCCATGAAAGGCCCAGATCCATGATAATGACCTTTTATTATTATAATTGTTATTTGCATTATTTGCATGATTCCAGTGGCCTGTGGGAGAGGGATCTGAGGACAAACATCCCAGGAAAACAGCTCAGGAAGGAGAGACAAATCAGGAGCAGACCCTGGATTTCTCCAATCACTCCCTCAGTCTCTCGTTTTCCAGTTTTACCTTTTCCCAGCAGAGAAGACTCTGAGGGAGAGGAGCTTCCTCCAGCAGAACAGCCGGAGGCAGGGAGAAAAGCAGGACTTATTGTGGGGCTGCTGCTGAGGAGGTGAAGGTCAGGAGAGCCCTTTGGAAAGGCTGAGGGAGGTTCCCACCACGGGAACACCTGGCAGCTCTCCCCAAGAGCATGGGAGGTTCCCACAGCCACAGCATCCACTGGCCTTGCATTTGGGAGTGAAAATCAGTGGGGAAAATAAACCAAGACAGTAAACAGCCCCTATTCCCAATGTTTTCATGGCTTGCTCCCCAATTCCTGGGAGCCCTTCTGCTGCTGGGCAAGTGCTGAACTCTGGATGCTGCTCCAGGCTCATGGCAAAGGTGGATTGATGGATCCTGAGCCTTGGGACAACACAAGGAGAAGAAAATGCTCCCAGGCCAGGAATGCTGGAGGCAACCACAGAGTGTCCGTGGGGTTGGTTTGTGCTTCTTTCCACACAAAAAATGCTCCAGTGGTTTTGGCTAAATTAGGACTTCCTTCACCATTTTCCAGCATTCCTGGGAAAAGTGAGATGCAACTTTTCAAGGAAAAAGAGGGAGGAGAGTTAGCAACTGAACCGATTTATTTTCCAAGGTTTTAGACATTTTTTACCAAACAGACCACATTTTCCACAAGGAAAACAGAACACAAGGAATTTATATGGGATCAGCACCCAGCCTTTCTTCTGGAAATCTGTGCAGAGCCATCCCTGGAGAAGGAATTGCACCTCTCCTGTTTGCTCTGGTTGTATGGTTCCCAAATTAAACCTTCACTTCCACCTGGGAGCGTCTCCCAGATCCATGGAAGGGAGCAGGATCTGGCCTTGGCCCATCATTCAGAGCTGGGCAGGAGAGGAGGCGATTCCAACCTTTTCGCTCCATTTTATTCCAATAAAAATGGAATAAGAATCCTTTTCAGATTTTAGAGATATTTAGACAGCAAATTAATTTTGTTTCCTAAGAAAACTATTTGAAATTTCTGACATTCATGTTTTCATCACAAAATCTTTTTTTCCTTTTTTTTGTTTTTCCCATGTGGAAAGTTGAGTATTCATTAAATTGTGCTGAAAACCCAACAAAGGAAGGTTTTGAGAAGAAAGACACAGTCTGGAACTTGTTGGCACCCAGAAATCTCCAGGTTCCAACTTCAGGACAGGGCCCCCACGCAAATCCTGCCAGGATTTGGGGCAGGATGGGAATTCCAAACCATCCCTATGTGTGTTCTGTGCAGGGGAAAATGTGATCAGCCATCATCTGGGCTGAGGGGCCCAGATCTGCTTGGTTTCCTCTGACTTCATCCACTCCTGGGATCCCTGCAGAAGAAAGCTTTAGACTGGACAGATTTCCTCTAACACTGGATTTGTTTCCAGCATCAGGGCTGCCCCTGGATCTCTGGCAGTGCCCAAGGCCAGGCTGGACAGGGCTTGGAGCAGCCTGGGGTGGTGGACGGTGTCCCTGCCTATGGCAGGGGTGGATGGGATGACCTTTAAGGTCCCTTCCCACCCAAACCATTCCATGGTTCCATGATCTTGGGGTGCCACTGTGGGCACATCAACTCATGGAATGGGACAATCCACGATCCCATGTCCCTTCACCTTTCAACTGCTCCAAACAGCTCCAAATCAAACCAGCCTGAACCAAATCAGTGCACAACCACTGGGATGCCTCAGTTCTACTTCCCCTTTCCAATTCTTCCAGGGAAGGGACAGCCTGGAAGCATTTGGGTCCAGGATACCATTGGAAGCCCCCTATTATTCGTGTTTCCCCATTTTCTGGTTCAGTTATTTCCACTCCTCACTGTTCTGAGTGTTTTGTGGGCAGTTGGACACTCCATCCTGAGCCACCTCAGAGCTGTGCCCAACAGGAAAACTTGGGAATTGCCTTTAGTTAATGGTTGTCACATGTCACTGAGAGCATCCATTGAGGGTTCTGCTTTCTACTTCCCAACTTTTTTTCAGTTTGAACATTAGATCCCAGAATCCCAGGATGGGTCAGGCTGGAATGGAGCCCAGAGGGTCCCTGGTGCCACCTCCCTGCTCCAGCAGGGCCATCCCAGAGCAGGGGGCACAGCACTGTGTGCACACAGCTCTGCAATGGCCCCAGGGAGGAGACCCCACAGCCTCTCTGGGCTCTGCTCAGGCCCGGCCACTGCCCAGGGCACAAGTTGTGCCTCCTGTGCAGGGCAATTCCTGGGCTCAGCCCTGCCCGGGGCTCTGGGGCCATTGCTGGGCCTGGAGCAGAGCCTGGGCCTGCTCTGCCCTCCCTGCACACAGGGACA
>VXBN01006754.1:784673-840951 GCA_013397395.1 Sinosuthora webbiana
CTCTCCTCTCTCCTCTCTCCTCTCTCCTCTCTCCTCTCCTCCCATTTTGGGGCAAATCCTCACCTGTGTGCCCTGAGAGCATCGTGTGTGAGTAGCAGTGAAGGCTCAAAGCCAATGAGACTCCCCAGAAGCAGCAAGACACAAGATCAGCAGCTCCCCTGAAATCACCCAAACCGTGGCAGAGTGGGAATCCTTCCTGAATCCATGCCAGCAGAGAGGCCACGGAGGTTTCTTCCCTGCAAAGGCAACTTCCCTCACAGCTCTGCTCCACAGAGAGCAGCTCCTCTCTCTCCACATGCAGCCCAGGCTCAGGAAAATTGCTCCTCTTCCTGCACGTCCCTTGCCAGTCCCACTCCCAGTTTTCCAGCCTGAGCTCTTCACCAAGGAGCAGGGTCAGGACACAGCCATGGGCTCTGACCCTGCTGCGCCCTCAGCTTGTCAGGGCAGCTCCTGGATATCCCCTGGCTCTGCAGGGATTTGAGAGATCTCTGCTCTCTCTCCATTCCACAGGCACGGTAAAGAGCAGCAACAATTCCTTCGAGATTCCTGCTGCCACTGGCCTTGAAAGCTTTTGGCAGCCTGGGGAGAAGGAGTAGATCCTGGCACCTGAATGACCCAGGGGCAGCAGGATCCTCACCCAGGGAAAGGTGGAGCTCAAGGTGGAGCTCAAGGTGGAGCTCAAGGTGGAGCTCAAGGTGGAGCCCCTGTGACTTCCCAGGATCAGTGTCTGGGAGCACCTCTGCATCCCTCTCCCTTTCTTTCCCTCAAAACACTCTGGCATCTCCTTAAGCCCTGCTTAACACCTGGAGAAGCCCTGGGATGCACAAAAGACACTTAATAAAAGCCTCTCTGTATTTTCCCCAGCAGAACTGTGTGGGGGAAATGTGCTCGGAATTGCTTAGAGAACACAGAGAGAAGTCCTTTAAGAGCCAGCACTTCCCGTGAAAAGCCTGGGAGAAAAATCCCCACTGCCTGCCTTTGTGAGAAAGGTATTTTTTATTTAAGATACAAAGCAGGATTGTGTTTGTGTGCTGCCCTTCATCTGCATTACTCCACTTAAAATCCCATTGCAGAAATATGAAAGAACTCTGTTTTCTTTAAGGAGATATCAGCTCGATTCCCAGAGGGATGAAAGAGCACCAGGAAAAAAAAAAGGGACAGCTTTAGTAAAACAGCACTGCCAGGGGACATAATAAATACATAAATTACTCTCAACCAGCAAGGCAGCCTCACAAACTGCACAACAACATCCTGCACTGCAAGGAAATATCTTCCCTGGGAATGTTCTCTTGGAGCAGGAGTGCTGGCAGTGCTTGTCCTGCCATCCTGGGGGTCTCTGACCCCCCCAAACACTCAAACCTGTGGCCTGGAAGGAGCTGGAGCTCTTCTGGAGTGCAGCCTTTGGAGCCCCATGCCAGCAGGATGGGTCCCACTGCTCACCCCCCCTTGGAATGTGAGCAGAAACAGGCAGAGCTCAGCTCCCAGGGCCAGGCAGGGTTGGTTTCCTGGAGCAGAGGGAGCTCAGGGAAGCTCCCTGGAATCCCCCTGGCTGTGTGAACACCACGGACCCCCAACACCAAGGCTGCACTTGGCCCTTTTTGGCCGTGTCTCCCCCTGTTCCTGCCATTCTTCCACACTTTTTGGTTCCGTTTCCGATCACCTCTCCTGGTCATTATTGTGATAAACCTCATCTCTGGGTCAGACATCCCAGCCCTGCCCTGGATCTGCTCCCGCAGAGTCACAGGAGGTGCTGCTCTTGCTGCTCAGCACTGGGGGAGGTGGGAGCTTGGCAGTTCATGGGATTTCATGGAATCATGGAATGGTTTGGGTAGGAAGGGACCTTAGAGCTCATCTGCCTTGGGCAGAGACACCTCTCGCTGTCCCAGGCTGCTCCAAGCCCTGTCCAGCCTGGCCTTGGGCACCACCAGGGATCCAGGAGCAGCCACAGCTTCTCTGGGCAACAATTGGAATTTCCTGCATTTCCTCAGTGTCCCATGGCAGGACCTCTGCTCCAGGCCCTGGGACACCTCATTGTGTCTCTAGTGGATCCCACAGAGCTTCTCAGCATCTCCCTGGAGCTGTTGGAGCTCCAGACTGGACAGGGAGCTGCAGATCAGCTTCCCTGTGCTGGGAAAAGCTCCCTCAGCTCTTGCCGCTGTCCAGAGCCCAGGGGACAGCTTGGTTTCGTTCCAGTACATCCCACAAAAGGAGTTTTCCTCACTCTGGGATTCATTCCAGCTCCAAACCCTTCCCAGCAGCACCAGTGCACCAGGGGTGGTTCAGCTTCCCAGCTGACCAAATCCAAAGACACTGAGCTAAGATTCCTCATTAGAGACCTGAAATGGGTCCCTTATATCCCAAATTCTGCATTCCAGTGGCTGGAATTGACCATCACAGGTCATTATGCTCTTTTTAATTATTACCTTTCTCCACAGGAATGCTGCCATTATTTTTGGAGGATATATTTGGATATTTCCTGTCCTGCTTATCTTTCCCCCAGGTGTCTTATCAATCCCCCAGGTGGCTTTTGTACCTCTGCATTGTCCTTTGAGGGATTACCAACATCTCTCTTGCTGATGATTCCCTGGGTGCTTATCAGGTGAACTCCTGCATTCCCCATTAATTCAGGGAATTAATAAAAGAATCAGGCATTTTTCCAGCCCTTCTTCAGGCTGCTGTCTCCACGCCTTCCTTGCAGTTGTGCAGTCGCAGGAAAAGACTGGAGAAAGGCTCTGCCCCCATATTGCACTAAATACAGGGAATAAAACATGGAGATGGAGCTAGGGAGTGTCCACGTGGGTCAGCAGTGTCCAGTGGGCAATGAGCTGTCCCTGACCTGTCCTGGGGACAAGGAGCTAATGGGATCCTGGGGACATCAGCAAGAGCATTCCCAGCAGGTCAGGGGTGATCCTGCCCCTGTGCCCAGCCCTGGAGGCACCTCTGGGTGCTGTGTCCAGCTCTGGATCCTCAGCACAGCAGGGACAGGAGCTCCTGGAGCTGAGCAAGGGCCTGGAGCATCCCCGTGCCCAGGAGAGGCTGAGGGAGCTGGGGCTGCTCAGCCTGGAGAGGAGCCCCAGGGAGAGGGGACATCAGCCCTGGGGGTCCCTGGGGGTCCCTGTGTGTTCCTGTCTGTCCCCATGTCTGTCCCTGTGCGTCCCCATGTCTGTCCCTGTGTGTCCCTGTGTGTCCCCATGTCTGTCCCTGTCTGTCCCCATGTCTGTCCCTGTGTGTCCCTGTGTGCAGGGAGGGCAGAGCAGGCCCAGGCTCTGCTCCAGGCCCAGCAATGGCCCCAGAGCCCCGGGCAGGGCTGAGCCCAGGAATTGCCCTGCACAGGAGGCACAACTTGTGCCCTGGGCAGTGGCGGGGCCTGAGCAGAGCCCAGAGAGGCTGTGGGGTCTCCTCCCTGGGGCCATTGCAGAGCTGTGTGCACACAGTGCTGTGCCCCCTGCTCTGGGATGGCCCTGCTGGAACAGGGAGGTGGCACCAGGGACCCTCTGGGCTCCATTCCAGCCTGACCCATCCTGGAATTCCGTGATGTGGAGATGCCAGAGCAGCTGTGGGACACTAGTGTCTCCTGAGTGCCTGCAGAGAATCCAGAGGAAAGGAAGATGATGCACTTGGGAAAATGCCCCTCTGTTTCCCACACCTGCAGGTTTGTCTGTCCCAGGGAGGTTCCACAGCTGAATCCAGCCTTGGTGTGACAGGGAATGGTGCTCTGAAAACACAAAAGTGGAGGGACAAGCTGGAAAATGGAGTTTCCACCTTCTGAGACTTTGGGGCTTTCCCTTTCTTTGGTTCCTTCCATCCTTTCCCTTTCCCTTTCCCTGTCCTTCCTCTTGTGTCCTCCCATTGCAGTGGGACCCAGCTGCTCCTGCAGAATTGCTACAGATCCCTGGAATGAGCAGAGCTGGGATTTCTCCTCTGTTCATAACACACCACTCCAGGAGAAAGGAACAGCAAGGAGCGAGTCTCCTGTCACCTCCAGCAGAAATGAGGGAGCCAGGAGGATGGAAAAGACTGGGGAACAGGGGAATACAAACCTCTCCCTCCTCAGCTCCTTCCTGCTCTCCATCCTTGCCAGTGCAGTCCAGGATTCCTCTAAGGACTTTTGTTGGAGCTTGTGCTGACATTTCCAAAGGGGCATTTTGGTTGGATTATGATGTTATATCCTTAACTGCAGAGTCAGCAATTCCAAATGTTACCTCTCAGAGAAGGAGATTTAACACCAGAAATTCCCAACTGCCTTCATTCGTTCTTCCCTGCTCTCATCTGAGTTATTCCCTTCTCTTTCCATGCCCATATTTAAAAGTTGTTCCCTCCTTTTTCCAGACCTGTTTTTAAGATATTTTCCTTTCAGCAGGTTCATTTTTCAGGACTTTTTCTCAGGATCTTCCCCAAGCAGAAGCAGAGAGAAAACTCCTCATAAAATGCCCACAGATAAAGGTTCAAAGTCCTGATGGACCAGTCCTGGGATCAATGTTGAACCAGACCAATTCTCTTAGAACTGCAAATCCCAGAATAAGGTCGGTAAAGACCCAGAGAATGATCGAGTCCAACGTGTTTTGGTGGTGTGGTGATGTCTCCAAGAACTGCTTTGCACACTGTGAGAAGTCTTCAGCTGAAGGCATTTTGGGGTTATTTATTCAAGCAGAAAACTCCAAAGTCTTTAAAAACCGGAGCAACTCCATCAGATCCCTGAGCTGAGTTCCATGTTCATACAAACAATCCCTGCATGGAGCATTTTGGTCATTCAGTGTCCTCTTGTCCAGAAAATTCCAGATTGTTTTCCACCCATGGATGTCTCTGTCATGATTCCTGTGTGGACGAGCAATTCCAGCACTGATCCCCAGCTTTTAAAGGACAAAATGACAAAGGATCTGTAAGGGGCAAAATTCTCCTGGATGAACAGAAAGGTATCCAGGTCGGTCCAAGTGTTCAAGTCTGGAATACAAAGTGAGAGATGTGGGAGCAAAATGAGGGACCAGTTGGAACAGGTACAAAATCCCTTGGGACCAGCTGGGACATGCACAAAATCCTTTGGCTCCACCACCCCCTCGGCCAACCCATCCCAGGAACATCCCCATGGAGGGGCCCTTCAGCTCCCAGAGGAAAAGCTTGAGGAGGTCCCACCCTTCCAGCAGAAGCAGCTCCCTCCAGGAGGAGGGAATGTGGAATATCTGGGCAGTGTGGATCACACCTGGTGGGATAAAGTGGCTCCACTGCCTCAGGGTGGGGCAGGGGCTGTCGGGTGTGGAATGGGACAGCCAGGTATCCTATGGGATAAAGGGGAATTGAATTCCCATTTCAAATGGCAACAAAAGGAAAGGGACACATGATCCAGAGCATTATTTTTAGTGCTTTTGAAGGGGGGGTCAGTGTCTCCTCTAGCAAGGCTTGGTTCCGCTGTGTCACCAAAAACCAGGGAATAAACTCTCCAACCAATTTGCTGGATTAAAAAGCCAACAGTATGGAATTAGCAGTGTGTGGGAATTCTCCAGCCTACAGACCAGCTTGTAGCCATGAAATTAATACATAGTCCTCACATTTCTATTCCCTATTCATTACATTTCTGTGCTCATTATGAACTTATCTGGATATGAGCAAGGGTCTTTTGAGGGTCTTTGGTGGCATTTGGAGCATCGCTTTCCTCAACATCCCCTTGTATGGCCCTGGATCTTCTGATGGATCTTCACTCCTTGAGAGTGTCTCAAATGTGTGACCAGGTCATGAAGCACCTTCTGTTATCATTCTTTATTCTGGCACTTGATTTTCGTTCTCAAAACTCAGGCGTCCCCCTCAATCCACATTAATCATACAGGGAAATAGGGAAGCCTTGGCTGGCACGAGATCTTTTAGTCACAGATGTCACAGATGTGGCTAAATCCCCCACAGATGTGTGGGGGATTAGCACAAAGCCACATGAATCTCTGGTATTTTGTAGGGTACGAAACGCAGCATTAATCCCTAATGTGGGATCATAAACTATTGTCCTAAAGTTAAAATGTTCCAACATCTGCCCCGCTGCTTCATGCATTTCTTCCTGAAGAAACAGAACCTGGTTGGTTACAACCATGTCGCCAAGGCCACCACTAAGCCATGTCCCCAAGTGCCACATCCACAGAGTTTTACATCCCTCGAGTGATACATTCTGCGTGAGGCCAGCGTGTTATCAGCCCCACAAAGGTGCATCAAGCTCTGAGGGTGACCAGCAACCTCCCAGAAATGGCTGAAGAATAATTAGTGAGACGGCTGATAAGAGGGGTTTTGAAAAAACAAAGAGGTTCTAATTAAAGAGAAAATAACAAACTCTACAGAACAAAAGAACAAAAGCCATGCACAGCAGCAGGGAGAGCCCTTGCACCTGCTGAGACATCCCGAGAATGCCCCGAGAATCTCTGTACTCTCTCTTAAGTATTTAACTACCTAGGAGGGACTTTGGGCTGGCCGCCCAATAGAAAATCCAACCGGTGCCTCTGTCCTGTCACTGAGCCAATTGCGGTGAGAAGAGCACGGAACTTTCTGGTTCTTCTTCCTTAAAAGTCCCAGGGGTGAAACTCAAGCCCTTTTCCTAACGTGGAAACACCTGCTCAGGTTTGGGGGTGCACTGCAACACTCGAGGATTTAACTGCTTCATGAATTAACACAACCCCTCTCAGGAGAAATGCCGAGCCCTGCTCCAAAGCCACCAGTGCTGTGACAGCCACAGACCCGCCGACCACAGCCTGCCTGCTGCATTAGTGCTCATCTGCATTCCCAAGGCGTGGGATTTAACGGGAAGTTTTTTGGAGCAGAAACTCTCCATTCATCAGAGAGATCCATGGACTCCAGAGTGGGAGTCAGGTGTTTATGACTCTCCCCTATAATATTAAATTAATACAGTGATGATTTATCAGCCTGGCAACTCTGAGTCTAACGAAGAGGGAGAGGGCAGCAAATGGAAGCTGAGGTTTTTCCTGGGATAAAATATTTCTGCCTGATACTGCTGGCTCATAAGATCCAGCCCCATAAAGGTTTCACAGGCTCTTTCCCAGCCGGGCTGTGCTGTCACACACCCTGGGCAGGGTGTTTAAACCCTGAACCCTGAGGCAGTTTAATTTTCAGGCCCTGACCCTCTGATTTTACTGCAGTGAGGTCGCAGAGAACAGAAACTGCTCCTGCTGCAGGCCTGGCCCTGCATTTTTACACCTGCAGGAGGATGTGCTCTGCTGATCAGCTGCAAAGGGCACGCAGGGTTTGAAGAGACCCTGGTGGTGTCTCAGAATAAATCAGCCCCTGGGCTGGCTCTATTTATCAAGGATGTGCTTTTAACAGGAACCCGGGCAGGAAAGCTGGAGGACAAAATGATGAAATGGCAGGAAACCTCCCCAAATCAGGCAGTGCTCCCACACGAGTTCCCAAGGGGCTCAAGGACAAACCAGCTGCTCTGGGCAAGCCTGCTTTAAAACCAGCACAGGATCAGGGAATGTTCTCCAGCTTTCTGGTTCATCTGACGCATCTGAAAGTCCAGAGATTTCAGGGAAAGAGTCAGAGCAGGTCCGGGGAAGGCAAATGTCACCAAAGGAGCCCCAACAGCCACACCCCAGAGGAGCCCTGGGGGTTCTGTCTGCCCCAAATCTGAGGAGAACACGGGAAGGGCCCTCAGAGGGGGTTTTCGGGGGAATTGTGCTGCCTTAGGAGGGAAGGGGAAGGTCCACAGGGGGTGAGTGTGGGGAAGGAAGGAAGGAAGGAAGGAAGGAAGGAAGGAAGGAAGGAAGGAAGGAANAAATGCCAATTAGAGGCTCTTACTAGCTGCTAACAGAATGTACCTAAAAGGATTCATGGCTTGAATCCTTGTAAATGTGTAAATCTTATCTGTCAGATAGCTCCAGCTTTGTTTAAGATTGAAAATGATGTATAATCTGCAGGATATAAGTAGCCAGTTGTTTAATTCAAGAACAGAAATGAAGAATACAGACATGGGGAGGGAGGGAAGGAAGGAGGGAAGGAGGGAATGAAGGAGGGAATGAGGGAGGGAATGAGGGAATGAGGGAATGAGGGAATGAGGGAATGAGGAGCATCACAGTTGTCATCCTCCATCACAGGGAGGGTGGCAGGGACCTGCCTGGGTCCCTGTACCAGGGTCTGAGCTGTCCAAGGGCTCATCTTCTCACAAACACCCAGAGAAGCTGTGGCTGCCCCATCCTGGAAGTGTCCAAGGCCAGATTGGACAAGACTTGGATCAAATGCCTTGGAATAATTCATACAGATATTTTAAAAAACCAATGTATATAACTTTTAACCTAATGGAAAAAACAATAGGTGGCTTTTAATGCTATTGGGATTGTTCAGCCTGGAGAAGAGAAAATCCAGGGAGATCTTTCCAGTATCTAAAGGGGCTGCAGGAGAGCTGGAGAGGGACTGGGGACAAGGGATGGAGGGAGAGGACACAGGGAATGGCTTCCCACTGCCAGAGGGCAGGGATGGATGGGATATTGGGCAGGAATTGTTCCCTGGGAGGGTGGGCAGGCCCTGGCACAGGGTGCCCAGAGCAGCTGTGGCTGCCCCTGGATCCCTGGCAGTGTCCAAGGCCAGGCTGGACATTGGGGCTTGGAGCAGCCTGGGACAGTGGGAGGTGTCCCTGCCCATGGCAGGGGGTGGCACTGGATGGGATTTAACGTCCCTTCCAAACTGTTCTGGAATTCTGGGATAAACAGCCTGGAGAAGAGCAGAGTGCCCAAGGAGGAATTTGCTGCTGGGGCATTGCTGCTCAGAAGACCAAGGAGAAGGAATTATGGAATCACAATGGGAGGAAAAGGACGGTGAAGTTGAATTTAAATAAATGTAAAGTCAAGTGCAAGGAGGGAAGTCCTAATTAGGCATCTCCAGGGATGGGCTCCAAGTGGATTATTGTCATTCCAGAGGGAGGCAGTGAGATTTTATCAGTTCCATAAATACATCAGCTCAGCATACAAAGCAAGCAAATCAAATTACGGAATTATCAGGACAAGGGAGGACAGACACACAGGAATCTGTGTGTGATACTGGTAAATCCATCATAAACCTCTGCTGGTAAATCCGTGATAAACCTGTGCCTGGCTACTGGGGCAGTTCTGGGCCTTCCCATCTGGAACAGGAATGCAGGAGAGGTGAAAAAGGTGTAAAAAACACAGTGGGGTGAAGAAGGTCATGAAGGAGCAATTGGATAATTCAGGGAATTTAAGAGTGGAGGTGACTGTGATGCCTTAAGTTTTATCTTTCATGTATTTCAGGTTCTGTGCTGCCCAGGGCTGCAGTCCTGAGCTCACAGTCAGTGTCACCAGCTCTTCAGAGGATAGGGAGACAAAACAAATCCTTTTCCTGATGACACCATGGATAACTTTCAGGCCCAAAAGCACAAACAAGGGTGGGCTGAAGGAAGGAACAAGAAGGATGGGACCTCACAAACTGAAGCTGTAATTGGACAATTAAACCCCAATATGCAAATGAACCAAAACTTATAAAAATGTGAGACCTGGTGACCAGTCCCCCCTTTTGTGGCAGTTTTGTGACCATTCTTAGTCCACCTTGGGCGTAGCCCTGGTCAGGCCCTGTCCTGTTCAAGGTGTATCCTAAAGGCCTTTCAATAAATACCGGCTTTATTCTCTAGCTCTGCCCAGTCTCTGTTTCAGGGCAGCCTTCCCAAGGCATCAACTGTAAGGAATATAAAAATCAGGAAAAAGGTGTGAAGGTGACAGGTCCGGAGACAGACCAGGGGAACACCAGAGACAGGTCAGGAATGTCTCAAGGGAGCATTGAGGGAGCTTCTGGACACTCCCCAGGGCATTCTGCTTGGAGACACGCACAGAAAACAAAGGCAGCAGCTCCCAGTCACTGCAAACCCTCATCCAACCTGGCCCTGGAGGGATCAATGCAGGATCCCATCATTTACTGGGACCTCACATGGGGAGGAGACAGAGACTCAGTCACAGGTGAGGGAGGGTGGGACAGCACAGGAAACAGGAGCTGGGCCTTGGAGGAACTACAGCAGAGAGCTGTCCTAGAAAAGGGATTAATGGGGCCTGGGGTTTCTCTCACTAGGGAAGAACAGGGAAAAAAACAAGTAAAAATTGCTGTTTTTTCTGGAGCCAGCCTGTGGGAGAATGCAGAGGGCAGGACATGGATCAGCTCCCAGGCTGGCCAGAGGATGGGGACAGGATGTCAGGACAGAGGGAAATCAACTCTCTCCCAGTTTACTCCCTTCTCCTGTGGGTGCAGAATGAGGCTCTGGGTGACCCGTGGGGAAGTGAGAGCAGGAGTGAGCAGCAATCACAGCCTTGCCAGCACCGGGGTTTCCTGCAATGAAACATAAAGTTCATGTCCTGCTTTCACTACTAATTACCTTCCTCACCCTAAAAGAAAGGTCTGGTCACATCCCAGTGAAGGCAATTACACCTGGAGCCTGAACTGCAGACATTATTCAGGAATAATTGTTTCCTAATTTGCTCCCCACAGCACAGCTTTGGACAGTGTCAGACAAGGCTGCTCAGAGGGGGCCTGAATTCCAGCCGTGGCCACAGCCCAGCTGAAGGCTCGGCAATAACTCCTGGCTGCTGCCAGGATGGAGCTCTTCTCCAACAGATTTGGAGCTAAAATTTAATCCATTATGGCTGTAAACAACCCACTCCAATGGGAAGCAGGTGTAACCTGTGCTGTCTGCTGAAAATATGAAGTCATAACTCTGGGAAAATGGTGAAAAGCCGAGCATCTGTCTGGTTATTTGTCAGTGGGTAATGTCCCCTGCATCCCACAATTATTGGGAGTGGGATTCATCTGGCTCCATGTGTCCCTCTGCAGCTCTCAGCAGGATAAGCAACAGAGCCCGAGCTGCCATTAATCCTGGCCTAGAGCCTAAAATAGGTCAGGGAACAGCACCTGGAAGTGTCACTTTCCCTCCAGACACTGCAAAGGGCCCATGGAGATGTGATCAGACAGAGGCATTAAAAATTAGGAGGAATAAATCCCCCAGGGAATTGCTGCCCATGTATCTGAGCAGCAGCATTGATCCTGGGGTAAGTTCAGTCCCAAAAAAGTAATGGAAGGAGACACAGGCACTGCTCAGTCTGTCCCTACAGCTGTTCATCCCTGTCGTGTCCTGGCGTGTTCATCCCCGTCAGCTGGGACTGGCACAGTGACACCAGCGCCGGGTCAGGCCAGGGAAAGTCACCCAGACACCTTTTCCAGACACAACTCGGTGTTTTCTCTCCCAGGGATCCTCCTGAGGGATCACCACGTGTTCCCTGAGGTGTGGGGAGCCCTGGGGAGAGGGAAAACCTGGGCCAGGTGACCCTGAGTGGGGAGGAACTAAAGGGCAAAGTCAGAGTCGGAATTTGGGAGCGTAGAAACAAATCCTTTATACCTGAGGGAAAGGTGGGGAGCAAAAGGTGCCATCCCCCAGATATTCCCAGGTCTGCAGAGCCCTGCTCCAGAGGAAGGTGCCTGAAAACCTGGGGCCATCCTGAATGAGTCCTGGTGTTTCCATCTGGTACCAAATGGGATGAGAAAAGGCTGCCGAGTTCCTCTTCCTCCCCTTCCCTCCTTCTGCAGGAAGATGTGGAGAGCCCTGCTCCTGCAGGACCTTTCCTCCCCTGGAACACATTTAGCACAATTTTACACAGGGAAAAAAATGCGAGGTTTATTTTTTTTCTCTGCCCCTGATCTCTGTGAGCACAGAACCCAGCAGCAGCTCAGGAGTGGCCAGGGAGGAGCTCAATTTACTGCCTGGAACACAACCCAGCATCAGCAGAGCTGTGATGGAAACACAGATCCCAGGCAGGCAGGGGAAAGGGCTGTTAGGAAAATGAGCTGGGGCTCTCTGAGAAGCTGCTGCATTTATTTCGTGGAGAGCACAATCCCCAGCCCCTCTGGGAACCTGAACCTTCCAGCACTCCTTTCTGTGCCTGCCAGGATTTCGGGGCCATTGGTGAAGCATCACCACTGTCCCCACACTGGCCAAGCACCCAGAGCTTCTTGATTCCAGAGGAACCTGGAGGAAGGACCCAGGTTCCTGAGGAAGAGGGGGCAGGGGATGAGGGGACAGTGCAGTTCAAAGGGAGGATGCTGAGCACACATTCCAGGGTGCAGAAACAAATCCTCTGGAGGTGATGAGATGGAGAATCAGAGTCATCCCCTCTGTTATCCCGAAAAAGTCAGAGCAGAGAACAGCTGTTTTCTTCAGTCACAACACTCCACAGGCCAGAGGAGCTCGTTCCAGCAGGATCTGGGGTAAAGCACCTCTTGGGATTGTATTTTCACTAGGAATCAGACAAAATCCCTCTGAAATGTCTCAGATAAGACCATTGTAATTCCTGTGCCAGATCCTGACAGGAGGAGGCAGCTTTCTTTCTTCTCATTGTGTGTGACAGGGGGTCCTGAGATTCCCAGTGGAGCTGGGTGTTGGAGGGGATGGTTCCAACATGGGTGGCACCAGTTTTGGCTCAGGATCATCTCCTGGGGCCTCCACAGAATCACAGGATCATTAAGCTTGGAAAAATCCTCCAGGTCATCAGGTCCAACCTTTGGCCAAACACCACCATGCCCAGTAAGAGAAACTTCATGGCAAGTGCCCAGACAAGGCTGGAACCCCACATTCCATCTATTTATCCATGGTTTTCCCACGTCAGTGAGCTGAGTGCCAGCTGAGAGCTGCTGCAGGACCTCTGCTCCTGCTTTTCTCTGCTCAAATAAACCTGCCAGGGCTCTGCTTTCACATCTCCAGGGGCTGCAGGTCAGTCCAGGCACCTCCAGGTGTTTTGGTGCTCCTGAGGCCCCAGGATTTGGGGTGACAGCAGGGCTGCAGGTGGCTCTGAGAGAGGGACACCCTTTTACCCCCACACTGCAGTGTTCAGGTCACCTAAGGGCCACTCCAGCAGTGACTGGAAAAAAATCAGGCCTGAAAATTGTCTCTTCCAAGCTCTGCCTGCTCAGCAGGGGCACA
The DNA here is from genome assembly GCA_013397395.1 of Sinosuthora webbiana. Lineage (NCBI taxonomy): Eukaryota > Metazoa > Chordata > Aves > Passeriformes > Sylviidae > Sinosuthora > Sinosuthora webbiana. Next base: position 797,626 of record VXBN01006754.1, read on the forward strand.
GGAGCAGGAGCCTTGTCCACACAGGCTGCTCCTTGTCACAGGAAGCACCAAGTGACAGCCAGAGTTATGCTGGCTCCGGGTCCCTTATTTTAAAGGCAGATCCCTGATGGCTTTGATTCCTTCCTCGAGGTGATTTTTTATTGCTTCTTCCAGCAGATGACCCTGATTTCATTTGCTCCACGAGTTCCAGGGAGGCCACATCAATCAGGCAAAGCCTGGAGAGGAAGCAGCCCCACCGTTGATTAAAGCTGGCTCTGAGAGTGGAATTCAGCCTGGAGGAACCTTGTCTTTTAACAGGAACTAATCACAAAGTGAGGGGGGAAAGGAGTTGCTCTTTTTGTGTTGTTGGTGTTCCTTGTGCACTGAAAAGCATTGAGCATCGAGCCACTGAGCATAAATTCTTTTGTACTTTCTATTTTTTTTTACAATCATCATAATTTTCTTCCTTTCCTGTCCCATCAAACTGTCCTTACCTTAATCCAGGATTTTTCCGATTTCCACCCTCTCAGTTCTCACCCCACCCCAGGCAGTGGGAGAGGGGCAGTGCTGGGCTCAGTTTCCAAGAGGGATTAAACCCCCACAGCCCACCTGGACATTTTATTCCAAGGATTTGGTGAGGATAAAGGGCAGCTCAGAGCTTTGGGACATCCTATGAGCTCATCTCTCTGATGAGACCTGGCCTGGCACTCCAGGAGTCTCCATCCCTGGCTCCCTGGCAGGAGGGCTCAGGGCTGTACTGACGTTGACTTCCTTGAAAACTGCCTGACTTCCCAAAATCTTGGGGTCAAGTTCAGCTCAGAATGTGTTTCAACACCATGTAATCAATCTTTTCTCAATAAAAGGGGATTTTTAATCCACGAATATGGCTAGTTGAGTCCTGGCTGGCCAGTGCAGGTCCCTGGAGACCAAGACTCAGTCACAGTGCAATTTCCATGTCCCACGTGGATTGTGACCATTCCAGGGATTGCAGCAAGGCGAAAGATGCCCCTGAAAAGAAAGGATTTTTCCGTTCTCCCAGCTGGGAAGCTCTCCCATCAATCCCTAAATATAACAGCAATTTCCATGTGTCTTGGAAGTTTATATGGAAGTAGGTCCTCAGTTGCTTGGGGTGGTTCATCAAATATAAGTCACTATGCAAATGGGACAAGTGCAAATGCTCAAATGATGGCATTAGAATTTTATGGACTGTAATTACAAAATATTTTTGTATATCATTATTTTGATATGATTATTTTCATATCATTACCGTGGAACTTGGAAGAGAAGAACTCTTGAAATGTTTGCGTGAACAAAATGAGAATATGGGGAAAGGAGAAGGGATCTACTGCAGAGAAATCCCCGCAGTACCAGCAATCATCAACATGGATTTTGGGGATTGCAACAGCAAATTAAACCCTTTTCTTTCAGGCCTCACTCAGTGCTAAAATGGCAAATTCTTGTGGGATAAAAGCAGGATGGATATTCCCAACAACACATTAGACTTCATCTGAGGAAAAATATTAATAAAGGCTGGACGTGGTTTTCTTTACTGTTGATGATTCATGCTGTGAAAATAACAAAATCTGTTGATTTGCATTACAACATCATTATCAGCTGCTTGATTATTTTCAAGATAAGAAAGGTGGCAGAGAGAGATTATTGCAGAATACCAAAAAAAAAAAAAAAAAAAAAAAACCCCCCGGGGGGGGAGCAGGGAGCGGGGAGGCCCNCGGAGCTGGGGAAGGGAATGGAGCCCCAGAAGAGGCTGAGGGAGCTGGGAAAGGGGCTCAGCCTGGACAAAAGGAGCCTCAGGGGGGACCTTGTGGCTCTGCACAAGTCCCTGACAGGAGGGGACAGCCGGGGGGGTTCGGGCTCTGCTCCCAGGGAACAGGGACAGGAGGAGAGGGAACGGCCTCAGGCTGGGCCAGGGGAGGCTCAGGGTGGATATTGGGAAAATTCCTTCATGGAAAGGTTGGTCATGCATTGGCACAGCTGCCCAGGGCAGTGGGGGAGTCCCCATCCCTGGAAATGTCAAAAACCCCATGGATGGGGCATGGTTGGGGACCTGGTTGGGACTTGATGATCTTGGAGGGTTTTTTCAACCTGAACCATCCCACGATTCTGTGAATAACCAATTCTGATCCCTCTTAACTCATGCAAGTTCTTCCAGCACAACAGAAATCTTTCAATTTGCCAACCTTAAGCCTATAGAAATGCAGGTGTCTCCCCACGAGCCTTTTTTTCTCTCTAATGTGCTCCTAACGGGCTCATTAAATGATTTAATGTCATTAAAGGTCACTCCTGCACATCCAGAAAGACTTTCCACATGGAATTTTTAATTTTATTACATAGAAATAAAGCTGGGGGTGCACAGACCCTCTTTTTAATAGTCTAATATGCGTGTATTTATTTATTTATTTCCCAAAAGAGGTTTTTTTCATGCCAGAGCTAATTAAAGCAGTCTCATCTCGTGCTCTGTCTATGAGATATTGCAAACATTAAAGCAGGAGCTAAAAAAAAAAAAGGAACAAGTGACATTATTTGGCCACAAATACGGCTCCTATTTAAAAGACAGGCTCTGGTAAAGTGGAAAAAAGCCAAGAAGTTTCATTCCATCATATTTTGGGATTACAAGGAGGTGTTTGAGAGGCTTTAAGTTGATTTTTTTGGACTATTTTGTGCAGAAAAAGTCAGCACAGGTTTTGTGTGATAACAGCCCAGGAGCCCTGGACGTGAAAATACCTGAAATTTAAGCTTTAAATATTGCTTTAAATATTTATTTCACTAGTTCTCACACCAGGGACCTGTGTTGTCCCCATTTCACTGGGAAAAAAAAAAAGCTTTCCTTGAAGAACTAAATATGAATAAGCCACAGAAATCCATGAAATATTGATCCTGTCCAGGCTGGGCTGCAAATGGAAGTGAATCCCGTTCATACACCTAAGGAGTGTTTTACAAATTCATTAAAAATAACACAGGAGCCCTGGAATGCACTAAAGGTGATTAATTTGTACCATTTTAAATAATATACTCCGGCTTATAAAACCTGAATTATTTATGAGAGCAGCAGTAACATCTACCGGAAAGAAAAATAAATGTCGGGCTAAAGTAAACAGTGTTTTTCCAAATGTCACAACACACGCCGTAATTTCTGCATTTCCAGATGTCGTTCCTCATTTTCAGAGCACCATGGGATTGCAGAAGCTGGAAGAACCTCTGGAAATCACCAGGGACTCTGCCCAAGGAGCACGTTGTCCAGGACCAGGGTCTGGATATCTCCGAGGATGGAGAGCTCACAACCTCCTTGGACAATCAGTGCTCGGCCAACATAAAATTCTTCTTTTTAGGTGTGAGGGGAGCCTCCTGTATTTCAATTTTTTGAGCACTGTCCCTGTTCTTGGCAGTGAGCCCCACTGGGAAAGAGCCTGGATCCTGTTGGAATTCTGGAAACTTCTGGATTTTGAGATTTTAGTATATAGCAATACATGTGAGTCAAGATGAAGGATTCTGAGTGTTGTCTAAGTCCTTCTTCTTCACCTTCTTCTTCCTTCTTCTTCATGGGTTTGGGTGGTTTTCTCTAATTGGGTGAAAAAGGTCTGCATTGCAGCCTTGGGTGGTCATTATTGGGTCAGAAACATAAATAATACAGGTGTCACCTCGTTATTAGGTAATTATCACTGAAATAACCTTGGGAAGAGTCAGAGCTGCTCCATTTTACCTCGTTTCTCTCACTTGCTAGTTAGAGCTCATGGCTCAGGAGTCTGTGAATAGATAAGAAACAATAAACACCCAAGTCCAAACACAAACCTACGTTTCCCATGTATTAATCCCAACCTCGGCAGAGAAAAAGAAACCAGAACTGCCAAAGGATCCGACTCTGCCACATCCTGCCAGGTATTGATGGACACGGACAAGGTCTCCTCTTCTCCAGGCTGAACAACCCCCAGTCTCACAAGGTACCAAAGGTGCTGCCAACCCATTCCCACTCTCCTGGCTCTTTCCTGCTCCCAGGACCAGATCCAGCTGTGTGGACGAGCTGCAGCCACAGGAGAAGGGGCACAGGACACTGTGGCACAGAACACCTGCAGAGGCAGAGCAGACTGACCATCCTTGGAGTGTATTTCGGATCCAGTTTGGAGCCTTGAGGCATCACCTGAAGCCTCAATGGGATACAATGGGAAGTGAAGCTCCCCTTGGCCACCCCCAGCCCTGTCACCATCGTGTGACCACACTGAGCCCCCCGAGGGTGATTCCATTCCCTGCAGGGCTGCACAGCCTGGATTTATCCCTCCTTGTCTTGGGTTGCAATAAGCCACCAAAGGTGTGTATTCTATTTGCCATCTGTTGAAACCAGCTGGGGAGGTGTTTTTTCTTTATCTCTTGTATGATCCATCCCTCATAACCCCAGGGGGAGGGGGCGGTGCCTTCTGTCAATGGGCAGCTGTTAAACCAGGTGGGGCCGAGTTCTTTGTCCCTGCCAGGACCCATCCTCCCTCCAGGGGATCTCTGCTGTCCATGGGCCATCCAGGCTCACGGCAGGGCTGATACAATCCCATCATCCCATGGGGAGAGGCTCCACCCAGGGGGAGGAGCCCAGCATTCCCACCTGGATCACACCTGGGATCCAGAACAGCAGCACAGCCTGTGTGCACTGGATTCCAGAGGGAGACCAGACCCATCTCAGCACCACTGGGCCCTTCTCCAGGATCATCTCTGCTCCCACAGAACCACAGCTGGCACTGCAGGAGGACTGGATTGGACTGACACCAACACCCTGACCAACAGGGGGTCAGGTTGTATTCTGACTGTCAGGGTTTCTAGATGTTGTTGTTGTTGTTGTTGTTCACTTATTTTTTTCTTTTTTGTACTACTACAATTTTATTTTTAATATTCCTAGCAAAGAATTGTTATTCCTATTCCCCTATCTTTGCCTGAAAGCCCCTTAATTACAAAATTATAATAATTTGGAGGGAGGGGGTTTACATTCCCCATTCCAAGGGAAGCTCCAGCTTTTCCCTGGCAGACACCTGTCTTTCCAAAACAAGACACTTACGCAGCACCTCCAGCAGCGTGAGGAGGAAATGGGAAAAGGAGCCGTCTGTCTTTCCCTGAGGATGCACTGAGACAGGAACTCAGAGCATCCATTGGGAAGATGGAGAGGTTTTAATTCCTCACCGGAGCCACAGAACCCGTGGTGAGCTCCACAAGGCTGTCTCTGCCACACGTCTGCTCTCACCTCATGATGGTTTTATTATTTTCCTGTCAGTTTTCCTTCCCAGCTGTTTTACGAGCCAGACTTTTCATTTTGGTGAAAGCCCGGGGAGGCTCAAGCAGGGCTGGGGTTAAAGGAGGTCAGAGGAGGAGGCAGGAGTTGCAGGCTGCAGTTTGGATGCTTTATGTCCTCCTCAGAGCTCCCTGTCAGCCCCTGCTGCCATTGCCAGGTGATGGATTGGCTCTCGGCTCCTCACACAGTGAAAACATTGGGAAAGGGATTGCATCCCACCTGGAATGGGACCTGGAGCACAAACTGGGCACCTCTCACCTCAGCAGCAGCGATCTGTGTGGGGAGTGCAGAAGGTGTCTGTGCCCATGGAACTGCAGGAGCTTTGAGGTCCCTGCTCATCGTCGGGATTTTGGCACGTCTTCACCGAAGACTACAAGGTGGTAGTTGTAAAAGCAAAGTCTTTTGTTGCATGGTTAAATCAGCCTCATGAAGGCAGAGTTGTTACAGTCTGAGCCAGAAAAAGTCCTCATGTCCCAGGCAGAAGTGGTGGCATCTTATCAGCAGCAGTAAAGACAACAGCAGCTAGAGCACCCTTATTTCCTGTGTCCTAAGCCTGAGTCTTCTAACATTCTTAGTGCATCTTATTCTACTTTTAGCCAATCAGGCTTAAACACAAACTCTCTACAAAAGTGTTGGACCTATCCTAAGCTAAAATTGATGTGCAACAATTTTCATAAATTATTACACAAATTCTACGTATATAGCTCTATCTGTTCCATCTAGGAATTTCTAGCAAGGTTACATTATTTTTTTTTATGACCAGAATTTAACTAACTTTGCAAAAGGCAATATCTCTGAACTACAAACTAGGTATTAGATCTCTTTCTTACTTACTGATACAGACTTTTATTTCTTTAAGGCCCTTAAAAATCCTCTATTTATTTAAAACTAAACTTGCATTTCCACACTATGTCTGGGTGGATTTATCTATCTTAGTTTCTCGGAAGGTTTTAACTCAGTCCTCACACCTTTGGACACTCCTGTGCCTGTATGAATGGGGCCCAGGGGGATTTATACCCCAGCACCTTCCTACCCAACCCATTCTGGACTCAGTGACCCTGGAGAAGAGCAGAGTGCCCAGGGGGGGCTTTGCTCTCGTGGGAGGCTCTGCTGGGGCAGGTTCTGATGAGGACAGAGGGACAGGACAGGGTTTGACTCTGACAAATGGACAGGAGAACAGCACAGCCTTGGAGAAGCAGGTCAAGGATGTAATTTAGGCAAAGCACAAGCAGGAGCCAGCCCAGCTCTGCAAGGCTGACAAAGCAGAAGTTATGGAAAACCAAGATATTGGGCTTCCTCAAAAATGGGGGTTGAGGAACAGCCACCGGAAAGGACACCAGACATTGGAGACAGACCCAAAGAACCCTAGAAAACCTTTGATAAGGGGTGTGATTGTGTAAAATGAAGTCAGGTAATCAGGGGTAGCTCGTGAATGTGTAATCAGTGTGAGGTAAAAACTCTGTTCACCCAACACTCAGTCAGGGGAAGGATCTTCCCTGTGCCCCAGTACTGCAACAGAGAATTCCTGATTTCTACTACTCCAGACTGGGTTAGAAAGTTTCCATCTGGCTGATTTTGGTATCAGTCCCACGCTTTGGAGGATCAAGGTGGTGAGATGGAGGAGAGAGCCCTTCCCTACCCAGCTCAGCCCCCACGCTCAGGGCTCACTCCCCTCCTCAGCAGAGTCAGCAGGAAAATCACCCCGAGGCCAGCAGGACCCTCTGGCCCATGGTGGGGCAGGTCAGGCCTCCTGGCCAGGCAGGAATGACCCCAGCCCTCCCCTCAGGGGCAGGATTCACCTGTGGGTTGAGCCAGAGATGGACTTGAGCCAAGATTCAGAGTCCTGGGCTTTGCCTCTCACCTCCTCCAGTCCAGCATCAGATGAGAAGAGTGAAGGGCACTGATCCATTCCTGCCTTTCCCATGTCACACATCCATCTGGGAAGGACGTTGTGTGCAGGAGACTCAAGCATTGAAGGGGATCAGGGGCTCCTCTGAAATCTCATGATCACTGCCTTGGGCTGCACTGCAAGGTGTAACCAGCAGTGTGTGTCCTATGCCAGCTGCTGAAACTGGCTGGGGACGTGTTTTCTTTATCCCTGCCAGGACCCATCCTCCCTCCAGGGGATCTCTGCTGTCCATGGGCCATCCAGGCTCACTGCAGGGCTGATACAATCCCATCATCCCATGGGGAGAGAGCATTCCCGCCTGGATCAAAGCTGGGATCCAGAACACCAGCACAGCCTGTGTGCACTGGATTCCCAGAGGGAGACCAGACCCATCTCAGCACCACTGGGCCCTTCTCCAGGATCATCTCTGCTCCCACAGAACCACAGCTGGCACTGCAGGAGGGTTTATCTGGACTGACACCAACACCCTGACCAACAGGGGGTCAGGTTGTATTCTGTCAGTGTTTTCTTTTTTTGTTTGTTTGCATTTTTGTACTACTACATTTTTATTTTTTAATAATTCGTAGTAAAGAACTGTTATTCCCATATCTTTGCCTGAAAGCCCCTTAATTTCAAAATTACAATAATTTGGAGGGAGGGGAGTTTATATTCTCCATTCCAAGGGAGGTTCTCGCTTTCCCTGGCAGACACTTGTCTTTCCAAACCAGGACAATCACCTACAAAGCACCTAGGGGAAGCAGAAAACCTCCAGCATTGACAAAGGGGACTCCCCCGGACCCTCTGAACTCATTAAATCATCTCATGAGAAAGGACATGAGTGAGAATCCTGCATTTTCCTGGAGTTCTCCAGCAATGATGTGATGGAGGCAGAGCATTCAGAGCAGATCCTGTCACCTCCTGGATAGCAAAACCTTTAGCACCATGCCAGCTGTTAACTGGACCCTTCCACCACTGCTGGGACATGAGGGACAGCAGAATTTGGGGCACCTGAAAGGAGAATTCTTGCCAGCAGAGCTGTTTATTTGGAAACATGCCCTGGGTGAAGATGTTTTTCTTATTATGACACAGAATTACAGTCATTAGAACCTCCCATTTAGTGACAATCTCCTTCCTTTGGAGACTGCTGTGACAGGAGGTGATGAGGCAGGAATGGTCTGAGTTCCCCAAGGAATCTCATTATCTGGTCCAAGGAAACTTCTGTTCATCCTAAGACCGAGGCTGGAAACCCAACAATGACATAAGGAGCCATCAGGATCAAAACCAAGATCCTGGTTTGCACATCCAGCCAAACTGGCTCAGTGGATACCAAGAAATGAAACCCTTTGGGATTTATCCCTGCAGTCCTGGTTGGATTTCGTAGATGAGACAGGAAGAGTCAGGTAAATCCTATTATCCCAACACTCATTTGCTCTGATTGCTGAGCACCTGCTATTGAATAAAACCCAGAGTTTCTGCTCCTGGACATGTGCTGGGAGGAAGACTGAGTGAATAATTGATTTTTCAGTTCAACTGCTGAGTTAAAAAACGAAAAAAAAAATCAATTTGATCCAAACCCAAGCAGATGTTTTCAAGTTTCCTTGCCAAAAAGAAAAATGAAACAATTCCGCTTCAGTGATTAAAAACAAAGAAGTTTTATTCTGGTTTGGGCCATTTGGAGGAAAATGAACCTGCAAAGTTATTGCATCTTTTTACACTCAACAGCCCCTTACATTCAGCATTAGCACGGCCTGGAGTGGTGTCCCCCGACTCCAAACAGGGACAATGTCCCCATGTTTCATGGAGAATCTGTCCCATGTTTTATGGGGAATCTATTCCATGTTTCATGGAGAATTTATTCCATGTTTTATGGGGAATCAGTTCCGTGTTTCCGAGGGAATCTGTCCCACTCGTGCTCTGCTCACTGGAACAAAAAGGAAAGGTGTCTCCTCTGCTTCCACATCCCTCAGAGATGCAGGATCATCCTACCCCCCAAATTAAGTATTGGTCTTAAGTGGAATAATCAGGATATTGTCCCAAAATCCCTACAGGGAGAGGAATTCAGCAGGGAGCTGGATCAGGCCAGTTACTTAGAATTCAACAGAAGTGGATTTCAACACATTTAACCTTTGAATTGAAGGACAGAAAGTGGTTTCTCTTCTTGAGATTATTTGTTTGTTCCCTCTTAACAGGCTGGCCATTTCACAGAATTACTTTGAAATGCAGATCAGAGCAAAATTATTTCAGATCAGTTTATTCTGCCCCTGAAGTTTCCTTGCCTGAGTTGTCAGTGCAGCTCATGGAGTCTGTCAGGTCGCTTTGCCTCTTCCATTTGGAATCCTGCCCAGAGCCCAGGGTTGTTGTTGTGGAGTTTTAATTCCCCCCAGCAGGAGCTGATCCTGCTCAGTTCTGCTGTCAGGAAAGGCAGAGCAGTTTCACTGATCCCCCTTCTAGCAGAAGACAGGACTCAAGTGTCTCCCTTGTTCCATGGTGAGGCAGGGGAATGGTATTATCCAAAAATTCCTTCTTGAACATCCTTTAAAGACGGGGATGTGGGAGACAGCAGGGAGAGTGTAAACAGAAGCACAACAGCAGCTGTTAACACCAAGCAACCTTTGATTTTAAATCAAAAATCCTCACCCAGCCTGCAGGAATTTGGATATTTATTTTCCCTTTTTCAGCACACCTCCTCCTTTCCTGAGAAGCTCTCGGTGCTTCTCAAGTGGATTCTCAGGAAAAGAAAGCTGGAGGGAAGGAATGGGGACTTTCCTGTTGTTTTGTGGAAGCTGTCCCCTAAATAACTCCAAATTTAGGACGTGGGGTGGAACTGGAGCTGAATGTTTGTGCTGCAGGAAGGGCCTTTTGCACCAGCAATGGGGGCTTTGCATCCCAGGATATGGGACCAGGACACTCCCGTCCCACTGGGACTGACCTGACTGGAGTTAATTCCAGCTCTGGAGTGACCAAATCTTGACAGTTCTCCTCCAAGAGTCTGGGAGTTGGGAAGATGCACAGAAAATCTGCCTCCCATCAGTGGCTGTGGGCGAAATGAGAGAAAATGGTCTTCAAGGAGAATTTTAAGGTAGAAAACAAACAAACCCAGCACTGGATGGGGCTTGGAGCAACCTGGTCCAGTGGAAGGTGTCCCTGCCCATGGCAGGGGCAGGCACAGGGTGAGCTTTTAGGTCTCTTCCAACCCAATCCATCCTGGGATTCTGTGATTTCAAGGCAGCTGAGAGGGCCCAGAACCCCATTAGGAGTTTTGCCATCCATGAGGTTACAGATTTGGGCTTTACACCTACGTTTCACATCTCCAAATCTTGAGGCAAAAAGATTCTCAGAATGGGTAAGGCACCAAATTCACCTGCAGAAGGTTCAGGATTCTCTGAATCAGATTCAGGATTCCACCAGGGTTCTCTGGTGGAGAAAAAACCCACCTGGCTGGATAAAATGACAGGATCATGTCATGAAATGCAAGTTTGCCCCAGCCCAGCCTGCAGGAGGGTGGAATAAGGCTGAAGAAATTCAGGAATCCTGATCCTTGAGGGGACAGCTGAGGTCCACAGAGGCCACCTCTTATCAGTGTGATTATCTCGTGTCCCTAAGAGCTGGAGAACAACACAGAGCTGCATCCTGGGAAGGGAGAGAGGGGCTGGAGCAGCTGCTCTGGATCTGCTGCTCAGAGAGAATTCTCTGCTTTCCTGCTGCCCGTCTATCACCTTCCATCAGCACAGAGTCTGTCTGGGTAAAGAGATGGAATGTGCAGGCTGAGGATAATTGCAGGGGGGAGATTGGGATAATGGCTGTAATTTGGATTGTGGGAGCAATAAAGCCAGGCTCAATCACTGCCTGCTTTATTTGGGAACGAGCCCAAGCTGCAAACAGCGAAAATGAAATTTATGAAAAATAGAGATTTCAAGAGAAGTAATGAGCATCTGTCTGCTGCAGTGATTGCAGAGGGCTGAGTGCTTCCAACTCTGTGCAGCTAATCCGAGGGGTTTGCTGGGGGAGGCACAGGCTGGGTGGGACACAGGTCAGCCAGGTGGGATGGAGCCCCCGGCACAGGTGTGGCTCTCCCTTAGCAATCATTTGCTGATTGGACACGGAATTTCTAGGGAGCTAAAAGTAGTTTGGATAAGTTTTGCGGTCATTGGATATGTTTGGCCATCAGGGGCCCATCATTCCCACTGAGGGGCCGTGGCTGTGCCAATGGCCTGGAAAACTTTCCCAGTTTTTCCTGCTCTGAGGCTGACCCGTTCCATGCTGCTCCAGGTGACAGTGTGCTCAGCAGGTCGTGTGGGCAGAGGGAGAGAAAGAAAATCCCACCCCAGTTTTTTTATAGTATATTCCTTTTTTCCCTATTTTTTTTAATTTTATCAGTCTGGATCTTCCTCTTTACTTCACAACCTCATGGAATGGTTTGGGCTGGAAGGGACATCAAAGGCCATCCAGTCCCACCCCTGCCATGGGCAGGGACACCTCCCACTGTCCCAGGCTGCTCCAAGCCCCAATGTCCAACCTGGCCTTGGACACTGCCAGGGATCCAGAATGCCCAGAGCAGCTGTGGCTGCCCCTGGATCCCTGGCAGTGCCCAAGGCCAGGCTGGACATTGGGGCTTGGAGCAGCCTGTGACAGTGGAAGGTGTCCCTGCCCATGGCAGAGGGGGCACTGGATGGGCTTTGATGTCCCTTCACACTCTGGCCATTCTAGGATTCCATGATTTTTCCATGTTCCCTGGAAGACAGGGAATGGGAAGAGCATCAGAGGCCCTGGCTGAGGGCCTGGGTCTGGGTCTGGGTCTGGCCCTGCGGGAATGCTGGGCACTGGTGATGGAATGATTCCAACACCTGCCAGGAGAGGACACTCAGCACTGGGAGACAGCTGATCCCAGGAAGGAAACCAGGAAACCACAGGGATCAGCAGGAAAGGAGGAATAAAGAACAGCCTGAGGTCTCTGGGGTGGTTGTAGCACACCTAATAAATTCCAGCACCGTTTGAAATCCTGGATTTTCTATAAAGTCTGCTCAAAGTCACCCCTGCCTGCAAATTGTTATCACCTGGAAGTGCCAGAATGAGCTAATAAATAATTTCCTTTATGTGGCAGGAGGACATGGCATCCTTGGCTTCACCTTGGTAATCCCACAAAACCATCCATGCCTGGAGCTGCTCCCAGGGTCGGGTTTGGCTCTAAGCCTCCCCCATTCCCCAGTTACACAGAGCACCCTTCACACACACCCCAAATCCCAAAATCCCACAGAACCACGGCACAGCCGGGTTTGGAAGGCACCTCTGGAGCTCATCTTGTCCAACCTCCCTGCTCAGGCTGGGTCCTGTGGCCAGATGACTTCAAAATATCCCCAGGGAGGGAGGCATCCAACAGGATGTGTGATCCGTGGTGCTGGGAAAACCCACACCCAACGTCTGGGAGAAAATGAGGGAGGATAGTTTGCATCTCAATCAACCTTTTTCCACATTTTCTTTTACAAAATAGACAACGTTTCCACAAGAAAAAGGTAATAAAGGAATTTACAGGATTCAGTATTCCACCTTTTTTGTGACCAGTGGCACTGTGTGCACAGGGAAACTTTCCTTTTTTGGGATATTTTGGGAGCAGGTCCTGGCAAGGTTCCAGAGGAAGCTCCATTGGTAAATCTGGGGAAAACTTGATCCTGAATTTACCTACAGCCTGAAATTTAAAATCCCACAGTCACAAGAGCAACCTCAACCCTTTCCAGGAGTAAATTGAGGTTTTTCTCTGCTCACTCTCCTGTTTGACATGCCAGGAAAAGGATAATTATCCCAAAGAAACACTGAGAAGTGTCAGTGTGTATTTAAACTCCTTCAGAAAGGGTTCAAATGGAGCTAAATCCTTCCTTAGCCTCGGATTTTGGCAGCAGTTTGAATTTAAGGAAGTTATGGAGGAATAATTGAATCACTTTGTCCCTCAAGTTCTTAATGCTGGCAAATCAGACCTATTTATAAAAATGAATTATTTATTAAGACAAACGAACAGGCAAGAGATAACAGACGAAAGATCTTAATCAGAATTAATTACTACATGGGATAAAACTAAAAGAATTACTGGTAAATTATAGAATAACATAAAACAGTGCAGTAGAGCAAGGTACCTATATTAGAGTAAAAGAAATGGTATTGATTGGGGGGTGGATGTGATTTACCACTGAAATGACGGTAATATCCAGATTCCTTCACTTAAATCCTGGGAATACCCATGAACGAAGTGTCCCTGCTCATGGGAGACTCTCCACACATTGCCAGGGAAAGGTACAGGAGATTTCTGCTCTGTGGAAGTTTGGTGGGGCTTTTATAGCTTAAACTGAGTGGCTGTCATCAGAAATTCAGATTATCCTGTCAGATCCCAATTCCACAGTGAGCTCTGGCCCCAGCTAAGAGGGATGAGGACCTGAGGAGTTAATCCAGAGGCCACAGAGATGCTCCCAGGGCTGGAGCCCCTCTGCTCTGGAGCCAGGCTGGGAGAGCTGGGGGTGCTCACCTGGAGAGCAGAAGGCTCCAGGGAGAGCTCAGAGCCCCTTCCAGGGCCTAAAGGGGCTCCAGGAGAGCTGGAGAGGGACTGGGGACAAGGGATGGAGGGACAGGACACAGGGAATGGCTTCCCACTGCCAGAGGGCAGGGCTGGATGGGATATTGGGAACTGGGAATTGTTCCCTGGGAGGGTGGGCAGGCCCTGGCACAGGGTGCCCAGAGCAGCTGTGGCTGCCCCTGGATCCCTGGCAGTGTCCAAGGCCAGGCTGGACATTGGGGCTTGGAGCAGCCTGGGACAGTGGGAGGTGTCCCTGCCCAGGGCAGGTGTAGTAAATATCCTTTAAAGGCCTTTCTCAAACCATTCCATGATCCCAAGATTTCCCCTCTGCAGGCCTGGATATATTCCTAATGTATATTCCAAGCCCACAGTCACACAGGACAGAGGGAAGGAGGACAAGGGACAGAAATTCCATGGGGCAGGGACCATCCTGGGCAAGTCATGGCCCCAGGGCAGCTGCAGAGGGTTGTTGTCACTCCTGCCCCGGGCTGGGTGTCAGGGACACCCCTGGAATAGCAAAGGACACAAAGCAGGGATGAGGAGACAGCACAGAGCAGCAAAAGAAATATTCCCCCTCCTTAAAAGCTGCATTTGTTCCTTGGCTTCCCAGAAAGAATCGAAGGAGCGGGATGATGAAAAAGAGAGAAGAGAGTTAATCAACACAGAGGCTCTGGCAGGAAACCAAGTCACCTTTGGAGCTCCTCGTGCTCAATGAGAAACCATCAATGAGCAGGGAGAGCAGCAAATGATTTTCACAATGGACTGGCCCAAACCCTGGAATTATTCTGCAGGGAACAGCTCTTCACAGGCTAATTGGGCTCGTTCGGTCTTGAACGCTGAGGATACACCAGGGGCTCTTTTAATTTATTGGGTTTAGGAGGAGTATTTACAAATCTAAACCCGTAAAGCTGAGGCTTTGCAGCAGAAATGGAGCCAAGGCTGGTGTCAGGCAGGACTTCGCCTTCATCCTGCAGCTTAACTGCTTGATTGGGTTCCATGTAGCTCATTTAAAAACATGTATTAAATATATATGAAAAGGAACACCCCTGAACTCGGAGGAAACCAGCCCTGAACGTTTTAATGCTGCAAAAAAACCAACTACAATTCAGCAGAAGAATCAGGAAATCGCCTGCAGCCCCAAGCAGGGAGAAATTGGCCAGTCAGCAGCCAACAGTCCCAGTCTGGTTCTTGGTGGGGCCTTTTTGGGGTAGCCTCGATGTCACCACAGCTGGCCCAAGGTGAGAGGTTCAACCAGGAGCAAGGTGGGACCTGGAGAAGGTTGATCCCAACTCAGCACAGTTGGGAGGTCACAGCAAAGCCCCTGTTTGCAGTCCCAGAGCAGGGACCAACTAGACCAGGACTAAGGTGCACTAATTAGCAAAGTCCCTCTCAAACGACTGATCGCAGAGTGAGGAAGGGAAGTCACAAATGCCACTGAAATTTGGCAGGATTATTATATTAGCTAAAGTAATTTAAAAATGTAAATTGAAAAATTTTTTTTTTTTTCAAATCTAAAAAAAAAATTAAACAATTATTAAAATAATTTAAAAATTAGGAAACTTTCTAGAAGCTGAAAAAGTGGTCAAATAATCAGCTTGGAAGAGGCTTCAGGAGGTTTAGCGTCCAATCTCTTCCTCCAAGCATGGGCAATGATAAGATGAGATGAGATATGAGATTATTTTGAGCTTTTTCAAGGTTTGTTTTTAAGACAAACAAGTGGAGCCTCCATGGGAAACCTCTTCCTATCCCAGCCTGCTCAGTGCCGAAAGCATGGATTTGGGCTCTTCATTTTTGAGTGGCCCTGTGGAAAAGAGGGAGAAAGAGGGAAAAGAGGATAAAGTGAGTAAAGAAAAAATGCAATAACCTCATGTTGAATTGTTGTCAAGCAGAAGGAGCAGAGCTCATTTCAGTCCCTTTTTTATGTCTCCATTCTGAGCTGGCCTTTCCAAGTTCCTCATTTCCCCCTGAGAGGTGGCACACCTGGGATATTATTCCATTTTTCCTGAAGGAATGGCTGATATCTCAGACCAAAGTCCCTCAGCACTTCTCTCTCTGGGACTGTGAGGACACCAGACAAAACCACATCCCGGGGCTGTGTAAAGCTGGCTCTGGGGGCTTCTGCTGCCTCCTCCACGTCATCTCCCAAACATTCTTCTCTCCTTTCCATCCTCCCACCAGCTCAAATTTGCTGTCTGTGGAAAGGTGGAGCCTCGGCCAAACCAAAATGTTCAGCGTTGTCCTCATCGAGGCAGAGCCCAAGACACTGAAAGTGAGGCAGTGGAACGGCTTGGGGGAATGGATTTTCCTCCTAGTTGGGATTAAATAAGGAACTCTGTCCCCTCAGGAGGGCTGATCCATGCTCTGTGTGCTTTTTTTCTGTCACCCTCCCATTTCCCCCTCCAGAGGCAGAGCCCAGTGCAGCCACTTGGCTCCGGTGGGTCCCCGTGGGCTCCAAATGAGCCTGGAGAGCCCCACGTTCCCTTGGACACCCAGGATGGTGTTGGCACCAAATCCAGCTGCAGGAGGTGTCTGGCTTGCTCCAGGTGCCACATCCAACATCCCTGTGAGCCAACCCAAGCATGGCCTGGAGCTGATCCACGCTGAGCTCCATGTGGGCAGGAAAGGACAATTTGTCACCTCATTACTGGGGACCAGAGTGGCTTTAAATGGTCACTTAAATTGAAGCCAGTCTCTTATTTAGCTGTTACTTTTACACAGTCTCATTCATCGCTTGGTCAGACATTCCCCATTCCCCACTCCCCATTTCCCATTCCCCATTTCCCCATTCCCCATTCCCAATTCCCAATTCCCCATTCCCATATCTCCATCTGGAGCTGCCCCCCATAGCCCCTTTTCCAGCTGACACGGAGCAGTGGCCAAGGCACCAACTGGAGATTAGGACTGAGCACCAGGAATGAGCCAGCTGCAAATGCCACTCCTCTGGTTTGGCTCCTGCTGGAAAGATCCATCCAGGCAGCTTTGGGAATGGTTTGCAAACGAGGACACCCCTTCTGCATCGCACACAGAAAGGATCAAAACGGAGAGAAGCTGAAACACGGGACTGGCTTGATAGAATCCTCTTTATTTTCCAGCTCCGCTGTAGGAGGGGTTGTTTGGGCACTAAGCAGAGGAAAAATTAGCATTGTTAATTTGCTGCAAGCCAGGGCACCTCAAGAAATGCAACACAATTAATTAGCCCCTAAAAAAAAAAGAAACCATTTGAAGTGTTTATTGCAGGATCAAGCTCCTGGTTTTATAAGCAGATGGGGAAATAAAGTGCTGGGAATGACATGGAGAAAACAGCTGCAGTGGGAGCAGAGCCTAATTCATAATTCAACAGCCTAATCAGGGAACATCTTCCGCAGCTCCTCGCTGGAATGGCAGAACGTGAGCAGGCAAACGATGAGGCTGCTTCAGTTCTTCAAGAGCTGCTGCCAATTAGCTCGCTGCCTTCGTTAGCCGTGTACACAGCTAATGAGGGGCCCGCGGTATTAAAGAGCCCGACAAAAGTAGGGCAGCCTCAAATAATTGTCTTAATGATAAACACTCGGCGGCAGCGTTTCAATAGGGTTTGGTGGGAATTCATTAACAGAATAAAGACCTGTTCACACTCCCTTTGCTGATCGTGCCCGTTCTCCTGCATGGAGAGGGTCGGGATGTTTTAGTGGAGGCTGTTGGCTCTGGAATTGCCTTTCAAGGTGGCTGCAGTTGGTGCTGGATCAGCTCCTGGCAGATCCCAGCCAGGGTGTGGCTTTAGCTTTGTGCTCTGGATGCCCAGTGCTGGAGGCAGAACCCAGGAAAATTGACCTCTGCCCAAAAGGACATTCCTGAGGGCCCCAGCTCCCTGCAGGAACTCAGGGGGAACCCACTGGGACAGGCCTGGGTCACAACAGCATTGGGACACCTGTGGAGAGATGAGAAGTGAGAGATGAGAGATGGTGTAGGAACTTCACTGCTCTCAGGGAAAAGTGAATCCTAGCTTGGATCTGCCCATGAATCCAACAGGAAAACTTCTTCTGGGGAAGACCCCACAGAGGGATAAATGCCCTACACTGAGAATAAGGAATTCATCCTGGAATAGTCTTTGCTCTCCATCAAGCTCTTGTCTTGAAAGACACCTGGCATGGTTGGTGCCTTGGACAGAAAAACGCTTTTTATTTCCATTAAAAGCCATTTGTCTGAGCTGGTATCCATTGGGATGATCCCAGTGTCCTGGAATTCTGGCCTGACCTGGAGATTATTTCATGGGAAGCCTGGTCACCTGCTGGCTCCATTTCCCTGCACTGAGCATTGCCTGGTTCTGTGTCACAGGATAGTGACATCCTGGCCCTGGTCACCTCCAAACATCCCTGTGCAGCTGGATGAGTCCAAGGTCCAAGATAAATTCCCTAGATTTGAGCCCTGTGCTGACAGCAATCCCCAGTGAGGTTTTCTCATTTTTCTGGATTCTCCAAATAAAATCAAATGCAGTTTGGAGAGTCACCACACTGAGCACCTCTGCTGATCTCCCCAAGGCTGGGAGAGTCAAGATCCATAAAAATCCCTTTGGGAGACATCAGTCCTCCAGTTCTGGAAGGAATGTGTTTTCCTTGGGGCAGGATCAAACCCTCTGAGCCGAGAGAAGCCCGGGGTTTGTGTTTGCCTGCTGAAACCTTTCGTAAAACCAGCCCAAACTGCACGGATTTCTTCAGCTGAGGTTCTGATCCACTTGGAAAAGTGGAAACTTTCCCAAGGATGTTTCACTTCTTCCTTCCAAAACAGTAACTTGGCATTTTCAAACGACAAAAGCACAACATTCAGTAGGGCCCCTTGTCAGCCCTTCCTTTTTACACCAAACCCAGAAGCATTTTCAAATTCCTGCAGAAGGATTTTTTAAGATCTAATTTGCTGGAAAAGTCCGACTTTTTTTGCCAATCCAGCCCTGATAAAAGTGGATGCTCAGAGCCCACTGACACCATCAGACTTTGCTGACATCTGTGGAGAGAGGAGGCAGAGCCCCGGATCACGGTTGCTGACTGAAGAACAAATGGATGAGTCCTCTCCCCTGGGCACTTGGAAACACCAGACCTGGGTTGAGATCCCTCTGATCCTCCCTCAGAGCATTCCCTGCCAGGTTCTCCCTCAAATCCCACTTCAGTGACCTATGTGAGCTTCCCTGACTTTCTCCTGCTTCTCCAGGCACTCTGGGGCTCGTAATACGCTGCCTGGATTGGGAGCTGCTCCCTCAGGGCAGGCTTGGATAGAAAATCTCTCTCACCTCCTTCCACAGAGGAAGAATGAGCCCTTCCCAGGACATCACCCCCTAAAAAGCCCTCATGGAGCACAAGGCTCTGACTGAAAGGAAGAAAAGTAATTTTCCACGTCTCCATTCAAGACCTGAGCCTTTCAATAATTACTGAGCTAATCTGACATTCATGATCCTTGATTTCAGTCATTCATTCCGGAGCTGATTAACGAGATGTTCCTTAGTGGAACACGGCTTCCCTTCTTCCCCCAGGACAGGAGAATTTTAGGGGAAATATTAAATGTTCCAAAGGAGAGCAGGTGATTGGCAGGAGCGCTCCTTGTCTGCTCTGCAAAGCTTGAGCTTCCTCACCACTAGGAGAGGTCTTTTCCAAAAGATCCCTTGGGAATGAACGGCTGGGAAGGAGGTTGGGTTCTTCTGGATTTCCTGTTGCTCCCAGTAAGGAATCAGCTTGTGGAGGGTCCTTTTTACCCACCTGGAGCACCCATGACAGTTTTGTTGCCTCTCCCACCCACTTCCCAAATTCCCTGCAGCCTCAATTTGCAGTTTGGACCAATTCCTTGTTTTGGTCCTCAGCTTGTAAATATTTTTGGATGCCACCGATGCCATGTGTCCTCTCAATCCCCTTCCTTAAAAGCCATTTCCACACTGGATCAGCAGAGTGGGTCACCCCAGACTTCCAGGACAACATCCAAGCTCTCTCTGAGCTGCCTAGTTTTTCAATTGACAGCACAACGGGGAGTCTGTGTTGGGAGACGTGGAATTGCTGGAGGACCAGTCACATCTTTCCTTCATGGGGGAATTGAATTCAATATTTAGGGAAAAAAAATTCCTCCCATAAAAAACAGGCCACCACAGCTTTAGACGAGGCTGAAATTCCAGGTTTCCCTCCGGATGAGATGGACTGAGCACTTCCATAATTCACTTGGAATTTCTGCAGTTTGGACATCACCAGTTCGTGCCATTCCAGCACAATAAGAAATAATTTCCTTTAAAAAAAACCTGACAAACTTCAAAATTTGAAGTGGTGGTTTTTTTTTTTTTTTTACTCTGATCCTTGGATTTTTTGGGAAAACCAGGAAAAAATGGTCTCCAAGCCATAAATACAGAGAGGTTGTGGTTAAATCTTCAAAATATTCAGCCAGTCCCAGCATTTGGGGGGATTCCTCTGCTGGTTTTGGGTTGGGTCTAACTGGTTCCCAGTCCTGCAGCATCTCACAGTCCTGACTTTCTGTTATCTCATTGGGTATCACCTTAAAATTGGGGGTTGGATGCTCAAATTAGGCTTTGAACACCAAAAAATGAAGCTTTGAGCCCTAAATGTGAAGTTTGCACCCTAAAATAAGGGGCTGGACATTGAGAAGGAGGATATCAAGCCTACAAGCAAAACTTCAGGCTCTAAAAATGAGAATTTGGGCCCTAAAATGGGGATTTGTAGCCTACAGTTGATGGTTTGGAGACTGAAGATGTTGCTTAGATCCTAAAAATGATGAGCATGATCCTAAAAATGCCCCTCTGGAGGCTTTGGACACTAAAATGTTGATTTGATAGAGCCTTTGGACCATAAAAAAGGAAGATTTGGGCCACAAAAATGGGGTTTGGCACTAAAAATTAGAGTTTGGTTCCTAAAATAAAGGTTTGAACCTTCTAAATGTAGCTTTGGGTCTTAAAATGAACATTTGGAGCATAAAATGAGGGTTGGGTCTTTAAAATGTGGCTTTGAGATCCGAAAAAGAGAATTTGGGGCTCTGTAAATGCTTTTGGGCATTCAAACTGGGCTTTTTGGCTGCTGGAAATGAAGGGTTATACCTGAAATTGGAGGTGTGAGCCCTTCCTTAAAATGGAATCCTAAAAATTGTTCTTTGGTCCTGAAAAAGGAAAAGTTTGTGCTCTAGAAGTTGGGATGATGAAAATGAGGGTTTAGATCCTGGGAATGCTCATTCAGAGCCTCAAAATGGGTCTCTGAAGAGAAAAATGGGACCTTCTGCCCACTGCAGTGCAGAATTTCGGGCACATTTAGGATTTTTTCTGTGTGTTCTAAGGCTCTTCTGATCTTTTCCAGGGAATATCAACAATCAAGAGTGGTGGTGCTTTGGAAAAGGACGCATCCATGAGCATGGAATGTTGTGGCACCAGTGCCTCCATCACTGCCGTCACCAGTTCTTCCTGGCCTTCCACAGTTTATTTGGAAAATGTGCTCATTTCAGGCCTTTCAGCTCTTTCAGATAAGAATTATGGAATCTTGGAGTGATGTAGGTTGGAAGGGACCTTAAATCCCATCCCATCCACCCCTGCCATGGGCAGGGACACCTTCCACTCTCCCAGGCTGCTCCAAGCCCTGTCCAACCTGTCCCTGGAACACTTCCATGTATGGGTTGTTCCAGGGAATCCTGGGATGTGGGAATCCTGGTGATTCCTTGTGCAACAAAGAGGAAGGGTTTCCTAAACAGATCCCACTCTGGAAAACCCGTCTGTGCTTCCCTGATGTTCCCATGGGACAGCACCGGGTTTTCCATGAGGTTTTCCCAGCTGGAATCTCAGAAATGAAGGACGAAGATCCTGACCACAGGCTGGAAAAGACCTTCAAAATCTCCTAATCCAACCATCACCCGACAACCCCGAAACCACATTCCCAAGTGCCACATCCACGTCCTTTTTGGACACCTCCAGACACAGGGAATCCACCACTTCCCTGGCATCTCATTCCAAGGCCTGACTGCTGTTCCAGGGAAACTTTTTGTTTCCAACCTCTGATCTGAACCCCGCTGGTGCATCTTGAGGCCATTTCCTCATCCTTCCCCTTCCCTGCCATTCCTGCTCTGATCTGCCAAGCTCATCCCAACTTTTGTGTGGTGCTGTGCCCAGAAGACTCCGGTGGACGCCGGATGAGCCAGGTGGGAGCAAAGGCTGTTTGTTCTGGATGCCATCATGGTCATAATCAGGGAATTCTGGACCATAACTGAGCTCAGGTGATGTTTGTCTCCACCTGCTCCAAAGGGTTTCTATTGCCATTCCTTTGTTGTTGGGACATTTGGAATTGCCAACAACCACCACAGATCCTGTATGATTGCCCAGGACGGGGTTTGGTGGCCCAGGATGTCTCTGACATTTCCGGAAACTTTTCCCTGCCCCACTAAAAAGCCTTTTCCGTGGTGCCAACCTGCCCGGCTCCACAGGAATTTTTTTTCCCTTGAACAGCAGGAATTTTGCAGGACTTGCAGATGCTCAGGGCCTGGGATTCTACCACCCCACCCTAACTTTGGTACAAACACGCAAAAAACTGGGCCAGAAAGGGAGGGAAGAGATTAAAATCCTTATGAGCCACCTGGTCTGTGCAATGATTCCCAATAATGAGGAGTCGGGAAAGGGATTGTTAGCACGGGCTGCAATTAAAAATGCAGCATGGGAATGTTACATAATGTAAACATGTTAATTAATGGAGCATGTTAATGAATGGAACAGGTCCTGACAGCCCTGGCGTGCAGGGTGGTGTCTCTTTCACTCCTCACAAGGAACATCCAACAGAAAATGTTGTTCCCTTAATAATTCATTAAAATCGGGAGCAGCATGCCAGGATACGGGAAGAGCCCCACGCCTGCCTGGCTCCCCATATCCTTTGGAATTACACACAGGCACAGGCTTAGGAATATAAAAAGAAGGCTCATTTCACAGAATCATGGAATATTTGGGGATGGAAAAGGAGATTCCCGACCTTCCTGCTGTGTCCAGCTGGGAAAATCTCCAATAATTCCCATCGATCCATTCCACTTTTCCCAGTGGCTTCAAGTCAGCTGGAAGCAGCCAAGCAGATCCAAACTGATCCAAAGTGATTGGGGATTAGGAATGTTCTCCCAGGGAGCAGCATCAAACTTTAAGTAATGATGTTGTTACAGTTGATTGTTTTATTAAAGCCCACGGAAGATGCTCAAAATAATTATTCCCATTTGGAGAGACAGGCTGGAAATAACAACTCTGATTTGCAGAATTCCATCAGCTTCCACAAAAAAAACCCCAAACTGTTGTTCCAGCAGGACTGTGGAATCTGAGCCCCAAAACCAACTTGAGTGGCCCTAGAAAAGGGCAAAGCAGGAGGTGCCAGGCCTGGTGTGTGACACCCACAAGGGCACAGTGATGCCTGGGATGAGGGGCTGCGCATCCAGCAATCCTTCCCTTGTGGTTTTCCTACTATTTTTCAACACACTCACGGAAAAACAAATGCACTCCTGGCCTGAATATCAATTCAGGGAATGATCTTCGTTACGGAAAACATTGTGAACAGAGCCTGGTGACACCTTTCCTTCTGCTGCTTATTAATCTTCCCTTCACACATGGAAAAAACCCGGATTCAGCCTTCTCCGCAGGGCTGGGAGCAGGCAGGATGGGAAGGAGGTCACCCTGCCTGCCCCAGATTGCTTTCTGTGTCCTGCTAAATCAGATTCCAGGTGCTAGACAGGAGATTCCAAATAAATTGGATATCAAAAATTTAAATGTGTGAAGCTTTTACAAGAGCACAGCAGTCAAAACAATGGAGGGATGAAAAACATTCCTCCTGGGACGTTTCTGCTGGCTGTGAGCTCCCACACCTCTCCCTGAGCTGATTCCTGCTGTTCCTGATCCACGTTCAGCCCCATTTCTTCATGCCCAGGAATCTGTCTGACGAGACCCATCCAACATTGTGGGTCCTAAAGCTTCCCCAGAGACATGAAACCCCCAACATTCCCAGAGTTACCTGCCAGGCTTTGCTTTTCCAGGCTCTGGGATTTGCGCTGGAGCTTCTCCAGTTCAGCTTTTGCTGGGAGAGGGATCTTCTTAAGTATGTTAAAAAATACACTCGAGAATCAACCTAAGGGAGGGCTTAGCTGTGTTTATTGGAACTTAAGGAATAAAAAGGAATCTCTCAACACTGGTGTGGCAAGGTCATAGAATCCTAAAATTATGGGATATTTTGGGATGGAAGGGAATTTGATGCTCATCCAGTCCCACCCCTGCCATGGGCAAGGACACCTCCCACTATCCCAGGCTGCTCCAAGCCCCGTCCAACCTGACCTTGGACACTGCCAGGGTTCCTGGGGCAGCCACAGCTTCTCTGGGAAAACCATTCCAGGGCCTCTCCACCCTCACTGTGAGGATTTCCTTCCCAATATCCCATCTAAGCCACCCTCTGTCCATGGGAAGCCATTCCCCCTTGTCCTGGCACTGTGATTCACATCCCACTCTTCTGGTCACAGAGCTACTGGATGGAAAAGGCTGATTTTGGAAAGTGGTGATTTTTAATTACTCATTAAGCCAAACAATTAATGATCCAAAAGTCTATGGAATGCTGGGTTTAATTCCATTGGCATAATTCCATCTACATCCCAGTGTTTCATATTAGGATGATTTACATGCCCCTTTCAGGAAGGTCTCCCAGCCTCTATTTGCCATTCCAAGACAGCTTCATGAGCTCCATGGAATGGGACATTCCAGCCATTAAACAGGGAACAATCCCAGTTTTACTGCTTTTCACCAATTAATTACAGCAACGAGCTTAAGACAATTAAAGACAACTAATTAATGGACCGCTTCATTGTTTGTCAAGAGTGATTTCTTCAGATAGGAAATGGAGCTGAGCGCCAGTGTTACAAATGGGAAGAATCAGGGAGCTGCAAATGCATCCCCTTCCTGAAAATCTGGCAATCATTCCTGCTGGGAATGGAAGTTAATCAGAACGGCAGCTCCAAGCTCTGATCCCAAGATTTAATTGGAATCCTGACTTTTCATTAAGGTTGGCCACCTTAGAAAGCAACGTTTTCTTACTTGATTATAACTCACAAATTCCTAACACAGAAAATATTTTCATTTTCCATGACATTGCTCTTCTGGACTCTCATCGATTCGCTTCCAACCTTTTCTTCTTGGTTCCCTTTAAATGGCTGCCCGTTTAAACTCGGCATCTTTTCTGTCAGAAATGCCATTTTCATGTAGTTTTGCCACTTCCTAAAACTTAAAAAAAGTGATTTTTTTTTTTTTCTTCCCTCCCAGAGTATTCGTCGGTTTTGAATTCTGGTTACTTTTTGGAATTTGGGGGTTTCCAATAGAAAATATGTTCAGAAGAAAGGAAGAAAAATAGGGAAAGGATAGGGGTTTTGTTGGGTTTTTTTTCTTTTTAAAGTTGGGATTATCTGAGTGAGGTTTTTACCTTTCTAAGCAAGAAAGGTGGTCCATGATTCCAAGAAAACCAGGAACAGTGATGCAACAGACCGGTTTTTTCCTGCCTTGCCATAAATCCCTTCCACCCCTCCATCACCCCCCAATTTATCAATTCCCAAGTGACAGTGAGAGAGATCCATAGCCCCATTCCAAATTCCTGCTTCCAAAAGCCTCCAAGCCCAGGAATTAAGAAATGATCTGCAGAAGTTTGAGTTGAGAATCAGAAAATTTAGGAAAAGATCCAAATGTTACATTTATGGTTTGGAGGCAGAGGAAGATCACTGGATTCCTGTTCCAATATTCCCATTGTCCAGCCAAGGAGTGCAGGACTGCCTGGGAGCTCCAGCTGCTGTTGGAGGTTTGACACCTTCGTGGGATAAAAGAGGGGATGCAAATCAAAGGGTCTGACACATCCCACAGAAACGTGACATGGAATGGCTGCAGCTCCTGGGATTTACCAGCAGGGACATTAAAGTCCATCCAGTGCCCCCCCTGCCATGGGCAGGGACACCTCCCACTGTCCCAGGCTGCTCCAAGCCCCAATGTCCAGCCTGGCCTTGGACACTGCCAGGGATCCAGGGGCAGCCACAGCTGCTCTGGGCACCCTGTGCCAGGGCCTCCCCTGGGAACAATCCCTCTTTTAGTGGAAAACTGTCCCCTCCCTGTCTCATCTGCCTTCAAATCCAGGATGTTTCTATTTTCCCTCAGGTTTTATGAATGGAAAGTCTTGAACAAATATCCAGGAATCTCCATGGACAGGAAGAAATAACACGAGCTCTCTTCCGAGTGAGGAGGAGTGTGGAATCCACACCCAGGGATGGAGAAATGGGCAGGTTTAGGGCTGCTCTGAACATCCCTTCCCAGCACAGGGGACTCCTTGATCCGACTCCTGTCCTGAACAGGGATTGGCACATGGAGAAGGAGCCTGGATTGAGGCTGGAGGAGAAGGCCCAGCTGTGCTGGAGCTGCTGGATGGCTCCATGTGACGGATCCGAGCAGCCTCAGAGCTCTGGGTTACACAGGGATTATCCTAATCCTTTCATTAGCTTAAATCCTGCTTTTCTCCAGCACAAGTGAGGCTGTGCCAAGGAGAAAGGAGTCAGCGGTGCCAGAGCACACTCCCCCCTTTCTGCCAAGAAGGAGCTGGGAATAATCCCCTCTGTTCAACTGGGATGAATGGGATGTGATTGACACCCCTGGTCCCGCTGCTCCTCATTCCAGAGTGGATGGAGCTGCTCTCACAGCAGCTCAGAAATGGAGCAGGAAAAACCCCAGAAGAGGTTTCTTAATTAGGAAAATTTCATTTCTGCAGATTAACATATTTATTAGAGCCATTAATCATCCTTTGCTGTGTCCTACCAGAGCCCAGCTTGGCAGGAGCAGGCTGGGATGGGGGAACTCCAGCAGGGAGCCAGTGGCTTCCAGAGGAGTATCCCAGCACAGAGCATCCTTCTGCTCCAGGGCCACTGGGAATGAGCCAGGAATAGCCTTGACAAAGGTGTCACCAGTGCCACAGGAGAGGGACTGGGGACAAGGGATGGAGGGACAGGACACAGGGAATGGCTTCCCATTGCCAGAGGGCAGGGCTGGATGGGATATTGGGAAGGAATTGTTCCCTGGGAGGGTGGGCAGGCCCTGGCACAGGGTGCCCAGAGCAGCTGTGGCTGCCCCTGGATCCCTGGCAGTGTCCAAGGCCAGGCTGGACATTGGGGCTTGGAGAAGCCTGGGACAGTGGGAGGTGTCCCTGCCCATGGAGGAATGGGATGAGCTTTAAGCTCCTTTCCCTCCCAGGCCACTGTCTGGACTCAGAGGAACCAGACTGAGGTCCCACCCAGTGGGGTGAGGGGTGGGAATTCCTCCAGCCCTGATTTCTGGGTCATTTCCACCTCCTACCAACACCACATCCCCACCCAGCAGGGCAAACCAGGTTCTCCAGACATCTGTGTCAGGATATCCCAGCCTGCTGCCTCCCTGGAGCCCTCAGCAGCTCCTGCCATGGGGGCACTGCTGGAGAACTTTAAATGTGGAACACAAATGAGAAATACAAATGAACTTCAAGGGCTCACTTTGTACCCCTGAGGCTTCTCCTGGACCAGCTGGGGGCTGGGGGTTCCTTCTGCTCTGCTGTGACCATTTTTGGATGGTCAGGGAGCTGCTGCTGTGTCTTGGTGGGAGGGGACTGGGAGCCAGGCTGGCCACTCTTGTCACCACCTTGCAGTGAGGTCTGTGCTCTCTACCCTTCACTCAGTGACCTTCTTCCCTCTTTTCCAGCACTCCTGGAGCCCACCAAGGCTTTGAGATTCTCAGTGACCTCAGCATCCCTACACAAGCAACTTCATTATTCTCCTATTGTATTTTTCCTGCTAATTTCACCTGCCCTGCTCCTGGAGGAGGAGCTGAAGGGATTTGCTTTCCTCTCCCACATATTCCTGGGCACAGCCATCAGGAGGAAAGGAAACCTGTTGATCTCTCTGAGCCTGCCCTAATTTCTGAGCCCGGGAAAGGGCAAGGAGCTGCTGTGTGCTCCAGCGCCAGCCTCCAAGGACGATGTGCTCCCAGGAAAGGAGACACCAGGACAGGCAGGGGAGGGAGCAGTTTTGGGGAGGTCTGGGCCGAGCAGGAAGACTTGGCAGCACTTACGGACACTGAGGAATAAGGATTTTTTTAGAGTGATGTTTCCTCTGAGCTCCAAAGGAGCAGGTTCTGGCTGGCTTTGCAGCGATGAGCAGCGCAGAGCTCATCCATCACGCTCAGAGGGTTCCCCTGATTAGAGATCCCCTTTTGGAGCTTCAGGCCCATCCAGCCCCTGACAGAATCCGAGCAGGGCCCTCCCTCTGCTCTGCCCCAGCCAGGAGATTTTTCTTCATCCGCTCCTGACAAGTGCTGCTCTCGTCGGGAGCCGATGCGGTTGTTGGGCGCTGCTGGCCGGCGGCCAGAGCCGGCGGGAGGAGCGGCTCAGTGTCACCGCTGCAGGAGAGCCGAGCTCCCGAGAGAGCCGAGCCTGGCCACGGTGGGACGTGGCACTGGCTCCCCCCAGTGCATCCCAGTGCCTCCCAGTTCAGCAGAGCTCAGGCTCGGCATTTCCAGGCAGTGACTCCACTCTGTATCACACCCGCTGCAGCAGCCAGGGAATTTATTTGGGGAATTTCCTTTCTGTGTCTGTCATCTTAAAAGTTTTCTCTCGGGATTTGCTGGAGGTTATTGTCAGAAATACCAAGTTAGATGGGCCTCTCGTGGTTATTTACCTTTTGGAAGCACAGAAATGTGGAACAAACCCCTTACCTGCTCCGTAGATTTGTGCCAAAGGCAGCAATGCTCCAGCAGCTCTGCCCAGCCCACGGCTGGGGGAAGCTGCCCTTCCTCTGAGCACATGTCTGTGGTTATTTTGCCTCTAAGCACGTGTCTGTGGTTATTATTTTGTCCCTGAGCAGGTGTCTGTGGTTATTTTGCCCTTCCTCTGAGCAGGTGTTTGTGGTTATTTTATCTCTAAGCAGGTGTTTGTGGTTATTTTACCTCTAAGCAAGTGTCTGTGGTTATCTTGCCTCTGAGCAGATGTTTGTGGTTACTATTTTGCCCCTGAGCAGGTGTTTGTGGTTATCTTGCCTCTGAGCAGATGTTGGTGGTTATTTTGCCTTTGCCCCCATCACCTGGCATCAATCTGCATCCCACAACCATTCCAGCTAATCAGTCACTAATTACATGATTGAATACCCCGGTGGCTTTTAGGGATATCACACTGTGCCCTGGCAGGAGTCAGGGATGTGCCAAAGATCCTGAACAAACCACCTGGGAAGGGAAATGTTTATCCAGAGGCCAGGCTGGCCCCTGACCCCCTGTGGTTCTGGTCCTGTCAGTGTGTCCAGCTGCTGCTGTGGATGTCCTCACTCCTGGAAGAAGGGCTGGAACTGGTGTGGTGCAGATTCAAAGCCCAAATCAGTCCCTGCAGATGCATTTTTGATCCCCCTTTCTAAGTTTAGAAAGAAGTCCATGATTTTCCCTGAGTCCCCAGTGCCTCATGACTCATTTTGTCCCCCCCAGAGAAGTCCTGTCCCCACTTCCAGTCACCTGTCCTTGGTGGGCGAGGCAGAGGTGACAATCTGTGAGGAAAAAGCTACTTTTTTTTTTTTGCTCAGACCGAAGTCCTGCTTGGCCTTTGGCAGCACCACAGCAGAGAAGTTTGTCCCAGAGCTCCTGTGAACAAGCTGATCCCATGGATCAGGAGGGGGTTCAGCACTGGCAGCAATTTGGGGCACCTGAATCCTGAGATGTCACCTACAAATGACAGCAAGAACTGATCTCAGCCAAGAGCTGCAGAGAAGCCCCTGCTGCTCCATTGCAGGAGGGAGCATGGGCTGAACTGCAGCAGTCAGGGAATTTATTTTGGGAGTTTCTTTTCTGTCTCTGACATCTTAAAAGTTTTCTCTTGGGATTTGCTGGAGGTTATTGTCAGAAATACCAAGTTAGATGGACCTCTCGTGGTTCTTTACCTTTTGGAAGTGTGGAAATATGGAACGAAATATCCAGGATTTGTTTTGACCTCCACATCCATTAAATATTAACCTAATTTGCTGGCTAAGTAGGGAAGACAGGACACCAGGTCCATGGAGAGAATCTCCTCCTGTCTCCTCAATAAGTCAGCTAATGATGATTTTGGAAGACCAACTGTTCCAGGGAGCCGAATCCCAGCACAGGGCACGGGGCTGGCACGGGGAATGGCAGGAGATAATCAGGATGTGCTGGAGCAGATGCAGCAGCAGAGGAAGATAAATGGAGGGGAGTGAGAAAGGAAGCAGCAAAAATGAATAGGGGCTGCGAGACCTGAGAGATTAAACAAGATAAAAAGCAATAAATATGTACATTCCTGGTAAACAAGGATTAATGGGAATGGGGGACGCTGCCAGGAGAGGTCTGCTGGAGCCAGGAGAGGGTGACAGCACTAACAAGACACTGAGGAGACAGAAGAGTGCTGGCAAACCTTGAGCCATCGCAGTGAGGAGAAGAGGAGCCCAGGACGGGGTTGGCTGGGAGAGAGGACAGGGAGACAGCAGGAATGTGGTGACAGCGGGGACCAAAGTGGTGTCACCTCACATGGCAGAGGCAGGGGGTGATGGACACAGCCAGGCCTGCAGCAGCCTGAGGCCCCTCACACCAGCTCCTGGGGGTGATTTGGGAACCAAAACTTCTCTCCTAAGGAAGGGTGAAGCCTCACTGAAAGGATGAAACCTCCCACCTGCTGCTCCACTTTATTGTCCACGGAGAAGCAGAGTTCAACCCCTTTTCCTTTAAACAGGACCTCCAAGGCTCCTTCTCCAGAAGGTTTCATCCGTGATCCTCCTGCCCAGAGGATCCAAACCCCTTCAGCCCCAGCTTTGGGCATTCCCTGCCCTCTGGTGCCATTGCAGAGGCCCAGAGGGGAGGAAGAGGAGGGCGAGGGAGGATCATTTGCCTGCCTTGGAGAGGATTTTTCCCAGCTTGGAGAGGATTTTGGAGAAGAGGAGCTGGGGACCTGGCAGGAATTCTGGCTAAGGACAGGAGAGTGAGTGCTAAACTCTCCATCAGGTGCTGAGAGAAGGGAGCCATTCATTAAATGGAATTTCCCTTTTCCCACCAGGCTGCAGATTCCGCAGTGATAAAATTAATTAACAACTGCAATTACACCCAAACCTCCCCTGCTTTGTCAGGATGAGCTGGGGTTTATAATGACTCCAGCATTCAGGGGAAAGCAAGGGTAAGAAGTGCTCACAGGCTGGGATCTCTGAGCCCTAAATCACTTTGTTCTTGTGGAAAAATTCATTAGGAGGTTTTGATTTGGGAAGGCAGGATCCAAATTCCCTGAGTATCCTGGGAAATGGTGGCCAGGAGAGCTCCAGCTCTGAAGATGGGCTCCAGCTTCAAGATCTCAGGGATCCTGGATTCATGGCAGAGACCAGAGGGTGAGAAAGGTCCTGGGTGAAGAAAGTGTGGATGCCCAGAGCAGCTGTGGCAGTGTCCAAGGCCAGGTTGGACACTGGGGCTTGGAGCAGCCTGGGATGGTGGAAGGTGTCCCTGCCATGGCAGGGGTGGCACTGGATGGACTTTAAGGTCCCTTGTCCAAAGTCCCTCTCAAACAGAAGTGCTGGCACTGCTGATGCCCAAATTTTCCGGACTGTGAGTCCTAACTTCGACTTCTGGGAGCAGCAATCCCATCTCGTCCGTGCTCTTAATTAAATCAATTATCAGAAGTAATTGAATTAAGAGCCATTTATACAGAGCCTGATTATTTCAGGTCTTTGTAGAGCCCTTAAGAGAGCAAAGCTTTCAAGCAGGACCTGACTACAGCGAAAATACCCAGGGAATACAAACCCAGCTAGAGCAAGGAGAGAGAAGAGCTCAGGGAAAAGCTCCACATTAAGACATCATCAGAGTGCAGGGGAGGTGCCTGTGAGGTTGTGCAGCCTCCGACTGTGGAGACTCCAAGATCAGATGGAATAAAAGCCCTGAGCAGCCTTGCCTGACCTCAGACTCCTGCTCTGAGCAGGAGATTGGTCCAGAGCCCTCCTCAGGAGCCTCCAAGCTGAATCCTGTGTGACCACATCAGTCATTAATGGGACACTGGCTCTCTTGGTGCTGCACAAGTATTAATTATCCATTGGATGACTCCTGTTAGGCTTCCAGCAAGCCTCTCCAGCCTTTTTCACCCCCTTTTTAGGACTTCAGCAATGCAGGAAGCACAGGGGCAGCAAACCCCACAGCAGCATCCTAATTACAGCTCCCTGCAAATACCAGGAATCGTTTCAGAAGGAATAAAATATTTGGGTTCTTGGGTTGGTGGTTTTAGCAGAGGCATTTCAGGGTTTTCTCGGCTCGGATTTTAAATAAACATGGCAGAATTCCCTGGGAATGACGAGGGCTCTGCCACTACAGCAATAAAGGAAAGATTAGCACTTGGAGGGGAACATTTCAATTTGCCTACAGGTGGCATTTAAACCTTCTTGGCTGGGCCTTTCCCGTCCTCATTCCCTGGAATGGGCTGCCTGCCTGCCTAGCTGGGATAATGAAGTGGCAGCAGTGCAGGAATAATAATAAAACATAGAATTAATGCTTTTTTAATTCCATTTTAAGGGAAATAAGCAAAAGGCTGCGTTCGTATAGACACAGTGCCTGGCGTGGAGCCTGGAGCTCTTCTCCTTCAAGGATCTGTTGGAATGCCAGGGAAGGAAAAGCCTTTCTGGTTAAAAACTTTACGTTTTCCTCCCCAGACCTGCCCCTGCTGCACCACAGCCAGAGGAGGAACCAGTTCCCATTAAGTTCCAAGGGCTGAGCTTTACAGCAGTGACTGGGGTTTAATAACAGGGATTTAATAGAAATCTGGAACGTTTGCCTCACACAAAATGGGGATCAAATGGAAGCAGAACTCTGGAGAAAGGAAAAAAACCTTTTCAGACAGCCTGGCTTCAGAAAGAGGGGAGGGATTAATATTGGCTGGATCCTGTGGGATCATCCCTGCTTGTGGATTTTATTTTTATTTGGAACATCTAAAAAAAAAAGAAGTGATTCCATGGCATAAATTCTCGACCCAATTTAATTGTCACATATTAAAGAATGACCTTGTAATGCCATTTTTGTCTTATTCAATGGATCTGGAGAAGAGATTTTTCTTCCCCCAACACTCGTTAGCGCCATAAAATGGCAAATGAAGCACTAATGAGAGGGAAAATCCTGTGGGAACCAAGTCACCTTCGGCTGGGGATGCTGGGATGAGCCTTTGGCCGACACAGAGATGTCCCCGCGGTGTCCCCTCAGTGTCACGCAGTTTCTCTCTCGGCCCCGGCGCTGTGTCCTCCTTGCTTTTGGGCACCACCTAATGGCTCCTCACCGCCTCACAGATCAGGGAAAAACGGGAAAAACCATTCCCAGTGTTGGTGGCAGCTTTAAAAGCAGAGAATTTGTGCCTTAAATCCCACTCAGCTCCCGGGGCAGAGCGAGGTCTGTGTGTCTGAGCCCTGTCCCGCTTCCCACCCTTCCGCTGGGACAAGCTGGGATGGGAAGGGAACACACATCCAGCAATTCTAACAGTTTTCACTGTGCGTGGAATAATGACCCCTGTGGGTCGTCCGGATTTATTACAGAAAGTGTTTGTGGAGCTGTGCACGTGGAAGGGTTGGGGCTGCACCAACGTGGAATTGTTTGGATTTTTAGGATTGATTGCAAGTCTTTACCTTAGGGAAAGATAATATTCCTGTGGGAGTGAGAGCAGGGAGAGAGCAGGTCATGATGGAGAACCTCCAACAGGACAAGTGGTCTCCTCCCAACTTTCTCCTTCCCAGCCCAGAGGAGCACTGGGGTGAACCCGTCATCCCAAACCTTGTCCCCAAGCCAGCCCTCAGCAGGTACAGGGATTAAGGAATGCAGGGATGGACATGGAATGCCCATCCCAGAGCCCCACAGCACCTGGGGTGAGGAAGTGCAAAGCATTTGGACACCAATTGTGTCCAGGTGAGATGTTTGTAAACCTTTTTTTGCCATTTTGGTTTTACACCCCCCAGGTGTTGTCTTCACCAGCAGGAAAATGGGACTCTTTTTCCTTTCATGGAATCATGGAATGGTGGGAAAGGTCTTAAAGGTCATCCTATCCCACCCCCTGCCATGGGCAGGGACACCTCCCACTGTCCCAGGCTGCTCCAAGCCCCAGTGTCCAGCCTGGCCTTGGACACTGCCAGGGATCCAGGGGCAGCCACAGCTGCTCTGGGCACCCTGTGCCAGGGCCTGGCCACGCTCCCAGGGAGTGACCACCCCAAAATGTCCAACCCACTGTGACCAGCACAGTGTGAGCACCACAGCCTGTCCACCACAGAGTGACCAGAACACCCTGGCCACCACAGAGTGACCACCACACTGTCCACCCCACCCACCACAGCTCCCAGAACCTCCCAAGCCCTGCCAGAACAACAGGAGGAGGAGGAGGATTCCTGTAAGGATTTGTCAGTGACACTGGGAAATCATTTGGGGTTTGCTAATTGGATAACAAGGCAATTACAGCCTTGCATGTGTAATTCCCTGCTCTGAGTGTGCTCAGACCACGGGATGAGGCTGTCTCGGCGTGGGGAGCGGTTTGGATCGGCCCCTGAAGGATCTGTTTGACATCAGAGCTTTGCTCAGGCTCCGGGAGACTCTGCCCCAGGCCTGGAGGGCCCTGGGAGCCCCTTCCCTGCCCTGCACTTTGTCCTGTGGGACTCCCCGGGGATCCCAACACTCCTGGGAGCTCCAAGAAGTTCCTGAGGGATCCACATACCCCAAGCCCCACCCCAAAGACATCCCAAACCCCCCATCCACTGCCTGCCACACCGGGATGGGGCTCACGGGGCTCCACACCCCTCCTGGGGCCCCCCTGCCCTCCTCTCCTGGACAGGTGAGAAATGTCCTCTCTTTTAGCTCCTCCGCCTCACTGAAGGGCCACCCCCCCTCTCCAGAGCCAAGCACCCCCAGTTCACCTTTCCCTCACTGCCCTCGGGCTGAACTCTTGCCAAGGTGATATTTGTGGGCTTTCCTCCGTTTTTCCAGCAGTCAGAGTCTGTCAGATCCCTCCCTTCCCCCCTCCCACCATTCCCACCAGAGGAGTAGCAGGAGCACATCTTCATGTGGGGCTGAGGCAGCACCTGGCTCGAGGAAGCTTCTTCCTTGAGGTTTCACAACATTCCCACCTCTCCCTGTTGTTTTATTCCATGCTTTTCATCAGGAAGAGCTGCCCCCCTTCCTCTGCTCCTGCAGGTTCTCCATGCTCAGCCCACAGATCTTCTGCTGACAGAATACCCTGCCCAACCCAGAGTGACCACCCCAGAGTGACCACCACAGTGTGACCACCCCAGTGCGACCACCACAGCCTGACCACAACAATGTCCACCACAGAGTGTCCAGCCCACCCTGCCCACCACAGCTGCCCAGAACCTCCCAACCCAAACCTCCACTGAGATGCTCCTCAAACGTGGAGGCTTTTCCTGAGTTCCTTTGCTCCTGGATTGCAGGGGAATCCCATCAATGTGTGCAGGACTCTTCAGCCTTTCCTCAGTTCTGGAAGGACACTTTATGAAGTGTTAGTAAATCATGGAATATCAGAATGGTTTGGGTGGGAAGGGACCTTGCAGCTCATCCAGTGCCTCCCACTGTCCCAGGCTGCTCCAAGCCCCAATGTCCAACCTGGCCTTGGGCACTGCCAGGGATCCAGGGGCAGCCACAGCTGCTCTGGGCACCCTGTGCCAGGGCCTCCCCACCCTCCCAGGGAACAATTCCTTCCCAGAGATCCAAAATATTGCCAAGTTCTGCATCTCTCTTTAAAACTTCAGCCCAGCACCTGACCCCTTTTCCTTTGAGAACAGGGGATCCAGCCTGACAACTCCTCTTTCAGGATGTGCTTAATCCTTTGAGCTCCTGGAGGCCCCAAGTCACTTGGGAATATCTAAGTAAAGCAAGAATTAATGCCTTTAGCAGCACAATAATCATGGAATATCCTGAGCTGGATCCACAGGGATCATGGACCCCTGCACAGACACCCCAAAATGCCACCCTGTGCCTGGGAGCATCAGTCAGCCTTACACCCAGGGAGACCTCTGGGATCGTTAAATCTTTATTTACTCCATTTCCTCCCTCTGTCTACTCTAAAATGTCACTCTTTTATTTTACTGAAGGAGTTTTACACCCTGAGTCTTGGATTTAGCTGTAATTCTGACAGAATTGTCTCTGACCGTGCTCATAAATCTGTTCTGTGCCAAAAAAAACCTTTGATTTTTGCTTTGTTTTGAACTGGAATCAGGAGCACTGTCACTGTTAGGTGGAAATGTCACAAAACTACATCACTATAATTTTTATGTCCCTGTTGCAAAACACCTTTGTGCTGTGTTTGCGTTTTGAATTTGCTGCTGGAACAATAACATCCCATTTGGGTCACAAGCAGGGGCCTTGTGCTAGGATAAAATTTTATGCCTAATCAGAATAATTTGGGTTGTTTTGTGGGCATTTGGAGGTTTGTGATGTCCCAAACCATTCGCTTTGTTGCTTTTAAGTGGCCAGGTGTGCTAAGTAGGGGCTTTACTGTCAGTCAGCCACCCATAATTGGCTTTGGAAGCAGAGACTTGTGGTTTTCAGAATATTTACAAGCAAGTGGTGACATTTTCGACAGATCAGGCAAAGCTGCTGACTCGAAAAAGCTTCATTTTTGTGACTATCAGCAACATGACCTCTCTGGTTTGGAAGGGAAAAGAAGGGATTGTGCTGTTTAGAGCTGACAATGAGGCTTCACAGACACACAGGGTTTTCCTAATGCAGCTCAGTGATGGAAACTGCACTTGTGGGGATGGATTCCAGCCCTGCACAAGGACTCAAACTCCTGCCAGGAAAGGTTTTGCCTTAGGGAGTGTTTTGTTAGGATTACCTACTGAATCAGGGAATCATGGAATGGTTTGGGTGGGAAAGGACAATAAAGCCCATCCAGTCCCACCCTGTGCCATGGGCAGAGACACCTCCCACTGTCCCAGGCTGCTCCAAGCCCCAATGTCCAACCTGGCCTTGGACACTGCCAGGGATCCAGGGGCAGCCACAGCTGCTCTGGGCACCCTGTGCCAGGGCCTGCCCACCCTCCCAGGGAACAATTCCTTCCCAATATCCCATCCATCCCTGCCCTCTGGCAGTGGGAAGCCATTCCCTGTGTCCTGTCCCTCCATCCCTTGTCCCCAGTCCCTCTCCAGCTCTCCTGTTGACTCATTCAGGTCCTGGAACACCAAAATTGGGTCAACCCAAAGTTTCTCTTCTCCAGGCTGGACAATCCCAACCCTCCCAGCCTTTCTACAGCCGCCCAGGGAGAGGCAAAATTCCCACTTCTCCTCATCAACAAAATACATCGAGGAGGGATGCACTGTCCCTCATCACATTCCCAGTGCAGATTCCTTGTGGGGGCATACAAATGGTCTGGCTGAAAAATCATTAAAATTCAAGATTAATTCTAAAATAGTCATAATTCTATCCTTCCTGAGAGCCATCCCAGAACCTGGAATCAAAGACAGCCTGACGTGACTGGGAGAATCTTTTCTGTGGCCACGTCTGCAGTGTCTTTGTGAGCTGCCACAGGACACCACAATTCCATCAAATCCGTGATATTTTGTCTTTTTCTCCTTAGACTCTGTTCTGCATCGCTCTCAAAGTAGTGACAGTCACCACAAAAACGGTGACACATTCCTGTCTGAGCTTCACACCTCCAGCTCTTCAGGAGGCTCAAATTCAGCACTCGAGTTGAGCCCAGCTGAAAAACCAGCTTGGATTTAGCTCCAAGATGGAAATAACCCGATGTTGGCAAACTGGTATTCCAGGAGGTAACCATAGAAACACTCCCGGGGACGGATGGGGGAGATTCAAAGTTGCAGGAAGGCAGGAACAGGCTGGGGATCAGTTTTTTGTTGGTGTGAGGGCATCACCTTGATGAGGGATTATTGATTGCATTGAGCAGCTGCAGATTCCCACATGGATGAGAGCCCCTGTTCCCAAAGGACCAGCAGCTCCTGTGTGCTCACACGTGCAGGTGTTGCAGCTCATATTTCCACTGTTATTCCGTTATTCCATTGTGGAGTGTGAGCGCAGGGACTGGAGCGCCCTGAGCAGGAAACCGGGACCAAATTGCTGCTGCCCCTGGAGCCAGTCATTGGGTGTTGTGGAAAAGGCTCCTGCTTTTAAATTTGGGAAGAGTCCAATGAGTGCAGGGGAGAAGTTCCCAATTTGGCACAGGGCTGAAACTCTTCTCCCGAGGAGCAGCTGAGTGGGATGGAGAAGAAGCTCCAGGGATATCTCAGAGCCCCTTCCAGGGCCTAAAGGGGCTCCAAGAGAGACTTTGAACAAGGCCCTGGAGGGACAGGACACAGGGAATGTCACACTGCCAGAGGGCAGGGCTGGATGGGATATTGGGCAGGAATTGTTCCCTGGGAGGGTGGGCAGGCCCTGGC
Organism: Sinosuthora webbiana; assembly: GCA_013397395.1. Taxonomy (NCBI): domain Eukaryota; kingdom Metazoa; phylum Chordata; class Aves; order Passeriformes; family Sylviidae; genus Sinosuthora; species Sinosuthora webbiana. The sequence continues at coordinate 835,732 of VXBN01006754.1, forward strand.
ACAGGGTGCCCAGAGCAGCTGTGGCTGCCCCTGGATCCCTGGCAGTGTCCAAGGCCAGGCTGGACATTGGGGCTTGGAGCAGCCTGGGACAGTGGGAGGGGTGGGATGAGATGAGCTTTAAGATCCCTCCCAACCCAAACCATTCCATCATTCCCTGATTCCATGACTCAGCCCTGATCTAAAGGCCAGCAGGTGCCATCCCTCAGCGCCCCCAGCAGCTCCCAGCCCTCCCCAGGCAATGCAGGCCTGGCAGAAGCTCCAATGCCCAAAATACAGATTTGCACCAGTCCTTGTAGGTTTGAACAGCTCATTATTTATGGCATCCTTTTGCTTTTAGAAACTCAAGACTGAACTCTCTGTTTGCAAAAAAAAAACCAAACCCTGTGTCACTTGTGTGACACAAAAACACCTGGGGACATTTTCCATCCACTTTGCAAGAGCAGGCACAAGATTTTGGCCAAGCCTCCCTATTGACCAACTTCCACACAGATGAAAATCCAAATTAAAGTCCATCAAACTTGACTGGCTTTGGGAGTGTAGCTCTGTGCTCCCCACACTTCTTTGGATAATCTCTTAATGAGTCATTAGGTGGGAATCGGAAGAGCAATCAGGGTTTAATTTGTTTCACGATACTCCTGCAAGATTCCATGTTTATATTAATTATATTGAAAACCAGGAATCCTTATCTGAACTGGTGCTGCTGTGACAGTGAAAATAAAAGTGAAAGGAGGAATAAACCCATGAACTCAATAAAAACACCTGGATATTGGGATATTTCTCCACTTTATCATCCCTCCCTGCCTGCCTCTGGACCTATGGAATAAGCAAAGCCTGGACAGAGAATCCCAGGATCATCACAAAATCATGGAATGGTTTGGGTTGGGAGGGATCTTAAAGCCCATCCAGTTCCAGCCCCTGCCATGGCCCTTCCAGTGGACAGAGATGAGGCTCAGGAGAGGCTCAGCACAGAGACCCCATTCCAGAGCTTTTCCAGAAGAAAGGATGTGGGTCTCAGGCCTGGACACAGTTGCTTATCCACATTCCTTCATGGAAATGACATTCCATATGTCTTCACAACAAAAGCATGGCTGTGAGCCCCAGGTACCATCAAACTTCTCCCCCCAAAAAATCCTAAAAGCCCTCCAAAGGACCAAGGCTTTAATGGTCCCATGGAGTTTTTAATGTCTTTCTTTGCTTTTAATCCTTGTTTAAATTCAGTACAGCTACTTCTGGTACGCATTGCAGAATCATGGAATCACTGAGATTGGAAAAACCTTCCAGGATCACCAGTCCCAGCTGTGCCCTATCCCCACCTTGTCCCCAGCCCAGAGCTCTGAGTGCCACATCCACTCCGTCCTTGGGATGGGCACTCCAAACCTCCCTGGGCAGCCCCTGCCAAGGCCTGAGCACCCTTTACACAGAGAAATTCCTCCTGATGTCCAACCTGAGCCTCTCCTGGAGCAGCTGGAGGCCTTTTCCTCACATCTGTGAGTGTCCCCAAGGAGTGAGGACCCACAGGGTGAATCTCACATGATCACACTCACTGGAGCTGGCCCAGCTCAATGTCACAGGCTACAACCCCTGCTTTCACCAGGGAAAAAAAATTATCTGGGAAAACAAATCTCCTATTTCTACCCCAACCCTGATGTCTTGCTAATGGTACAACACACAGGGAGACACAGCTGAGCCACAGCTGAGTTATTTGTCTTTTCTTTTCCCCGTGTCAAAGGCTAAAATAAACCCAGAGCAGAATCCAAACCCCCAAAAAACCAGCCCCATTTCTCCCTTTCCAACATGCTCCTGTTAATAAATTTGGGCTGATGATCTATTTGAGGGGGACATGCTCCTGCCCTTTTCTTTGTGGTATCTGGACAGCTTCTCCATAAAATTAATAACAAGAATTAAATCCCAAGTGAGCTGCAGGCAGTATCTGATCCTTCTCCCTGCCAAGGACAAAGCTCTGCTCTGTGTGGGTTTAACAGGGCTCTGATAACCAGAGCAGAAGAGAAAAATTGGGTTTTAGCACAAAGAATTTTAGAGATTTTCAAATACAGTCCCAAAAGGAACGTGAAACCAAACATTGATATTTTCTTCCTGAGTAATTCTTGAGGGGGAAATTCCAAGCAGCCAATGAAAGGATTTAATTTGGACACAATGCAATGGGATTTTGATTCTGAAATTGGATAATCAATTACAATATATTATATTATAAACATATTGGTCTCTGCAGTCTGGCAGGCAACAGTTGGAAAAGAAAACGGGGAAAGTTTCCATTGCAATATCCTGCAGGGAACAAAAATCCTCCACTTGGAGAGCCAAGACAGCAGGAGGCAGAGGGAAATCCTGGAGGCTTTTGGAGCAGAAGGAGCTGTGGTCACAGGGAGTTTTTGGGTCTGATGCAGACCCCTCCAAAAGTGGTGGTGGCCCCAAGCAGAGGGACTGGGCAGCTCCTGGGTCACACTCCAGAGGCAGCTCCTCCACCTGGGATTTCAGCTCACTTCTGTCCCTGAGATGTGGAACCACAGAATCATGGAAAATCCTGAGCTGGGAGGGACACAAAAGAGCTGGAGAGGGACTTGGGACAAGGGCTGGAGTGACAGGACACAGGGAATGGCTTCCCACTGCCAGAGGGCAGGGATGTATGGGATAGTGGGAAGGAATTGGAAGGGACTGGGCAGGACCCACCAGGAACATCAAATCCAGCTCCCAGCCCTGCACAGACTCCCCAACAATCCCACCAGGACCTGATGGAGTCAAAATATCCTGTCAACACTAAGGCCCATGTTCCCATTCCCTGATCTCCATGTGAGAACAGAGGGAAGGAAAAACACAGTTTTATCCCTCTACTTGGAGCATCTCCTGGTGACCACAGCTCAGAATTCACTCTGAAGGCTTCAAATTTGTTTGTACAAGGAAAAAAAAAAAGAGAAAGAATCTTCTGAAGGTTTCAGGTGCATCTTTGTGCTCAATAACACTTCCTGTCCTTTCTCCAGATGTTTCTTTAGGCACAGATGGAATTCTCTGATCCTTCTAGACACCAAGGACAAAAGTTGTGAAATTCAGCCTTATTTTGAGGGAAAAAAACACCAAATGAAATGAAATTTTGAATGAAAAGACCCAAATCATTCCATTGAGTCTGGTCTGTATCTGCTCTCACCTCATCCTGTTCACTGCTGCCCATTTTCCCTGGACAATCTCAGGTACTCCCATTCCCACTCCATCTGGCATTTAGGAGTTGCTGCTGTATCTCTGTTCCAGATGAACCAGCCCAGCCTCCCTTGTCCATCCTGGACCCATTCCAGGTCTCCATCCTCTTGTTGCCTTTCTCTGCTCGAATTTCTCTTTTCCAGCCTGTTCCTGCTTTTCCAGCACAGGGATCAGGAGTGCACCCTGGAGGAGGAGGAACGCCTGGTGTACTCTCCATCCTTTCACCTCAACATCCCCTCAGGAATCTGTGGCATCACCGAACCCCAGTGTGCACAGGAACCCTCGGAGTCACTCCAGGATTTCCCTCCTGAACAGGAACAGCCGCTCCAGGGCACACCTTGGGGAGTGGTTGGGGTTTTGCTTGGCAATTGTTGCAGTTCCTTGGAATTTCCTGGCTGGATCGTGGAGTGCGAGGGTGCGGTGCCTCTCCAGGGGCTTTCGCCCGCACTTCCTGGCCAGCTCTGGCACCGACGTCGCCAAAAGGCACGGTTCTGTATTTGGGAATACAGTTCCCATCCTTTGAGTCCTTGCCTCAGCAGGAGCGTGAACCATGCGAGAAATAAAGGGATGGAACTCCAGTGGGGAACTTCAACTGGGTTTTATTGAATCCACACGACTTCCCTTCACCCAGGAGTCAGCCTGCCAAAGCCAACTGAACCCGGGGGTTTTCACCTTAAATCTGGGGGTGGGGGAGTGGGGAGGATACAACTTGGAACCAATCCAGAACGGGAAGGGAGTGACCCTGAACCTAAATGACAAACCATAGAACAAATCATGAAACAAGGGGGGAAGGGGAACCTAGACCCCACCAGTCACTCCAAGTCCTCACCAGAACTTTCTAGTGGTCAGGGTGAGGCTTCAAAGTGACAGGCAGCACCCAGGTGTCACATAACAGTGATGGATTGATAAATAACTGGGGAAAACCATTATGGGACAATACATGGACATGTGGGAAAAACCATTCTGAAACAGTAAAAGACAACCAGATATATGCAAAAACTGGGAAAACTTCAAAACCCACCACTACAATGGAGCATCCCAAGCTCCTGCAGCAGCTCTTTGCCATCAGCTGCCATTTCCCCCTCCAAGGTGGGAATGACATGGGAAGAGCCCGATTTGCTCAGCAGATTGGATTTCTCCTTCCAGCTCAACTGAGGGAAGGAGATGAGGCTGAGTTTACTCATGCAAGGGGGGAAAAAACACAGCAGAAAATTAAAAGTTCTGGAGAACAATTTTCCTAATTAACTCCCAGACTCCGAGCCCCAGACCCGGTGTATTTATTAATCTTATGACTCAGAAAGGCATTTTTCTATACATGGCTCATCTGTCTTGTACTTTAACTGCTGTTCTGTGTCCATCTTCAGGAACACCGGCTGAAAAATATTGGATATAAAAAAAAATTGATGGATTAAACCTAATACATGTAAAGAAACTCCCGGATTTTACTGTTTTCCCTAAATTTTTGTCATGTTGAGGGATGCAAGGAAATTCCCAGCACAAGGAGGGCAATAGCACTGAGCAGCTTAAAGAAGCTGTATAATAACCTGGAATATTAAAATTAATTGCTTAATTGAAGGCATTGGGTGAATTAGTACAGCAATACAAACTCCAAAGTGGAGAAAGTGCTTAAAAATCACTGTTTATTATTTGTATTTTATTTTATGCATTTTTACAGTAGAAAATGAAAAGGCTCCTTGCACATTCCAGACACCTCAGTCTATAGCTCCACATAATTCTAATTCATTCCATCAAACCACGTGTCACACTTCCTGAATTAGTGCACACATGGATTGCTTGTCTAATGGCCCTGAGCTGGAAAATGCAATGAAGTGGAAATGTTAAATTCGTCAGGATAAAGGTTATAAAGGTTCCAAGAAGAACAGGTCTCTTCTCTTCTCTTCTCTTCTCTTCTCTTCTCTTCTCTTCTCTTCTCTTCTCTTCTCTTCTCTTCTCTTCTCTTCTCTTCTCTTCTCTTCTCTTCTCTTCTCTCTTCTCCCCTCCCCTCCCCTCCCC
>VXBN01006754.1:849803-884918 GCA_013397395.1 Sinosuthora webbiana
AGCCACAGTCCTGCTGTGTGCAGTGGCTGAAAGGGGCTTGAGAGCATCCCCAGCACTGCCACAGGCTGGGGACCTGGTAGGGCAGGTCCCCAACAGGTGGAAAAGCCACAGCAGCAGAAGTGAATGTGTCACCCCTGGATGAGATTTCCCTGGAAGTGTCCAAAGAACAAGCAGACACGGCTCTCCATGGGATGGTTTAGTGGGGATGGGAGTGATTGGTCAGAGGTTGGACCTGATGATCTTGGAGGTTTTCCCAACCTGAAAGAATTTGTGATTCTGCAAACCTGGGCCAGCAGTGACAGGGTCAGTGTTAGAAGGGATGGGAAGGAAGGGATGGAGCCCTTTCCTGGGTGTTTGCTCCCTCAGGGAGCTTTTACTTCCCTGCTGCTTCAAGTTCTCCCACTGAAGGAACAGCAGCAGCAGCAGAATTTTGATTTAGATTTGATCCAGACACCACCAAGCCCCAGCTCCTCAGCCCACCCATCACATCCTGCCTTCCAGCTCGGGATATTCCAGGATTCTCTGAACACTTCCTCAGTGTGGGCTGTGTTTTATGATTGTGTTGCCATCCTGGGCTGGGATCCAAATTTTTTTCCACCAGGGACAGTGGAAAGGTTGTTGGGAGAGGTGTGAAGCTCCCAGTGACTGCCCCAAGTACACAATATTTGCGTGTGATCAGTCCCCAAAGTCCTGGGATGCTCGGGGACAGCGGTTCCCTGGCTGATTCCCAGCGCTGTCTGTTCCCTTTGTCCTGGGAACAAATCCATAAAAACAGCTGAGACAAACCTTTTCAGCCCAGTTCCTCTTATCAGCTGTCTCAGACAAGTCATTTGCAAAAAAATGTGTTACCCTTTCTCTTCAGCCACCGGATAACCCTTGTAAGATAAAGTCCCCTCAGCGACCCCATTAATCACTCAGGATAACATTTGCAAATGAGGATTTCACACTTTCACCTCCTTTAGATCTGCCCAAATTTCTGCTTCAGAACTGGACTTTGAAATAATGACAGAAAAAAATTAATTCCTTCATTTCCCACCCACTTTTCCACAAAGGAAAAGAAACCTCACATGTAGAAGGATAAGAACAACCACCGTGATCACCTATAAACACTTTTCCAGGGTGTTATCTGTGTTTATCCCTCTTCCAGTCTCCTATCTGTAGCAAAATTAGTTCTTTAAGGGGAAGAACAAAGGCTAAACTGAAAAATGGACAATCTCAGTGAACAAAAAACAGCTTTTGGAAAGGTGTTTTGGTGATGAATTGTCCCACATTTCCCTCAGCTCTTTCTCTCCAATACTCTTGAAGCAACCTGGGATAGTGGAAGGTGTCCCTGCCCAAGGCATTTTCTGGGAAACCAAATCCCTGGAGGGTGCCCTGCTGACATCTGGGGTCTTTCCATCCATCCCCCTGTAGATCTAAGCAGGGAAAATATTCCTTCACTCTGGAGATGCTCAGAGTCCTGGGCAGCTCTGCTGGTCTGTAGCCAAAACACAGCTCCAAAATCCCCCTTGGGAATCCCCACGGGGATCCTGGAGCGCTGAACTCGAACCATGCCAGCCCAGCAGCTCTGGGAATGAACTTGCAGCTCCTCAAACTGTGTCACTTGTGGAGCATGGATTGTTTTTTGGGAGTTGTCTAAAGAATGAACTCCCAGGCTGTTGTGTGCAGGAGAACTGCATTTCTCTGGAATTCTGCTCATCTCCCAGATCCACAAAGCAGGGTCAGCTCACTGGCCAAGCTGAAAACTGGAGCGGGGCACACTCTGGTGCAGGGCTGCATTCATCCACTAAACCAAAATTGAAATAAACTGGCACCCCTCATATCAAAATTATGCCTCCTGCTGCTCTCCAGCCTAGATTAAAGTCTGTCACAGGATGATGCCTTTGGAAATCTCAGCTCCGGCACGTTACCCTCAAAAGTGGGATTTTCTCTCCTTTTGTCTGGGGTTGCAATGCAGGATGTAACCGGGGTGTGTATTCTGTTATCATCTGCTGAAACAGGTGGGGAGGTGTTACTGGGCAGCTGTTAAAACCAGGTGGGGCCGTGTTCTTTATCCCTGCCAGGACCCATCCTCCCTCCAGGGGATCTCTGCTGTCCATGGGCCATCCAGGCTCACTGCAGGGCTGATACAATCCCATCATCCCATGGGGAGAGGCTCCACCCAGGGGGAGGAGCCCAGCATTCCCGACTGGATCAAAGCTGGGATGCAGAACAGCAGCATAGCTTGTGTGCACTGGATTCCAGAGGGAGACCAGACCCATCTCAGCACCACTGGGCCCTTCTCCAGGATCATCTCTGCTCCCACAGAACCACAGCTGGCACTGCAGGAGGGTTTATCTGGACTGACACCAACACCCTGACCACGAGGGTATCAGGTTGTATTTGGACTCTGTCAGGGTTTCTAGGATTTTTTGTTTGTTTGTTTGCTTGTTTTTTGGGTTTTTTTACTGCTACATTTTTATTTTTAATATTCCTAGTAAAGAACTGTTATTCCTATTCCCATACCTTTGCCTGAAAGCCCCTTAATTAAAAAATTACAATTTGGAGGGACGGGGTTTACCTTCTCCATTCCAAGAGAAGCTCCAGCTTTCCCTGGCAGACACCTGTCCTTCCAAACCAAGACACCTGTCCAGGCTCTTGCAAAGCCCCCTTTGCCCATGGGAGACCCCCCTTGGGAGGCCACCTAAGTCCTGCCTTGGAGAAGTTGGAGAGGCACGGGGGAAAGGAAATTTGTCCTTTGACTATCCCCGGGATGGACTTTAATCCCTGCTCCAAAGTCTCTCCTGCAGCCAGGGAGCAGAGCCAGCAGCCTCACCCCACAGATCCCAGCCTGGCTGCTCCATTGTCCAGTGATTCCTTCAGTGACAAAGTGGGATCCTGCCTGGGTGTCCAAGCACACCACCCCCCCACACTTCCAGCGAGAAGGAATTATTCCCCAGCCTGCAAGCTGAGACTTGATAAATCAGATTAACCTGTCCCAGCTGTGATGGATTGGTCCTCCTGCTCTGGTACAACACTCCAGGGCAGGACTGGAATTTAGATGCCCCCAGAGCCACCTCTTGGCCCGGGAGAGCCACAGTCCTGCTGTGTGCAGTGGCTGAAAGGGGCTTGAGAGCATCCCCAGCACTGCCACAGGCTGGGGACCTGGTAGGGCAGGTCCCCAACAGGTGGAAAAGCCACAGCAGCAGAAGTGAATGTGTCACCCCTGGATGAGATTTCCCTGGAAGTGTCCAAAGAACAAGCAGACACGGCTCTCCATGGGATGGTTTAGTGGGGATGGGAGTGATTGGTCAGAGGTTGGACCTGGAAGTACTTGGAGGAAGGAAGTCCTGGAAATCCTGGAAAACCTTGGAGATTTTTCCATCCTGAAAGTGTGATTCTGCAAACCTGGGCCAGCAGTGACAGGGTCAGTGTTAGAAGGGATGGGAAGGAAGGGATGGAGCCCTTGCCTGGGTGTTTGCTCCCTCAGGGAGCTTTTACTTCCCTGCTGCTTCAAGTTCTTCCACTGAAGGAACAGCAGCAGCAGCAGAGTTTTGATTTAGATTTGATCCAGACACCACCTCAGCTCACCCAGAACACCCTCCTTTCACACAAGCCCTTGGCCAAGGGCCTAGAGGCACCTGGAGGGCTCTGGAGTTCACAGATCTGTGTTCGGAGGAAGCTCTTGCACTTCTCATGCTCATGAATTCCTCAGGGCTTCTGCTAAGAAGAGCAAAATGGGTCCAGTTACCACTTTTAATGAGCTGGAGATCATCAGAGGAGCTGAGATCAACAGAGTCCAGAGGCTCCAGCTGCTCTGAGCTTTCTGGGCTTTATCTCTCCCCAGACACCTCTGTGGGCTTTGGACAAATAAATCTGCCTCACTGAGCATCCTCAGAACACCAAAATCCAGTGCCCAGTGTGCAGGTCTTGCAAGAAAAGTGGATGTGTGCAATAATTCAGCTGCTCCCAAATGCCCTTCTCCTCTGCCCTGGTGTCTGCAAAGGAAGGGAGAGGGGGAGGGAGGGAGGAGATGAACACATTCCCAACTGCCCAGGAATGGTGCTCAGCACAATTAAAACAAACCAGCTGAGTTAATGGACATGGCTCAGAGGCTGGTTGTCTCCCCAATATTACCAGGTGTTAATCAGCAGAGAAGGATTTTGAAATAAGTTCCCAGTGAGCAAGTGGAAGTGAAGTGATGCCACATCTGCATCAGGAAAGGGGATTTATCCCAGAGATAATTATGGATCAGGTTTTGGTTAGACCAAGGCGGTGGCAGCTCCTCTGGATTTCCAAGATCAGAATTGTGAAATGGTTTGGGTTGGAAAGGACCTTTAAGATCACCTCATTCTGCCCCCTGCCATGGGCAGAGATGCCCTGAATCCCACAGATCCCATAGGATGGACGGTGTGATTGATTTATTGATCTGTGTGTGCTCAGGTGGTGGGTTCCTTTCCCTGACCAAGGCTGAGCAGTTCAGGAGGGATGAGGGGAAGGATGCTCCTTCCCCAGAAGTAACAAAATCTCCTTTCTCCTAAAATTCCTGGGGTCAAAGCTGGAAGTCATTCCAATGGATATGAGCCCACAGATTGCAGGGAGCTCTCCCACAGATTACTGTGCTCAGGGAGAGGATGGAGGAGGTCGCAGACGAATTAAATGTAAATATTTGTCTTCTGAGAGCTCTTTGTTTGCTTGTTTTCTTTTAGAATAGAAGTGAGCCTCGGGATGGCACAGAAGAGACCAACAGCCCCCTTGGAACACCAGAACCAAGGTGGAGATCATCCTAAAAGAGTCAGGAGATGTTTTTCAGGATCAGCCTCCCAATCTTTCTGGGGCTGAATTTTGACAGAATCCCTGTCCTTACTCCTTGGCAAACTAATCCAGCGGCTTTTTCCCAGCTCCACGATTTTTGTGCTGCTTTGATACCCAAGTTACACATTAAAAAGTGTGGAATTGGGGGTTGGATCTGCCCTTATCCATTGCTTCCTCTCCACGGAGTTGCAGATTTACAACGTTTTAACAACTCGCCCTTGTTTCCTCTAAATGTTTCTTCAGTGAATTGAAGCAATTACTGCTGCAGGTGATCAATACTGCAGCGAGTGCAGGGGTTCAGGAGCTGTGACAGGGATTGGGATTGGCAGCACGGAGTTTATTGGTGCTGGAATACATCATGGGATAGTCCATGGAACAGGCAGCCCTTCCCTGAAAAACACTGAAATAAAAAATGTAGGGTTAATTCTCCCTGGGATGGGTTTGGGCCTTTACCCAGGTGGAAAGAAGAATTTTCCCACTATTTGGTGTTCCAAACACAAAGGAAAATGCAAGTGGTTTCATTAGCATGGAAATATAAGAGCTGGAATTGTCACCCCAAGGTGTGAAGGTTTTCCCTGGGTGCAGGAGACTCAGCATCCCAGAATTCCAGGAGCTGGGGATGGCAGCAAACCCAAAATAAGCCCCCAGGAAAGATGTGGATTCCAGTCCAGCACCAGCCCCAGGCAAATCAAAATGCACAGGGAAGATCCAGACAGGTGTAATGACACAACAAAACATTTGTCTGCTCCCAAATTTCCAGCTCAGGGGGAGAGTTTTCCATCACAAGGCGAGGGTGGGTCCCCCAGGAAAGCTCCTCTGCTCATTCTTTACGGCAGCTTCTGCAATGACCTCTGGATATTTGCTCCTGGGGAATATCCAGAAATATTGAAAAGTGACAAATTGAAAAGCACCTGAAACTCTGTCAGGCTTCTTTTGGATTTTGCATTTAATTGAATCTTACCCTGGATTGTCCCAAAATGTCACTGAGAGATGATGTGTCTTTTATAGCTCCTGGGAAGCATTTTCTTCCTGGGACAACAGCTCTGTGTGGACACTTCATTAAAACTCCCTGTGCTTCCTGATCCATGGGCACTTCCACAGGGAATGGGACCACTGGTGCCACAGCCCATCCCAGCTCCAGCTCTGCTGCCACTTTAAAGTGTGATAGGAATTTTATTGTTAAATATATCTATAAATTTATTATAAATATATAATATAAATTATATATATACTTTTATATATATCAAATAGAAATATGTTTATGGTTCATTTTTAAAATTAGATGGGAATTTTATTTTTTTATTGCAACCCCAGGGAAATGCTCTGAGGGAGAAATGTGACATTTTTGTGTCCTCTGAGGGACCAGAGTGACCAGATGGGGACTGTCCCCCTGTCAGAGGGTGAATGACCAGGAGGTTCCTCTGCTGGACCCTTTTCCCTTTCCTGGGGGTCCTGTGCCAGGTTAACAGCTGCACATCAGGAGAGGAACAAATGGATCCTTTTCTGTTCTGTTCTCTCCTGTTCCACATCCATTCCTATTTGGGGCTGATTTTTTCCCAAAGCTGTGTCCCCGTTACTCTGCTGGTCCTTCCTCCACTGCATAACAGGAAATAACCAGGAAAAAAATTTCCTTTTTCCTCCCAAGGACAGCAGCTCATTGAGCAGCCATGCCTGTGACACAGCACAGCCCACAGGGACAGGAGCTGGGGCTGGAGCACATCCCAGCAAAGGGGGAAGCTCTGGATACAGCCCAGAGGGATCAGAGGAGACTGACAGGAGATCTCCCAGCAGTTTCCAGCTTCCCCCTGAGGGAAGCTCCAATCTCTGCTCTGTGGTGAGCAGGGCCAGCACCCAGGGCAGGGCTGGAGCTGGGCCAGGGCAGGCTCAGGCTGGAGATCAGGAAAGGTTCTTCCCCCAGCGGGTTGAGGCACTGCCCAGGCTCCTCAGGGAATGGGCACGGCCCCGAGGCTGCCCGAGCTCCAGGAGCCTTTGGACAGCGCTGCCAGGGGTGCCCAGGGTGGGATTGTTGGGGGGTCTGGGCAGGGACAGGAGCTGGGATGATCCCTGTGGGTCCCTTCCAGCTCAGGATATTCCATCATTCTGTGAGAGGAGAGATGAAAACTGATGAGAGGACTGGAGCAGCTCTTCTGCAAAGGCTGAGAGAGCCTGGAAGGCTCAGGGGAGGCCTCGTTGTGGCCTTTCAGCCCTTGGAGGGGGTTTATAAACTGCAGGGGAGGGACTTTGTACAGGGGCAGACAACAACAGGACAAGGAGTAATGACTTTAAATTCTAAGAGGAGTAATTTAGAGTAAATAATTGGGAAGGAATTCTTCCCTGTGAGGGTGGGTAGGCCCTGGCACAGGGTGCCCAGAGCAGCTGTGGCTGCCCCTGGATCCCTGGCAGTGTCCAAGGCCAGGCTGGACATTGGGGCTTGGAGCAGCCTGGGACAGTGGGAGGTGTCCCTGCCCATGGCAGGGGGTGGCACTGGATGAGCTTTAAGGTCCCTTCCAAGCCAAACCAATCTGGAATTTTGTGATTCCACAAGGACAAATCCCTGGGGGAATGTGGGGGCCACGGTGTGGGGTGTGGTGGAAGCCCAGCACAGCAAGCAGCCTCTGCAGGGAGGAATTGTTCCTGGCTGCAGAGGAACGGGGTCACAGCCATGCTCCCAGCTGGGCTCCCAAAACATCATTCCCAAAACGGGCCCCTGGGCTCCAGAGGTACAAAACTGCTGTGGTGGCTCTGGAGAGCTGTGACAGGAGCTGGCAGAGCTTTGGGAGCTGCTGCCCGGGAGCAGAGGCTGCAAAGGTGCCTTGTCACAGGTCATGGCAGCTCTCTGAGCCCAGCACGGGGCTGCCCCTGAGCGAGGGACAGCAAAGTCACAGCGGGGACACGGAGCTGGCCCCACACAAAGCACCCTGCTGCCCCCCTGGGGGCCCTGTGCCTGCTCATCCCCTCTGGAGATTGGTTGGAACGATTTGGGGAGCAGCAGGGGGCTGGAGGTGACACAGACAGCAGGTCCTGGCAGGGCAGGAGGGGACAAGGACTGATCAAACTCAGCTCAGCAAAGTGTGTGAGCTGGTCCCACACACAAAGGAAAAGCAGCTGGAAAGGGGGAAATTCCTTATCTGCACCTTCCCTGATATCCCTTGTCCTTCTCTAGGACAAAGCTGCAGGTCTCAGCTCTGCAGTGCTGGGAAAGGAGACACTGGGACACCCCAAACCCCCAGTGGGAGTGGAGGCACATGGAGACAGGACAAGGCCACCTGAGCACCCCGTGGGAAGTGTCCCCTCTGCCTGCACCAGGAGCACGCTCTGGAGACGTGAAGGAAGTGAGGAGAGAACGAGGAACAGCTCAAAATGAGGGGGAAAATCCAAATCAGGGAAAGGCCTGAGGGCAGTGAGAGGAAATGGAGGGAAGAACACAGGAATGGGAAGGGGAAATGAGAAAGGGGAAAGGGGAAAGGAAAATGGGAAAGGGAAAGGGGAAAGGAAAAGAGGAAAGGGGAAAGGGAAAGGAAAAGGGGAAAGGAAAAGGGGAAAGGGGAAAGGGGAAAGGAAAATGGGAAAGGGGAAAGGAAATTAGGAAGACTGGTGAGATCTACACTCCAGATTCTGAGGTCTGATGCTGTGCTGGTGCCTTTGGTGCAGCAAAGGCCCCCACAGGAGTCCTAATCCAGCAGCAGAGTCTCTGCAGGTGCCTGAAGGTGTCTCCAATGTGGAAAAATCTGTGCCCAGAACCCGGTTCCTGATGGAGATGGGGAGGTCGGGCAGCGCTGCCCAGCCCAGCCCAGCCCATCTCAGGTGAGCCAAACTCCCCCAGGTGCAGCCCCAGAGGTGCCACTGCCCGTGAGGAGCCCCAGGAGGGTCTGCTCAGACAGACACACCTCTAAAANACAGACCCCAGAATTCCATACCCAGGGATCCAAGTCCCAAATTAAGGATGTGCAGCACCCAACCACTGAGCTGAGCCTGGCTGGGGGAAGAATGAGAGCCCAGAAATGTCAGTGCTGCTCCAGGACTCTGTGTCTTCCTTCTTCCCCAAGTTCTTTCCACATCCATTCCACTGCTCCCATATGTTCCTGCCCCTCCTAGAAAAAAAGCAGAGATCTTGGAATGCAGCTTTAGCCACCAGCTCAGATTCTCTAACAGATTTTTATTTATTATTATTATTAATAATAATAATAATAAACCAGACTGGAGCATTTCCCAGAATATTCTTGTTTCAAGCCAAGTCTCTGTTCTCACACACTGACAGATATTCCCTTTTTTCCCTGCTCCCAGCCCTATCACAAAGGATCGTCTTCCTGCTCTTTCACCCTATAAACAAATTGTTTCCTTAATTTGCCGCATGCCGGTGCCTGCAATTGTCTCCTCATTATTCTGTTAGCAGATGATTCTCCGCAGCTCCTGGGAAGCGTGCTCCCAGGCAGAAATTTATGTCTATTCTTCCCTCCAAAACGGGTGCTTGGATGTTTTCCTGGTTGTCTGAGCCGGGGGAAGAGCTCCTTTCATCAATGAAAGGCCCATTCAGCCTGGGCCGAGCCCACGAGAGCATTCCCAGCTCCAGAATTTGTTTTAATTGGTTCCCATTTCAAAAACTGGGCTGCGCAGCTCTTGAAAGGATCTTAATTCTTATTAATTTTTCTGATAGCAGACGTGGCCTCCTTTTGATGTGCAAATTTGAAACTATTTTTCCGCACACAAACTCCCCCGCTCCCGCCGTGCGTAGATTGGGATCTGTGGGAAACGAATGCAGAGCAGCTCTGGGAGAAGGGATGGGGAGGGATGGGGAGGACCAGGCCCAGGGATGTGACAGGAGGAGGAGAAAGCAGCAGGCAGGAGATGTCTGAGGGTTTGGAGATGGAGAGCAGGCATCTGTGCCCATGGGAGGCTCTGGGGGTGGATGTTCCCTGTGGGATCCAGAGGTGCTGCAGCACCCCAGGGACAGCCAGAGCTGCCAGCACCAGGTGTCTGACTGACCCCAGGGCTGTCACTGTTCTGGTCACTGGATTCACCGGAAGGGATGCACTCACTCTCCCTGTCCAGAATGGGGTAGGAAATGCTCTGTTTCATCCAGGATTTTCATTTTTCCCTGTTTTGGTCACCACTCAGAATCATGGAATGATTTGGGTGGGAAGGGATCTTAAAGCCGATCAGTCCCCCCCCTGCCATGGGCAGGGACACCTTGCACTGTCCCAGGCTGCTCCAAGCCCCATCCATGGACATTTTCAGGGATCCAGGGGCAGCCACAGCTGCTCTGGGAAACAATTTCTGGGGCCAAGGCTGCAGGAGTGGTTTCCTGGCGAGGTTTCCTCTCCTGTGTCAGCAAAGCCCTGCCTGCCCCTCACCTCACCAGCCCTGTGGGAGTGGAAAGACCCTGGGAGTGTCCAAGGCTGGGTTGGACAGGGCTTGGAGCAGGCTGGGATAGTGGGAGGTGTCCCTGCCCATGGCAGGGTGGGATGAGATGAGCTTTAATGTCCCTTCCAGCCCAAGCCACTCTGTTATTCTGTGATTTCATGATCTTCCACTTTTCAGCAATTTATTTCCATTTGTGGGTTGAGGGCACCCATCTGCTGCCAACAATAAAGGAAAATAGCTGTAACATTTTCTCTACAAGACCATCACTATTTTTCCCTGTCCCTTTTCCCATCCTTTCTCTCTCATTGCTGATCACCACCTGCAGCTGCATTTTCATGGACCAGGTCAGCTCTGCAGCCCCTGCACTGCACACTTTTTGGGCCTCAGCACTCTCAGACCCCTCCCAGGTTTTTTTCTCCACGGGGCACAGCCCGCCCTTCCCAAGGATCAACCTCATTCTGTAAAATCACAAAGGCCTTACCTGCACTTACCAAGATCAAAATCCACGTTTGCCGCGGCCCCTTTTGTCACATAATTCCAATTTCTGTAAAAACCTCCTTGGCCCTGAGCACCAGTTTGTGTCACCTGCACAATCCGTGGCATGATTTAAGGCACGCCTGGCTCGGGATCGCTGAGGAGGATCCAGACTTTCCCAGCAGCCTCCCAGGAACTTGTGACAACTCTGCACAACTCGGTGGCCTTTTGGGGACATTCCATCCCCAGCAAACTATTCCAGGGAAGGGAACCGGAGATGTCCAAGGACTGCAGATCAAATCAGGCAGAAAAGAGAGAGAAACTCCATTTGGGAAAGGTTTACCCAACCTCACTATGGAAATTGTTTCTGTCACTCCTGCCTGGTGAGGGTGAGGGACCCAAAAATGGGAGAGAAGCCGCCCCCAGTGAAACTCCCAGGAATATTCTGAAGCAATGCCACTTAAAATTTATCCTGTACAGCCAAGTGATAAATGGGGAGTGAGGCAATGCAACCAATGTGGAGAATCCAAGCTTGACCATAACATGGAATTTATGTAGAAACAAAGGAGGGGATAATAAATGTGATGTGGAAAGAATTAATTTTTTGGTTCAGGAGTTTCACTTTAGAACAAAACCCAGATGCCCAGCCTGTGTCCAGATAAACTTTCCTGAATTCCACTCTGGAATCTGCCTCCTTGTGTGGGCACTGTGGCATTTGGGTGTGAAGGAAAGAGATCCTGGAATCCCAGGCAGGTGGGGGGTGTTTCCAAAGCATTTTTCCCACACCAGGATCCTTTGTTTGCACTTTGGCATCTCCCAGCTACAACTGGGATGTGCAGCAGGGATGACCACGGGCATGGACAGGGATGGGACTGCAGGAAAAACATCCACAGTGGATATTTTCACCCCAAAGTCATGGATTCCTCTCAAGCAAAGCTCCACTGCCTTCCCAGGGATGGAGAAATGGGATGATAGGGTGGAAAATTTGGCTCAGTGGGGAGAACTCAGCTTGGGTGGAACCATGGGAGAAGATTTTTCCATTTAAATATAAAAGATAGGAGAATTCTAACTCCAAGTCCATGACTGTTGAGGACAGTGGGAAAAAAAGGAAAGGAAGCTACAATTAATAAACATTTTAAACTTTCCTCTGTCTTAACTGAAGGGAGAAGGCTGAAAAATTTAACAGGAAGATCCTGTTCCCAAATTTAATTGGACATTGGCATAGAATATGCATTAAAGGTTTATTTTAACTCAATATTCCTGAAATATAACCAGCACATCCAGGGCCTGTCTCCATCAGCTCCCTGCCCCATTCCCAGCATGATCCCCTCAGTGCTGGGAGGGACTGGGGCTGCTGGGGGAACACCTGGCACAGGTGATCAAAGGCCTGGGTGGCCCCAGGTCCCCCTGGAAAACACTGGGAATGTGTTCCTGAGGGGTTTTCAAAGGATAAGTGTGTGACTTTCCATAAAAACATTGTCTGAGGGCTTGAAATGCTTATTCATAATTTTAAGAAGGGCTACAGTTTGTGACATCAAACCTCATCACCTGCAGAAATAATTCCCAGCTCTCTGGTGCTCTCACCATCCGTGTCCCAGAGCATGGTGACAGTGACAGGACAGCAAAAACTGGGAAGGACTGGCCTAAAATAATCCCATGTGTGAAAAGGGAGCTTGGGAAGTGTGAAACCCTGAAGGGAACGGGCACGAGGCTAAAGGACTTTCTACCCCTCGGTTTCACCACAACCCAGGGAAGCAACCCAAAGCTTTGGTTATTGCTTATTGATTCCACAATTCCTGATCTGGGGGTGGCCAATTCCAGAGGGAGCTGATTCCCAGGAAGCACTGAGCCCTTAACCTTGACCCTTGGCCCAGTTTGAGTTATTGAAGCAGCCAGAACACCTAAAACTTGCACCAGCCTTGGCCTGAGGCCACATCTGAGCCCGGATGAACTTTTAAAAGACAAATCTTCTGGCAGAGCAGCAGAGGAGAGAGTGTGGAAAAGAAAAATGAGGCCATTGCTGGAGCCAGGTCACGTCAGAAGACTTTTTCACAAAGCCTACAGTGGAGCCTGGGGTTTTTCCAATTTTTTCTGGATATTTGCTTGCAGAAGCTGCCAGGTCACTCTGTGCCAGCACCCAGGGATGTGCTGAAGCAAGCAGGAGGATTCTGTGGACAAGAGGGGCAATCCTTCAAGCAGAGCTGTGAAAATGCCATCGGTGTTTGATGAGTTTATTCTCGTTTGCAGCCCCTTTGTTTTGATGACACCCACTTGGATAAATGGGATTTGGGATCCCTGGATTCTCCAGCAGAGGGAAACAGCAAACAGCACTTCAGGCTGATGGAGCAGAAACATCCCTGGATGTCCCAGAGAAGCTGTGGCTGTCCCTGGATCCCTGGCAGTGTCCAAGGCCAGGTTGGATGGGGCGTGGAGCAGCCTGGGATGGTGGAAGGTGTCCCTGCCCATGGCAGGGGTGGCACTGGGTGGAATTTAAGATCACTTCCAAGCCAAACCATTCCACCATTCTGTGGTTCCTGGGGTGGTTTCGGGGTGGGATCGGGAAGGGGACACCCACTCTGTGCTGTTTCCTGTGGATGTGTGGGTTTGGGAATGATAAAACACAAAATTCATTTCCTCGACATGGAGAAGGAAGAGACTCCTGCATGCTCTGGACACCTGCTGGGGATTCTCCCCGAGGAAAATCAGGATTCATTTAGGGAGGGAACCACTGAGTGAAAACAAACAGCCTGGGCTTAGATTCCACTTGAAAGTGATCCTGGCAGGATGAAGGGATTGGTGCTCCTGGGCAGGACCAGTGGGGTGGCACAACTCACATGGCTCCCCCCATCCCAGCAGCTTTATCCAAGATATTTTGGGCAACACAGATGTAGATTCATCTCTTAAATCTTTCAGGCTTATCAAAGAGTTTGTTGCTTTTTTCTCTTTTTTTCCTTCTTCTTTTCCCATTTTCAGCCCCGCAGATTCTTAACCACCGAGATCTTCTTATGTCTAATAAACACAAAAATGCTTCTCTTTCCAGCTTTGCTGCTAAAGCCAGGATGATTATAAAGCTAAATCCTGGGCATATGGCGTGGGTGCTGCTCCTGGAAACTTCTCCTGGCTCTGGCACTGAATGGGGGAATTAACCCTTGGCAGGAAAATGGGGAAAACAGGGTGGTCCCCCCACAGTTCCCTGTGCCAGGGAGGGAGAAACAGCTGCCCACGAGGTCACAGAGTGGTGGGACACACTCAGGACTGGTGACATCCCTCCTGCACGAAGGAATTGCCTCTCGAAGCACGTCCCCAGCACTGCACAGGCAGTGGGAGGGAGGCAGCAGAGGGACAGAGGCAGGGAAGGGTTTAGGTCACCCGAGCACCTGAATCATTCCAAAATTCTGGCCCTGCCTCACTCAAAGCTGCTGCAGCCCAAAGCCATGCCAGTGCGGGATGGTCCAGCTCAGGATGCTGCTGGGATTCCATAAGGCTGGGAAGAGAGGACAGAGCAGGGAGAAGCAGGATCTTGCAGGGAAGTCCAGAGGTGGCCAGGGCACATCCCAGTAAACAGGGTGCAAACACCCGGAGCTGGGACCATCTGAGCCCAAATCGGTGCCAGGGATCATCTCAAGGTGCTGGGAAGATGCTCCTTGTTGAGGCCACCTTCCAAAATCAGACCCCCAAAAAAGGCTCAGCTGCTCCTCCAAAGATGGGGCTGAGCAGCAGGAAAACCTCAGCTCCTGGCTCCAGCCAAAGGGGCAGCCAGGGTGCTGGAATTCACTGGGATAACCAGCCAGAGCCTCTGCACACCTCAAGGGGGTAAAAAAGAGCTGCAGATCAGGAGGTGTTCACTCCAAAATGCAGCTGGAGGAAGGGCCCAGCCAGGCTCAGCTCTGGCTCCTGGAGGATCCTTCCTTGAGGTGGGATAAGAGCCCCACTGTGTGGATCCACAGGATCCAGAGCATCTCCCCGTGGTGCAGGAGCACTGGCAGGGCACTGCCAGCCCTGCCAGGGAAGGGGACACCTTCAGAGCATCCCTCAGAGCTGACCCCCACAGGGCAGGTACAGGGGAAACCCTGAGATGTTCCTGGTTGTGTTTGTGTGTTTGTCTTTGAATACAAATATTTTCTTCTCCATATTATTTCCCAGTTTTGCACTTCTCAAAATTATCATTTTTTTCCAAAAACAAGCAAATTCCACGTGTTTTGGCACCATCTCTCCTCATTTAGTTGGAATTAAGCTTCCAGTAGAAGGATTTACATTGTTAAAAAGAGAAGGAGCTCTACAGACCCTTCAAAAACATTGGAAGTGTCTCCCTAATTTAACCTGCAAAATGACACTGGTCCCTAATGCTGCCTCTGGTGGCCCTGTGCTCTGCAGAGGGACAGCTCGAGCCCGGGGTGGCAGCAGGAGCAGGGCAGTGCCTGTCCCCTGTGCTGGCACTGCTGGGACACCTCCAGGGCTGGGGCAGCTCTGGGACCCTCCTGGCAACAGAGACCTGGAGGGGCTGGAGCGTGTCCAGGGCAGGGAACGGAGCTGGGGGAGGGAATGGAGCCCCAGGAGAGGCTGAGGGAGCTGGGAAAGGGGCTCAGCCTGGACAAAAGGAGCCTCAGGGGGGACCTTGTGGCTCTGCACAAATCCCTGACAGGAGGGAACAGCCGGGGGGGTCGGGCTCTGCTCCCAGGGAACAGGGACAGGAGGAGAGGGAACGGCCTCAGGCTGGGCCAGGGGAGGCTCAGGGTGGAATTTTGGAAAATTCCTTCACTGAAAGGGTGGTCAGGCACTGGCACAGCTGCCCTGGGCAGGGCTGGAGTCCCCATTCCCAGAGGGATTTAGCAGCCATGTGGATGTGGCATGTGGGGACATGGGGCAGTGGGGAACACTGTGGTGTTCAGTTCATGGTTGGATTGATATCTCAGAGGGCTTTTCCAGCCCACAGAGCTCTGTGATCCCATGACTCCATGAAGAACAGCGCTGCCTTCACTCCAGCCAGGGAAGGATCCCGGGCACAGAACAGCCCCTGAGGAGTTCAGCAGGAGCTCCAACTCTGGGAGAAGGTGTTCCTTAATTTTGTGGCTCTCACACAGGACTTTGCCCAAGGGAAAGGCCCAGGGGAGACAGGACAGCTCTCACTGGTCAGAGACAGAGGAGTTTCCTCTCAGTATTCCCTCAAAACACCAGCCCTGAGGGGGTGGGATGAGCTCAAGCACGAACTGCTGCAGATGTGCCGTGGTCAAACCCCAACCTCTCCTTGTGTGAGACTTTGTGAGGGGCAAAGACAAGAACAAACTGCAGCTCTGAGCAGGTCAGACACTTCATGAGGTGCAAGGAGAAAACCCTCAGCCCAAAGTCGGCCCCGAGGCTCTGCCTGCTGCAGTCATTAATGAGGGGATGGGCGAGTGCACAGGTTCAAACGTGAATTTTTGATCACATCTCAGGAAAGGCTCCATGTGGTCAGCTAAAGGGGTTCCCTGGCAGCATTTCACACGTGACTCCAGAAATCAAACACTCCTGCAGGCACCTCAGAGCACAGGGCTTGGTTTGGGAGCATCCTTGACTTTGAAAAGCAGGAGGCTGCATCCGTAGAAAAAACAATTTCAATAAATGCAAGCCCTGGGTTCTGGGCCTTCAGGATCCTTTGGGTCTCTGTTCCCCACGTGGATTTTCTACATATCAACAATTTATCTCCTACAGGAGTGCTCTGAACAGTGGCCACGGTCCGTTCCATGAGGTTTTTCAAATATTCCTTCATGATGGACCAGGAGTTTGATACATAAATGGTCTGAAGGATCCCCTCCCTGTGCTTCTGACCCCAAAGGGGGTCAGCAGGGAGCAATCCTGGTCCTGAGGGAACAAGATAATCAGGACATTGTCAGCCAAGCTCCGTCTCCACGGGCAAGGTGCCTTCCCTTGTTATCTCTGTGTTGGAATAGCTCAACAAGGAGTCCTGGGGAGCTGCTCTCTCAGAGGAATCGCTGAGACATCTGAACATCAATTCTCTGGCTCTGGGAGGAGCTTTCAGTGAAATATTTCACAGGTCACTCGGTAAGGAAACCTCCATTCCAAAGGTTCCAAAGGAGCCATTACCAGCTCAACAGGGGGAAAAAAAACACCTTGAGGATGGATGGAAAGAGAGGTTTGCACCCACTTTGTAAAGGGTGGCAGCTCAGCCCAAACAGCCCAGAGACTCTTTTTATCTCTTGTAATATCAGGTATTGGAGCTTTATCCCTGACTGCAGCTCCTTGCTCCTCCTCAAAGCCAAGTGCCCGGCACAAATCTCCTCCAGCCTCCTGTGAGGGACCATTTTCTGCAGCAAATGACCACTGAGATGTTATAAAGAGGCTGTGGAGCCCCATCAGGCACCGAATAATGCAGCATTTGAGTGGCTCCTGAAAGATGACCTGAGCCAGAACACAACTTGTGGGCGTCACTCTGCTCTGGTGACTGGGATGTGATTTAGGGCTTCACATCCTTCTTTAAAAAGTGACAAAAATCGTCATGAAATCGATGCCTTTCCCCAGCAGGGAGCAAAGCAACCCAGTGGACAATGCTGCAGATGGGTGTGGGAAGAGAAATGGGAGCCCAAAAGCTGTAAAATGATGGGGGAAGGAGAGGGAGTCAGAGAAGAGCTCTGGGCAGGGAGAGGAACAAGGAGCCCTGTAAATCCCAGGATGGAATCCTGGGGCAGGGCAGGGAGAGGAGTGCTGGAGGTGACTCAGGGTGACAAGAGGAGCCAGAATTCCCCGAGGGAGGAGGGAGACCCTTTGTCAGGGAGCATGTCCAGTGTCAGATCCATGTCCAGCAGGGATGGCAACACAACCAGTGGTGGCTCCTGGAAAACCTTGTAGGGAATGGTGATGATCTCTGGGGAATGATTGGATCCATGGAAGTGATCTGATCCATGAAAGTGATCTGATCCATGGAAATGCACTTCCAGTGCCATGGAAATCCATAGCTGGGCCATGTCTTTGGCCCCTGGTGCCGTTGTCACCTCCTCACCTCAGACACGTGGAACAAGATGGTTTTTAGGATCCCTTTTATCCCACTCCATGATACAGCAGAGCCAGGAAAACTGGGGCACGAGGAGGTGGTCAAAGGTCTGGAATGGTTTTGTGTGAGGAAAACTGGGGGATGAGATTCTCCAGCAGAGAAAAGGGATTTGCTGTAACAAAATCATGAGAGGACATCAAGGACTCGGCTTTTGATTCTCTTCCTGCAGAAGGAAAAGGGGAAACAAGCAGGAATCAAGGTCAAAACAAACAAAAACCCTCTTTCTTCATGCAACAGGAATTGGATTTGCTGAGCTCCTTGCCAAGGAAAACTGAAATCCTGCACGGGCCCACAGGAAGGGTGGGAGAGGATTTGGGGGAAGATGCACCAGGGGGGGCTGAACACCTCACCAGGCTCAGGAATCTTCTGCTGGAGCAGGAACATGGTCTCCCCGAAGCCTTGGAGATGACCTGAGATGATAAAAGAAGGTCCTCTTAGATAAATGTCTAAAATGGCTAAAAAAAGTCTAAAAACTCTAAAAAAAGTGTCCAACAGAGCAGGAAGCAAAGGACAGGAATAAAATCTTGGTTCCTGGAGTGCAAGGAGGTGGATTGTGAGGGGATCTCTGCTGAAGGCAGGACACTTCTCCATGGTCTGTGAAGGAAAGGATGGAATCACAATTTGCAGGGTGGGGTTACTGAAGATGGAAAAGGCAGGGGCTGCCTGCAGAGAATTCCAGGAGGAGCTCCTAATGGTGAGTGAGGGGGTGACAGGACGGCAGCTGGAATTCAGTGGAGATAAATGGAAATGGATGCACACAGGGAAAACAAACCCTGACTCCAAATGGACCATAATGGGCTCTGAAAAATCCCCAGTCAGGAAGGAGGGCTGGAGTTATGAGGGACATTTCTGAGGAAATGTCAGCACAGCTCTTTGCAGGGGTCAGAAAAATGGGGAAATTGAAAGGTGGGGACAGGCAGGGAATGAAAAGGAACGTCCTGGTAAAACACAGAGGTTCAGCTGCAGGCAGGAAGTTGGGAGTCTTCCCTGTCCTCATTCCAACTTCCAGAGGCACAGGCCGGAGGATTTACTGAGAGGGGCAATAAGGAAGAAAAACCAGACGTTGTTGGGTGCAGAGCTATTAAAGAGAGGCCAAAGGGAATCCCAAAGGCACAGGCAGCTGGAGCCATGGAATTCTCATCTCTGCAGGCTGGAGCTGCTCTCCAAGGCTTCCCTGAGCACCCACCACTGTGGGTATTGCTGCTCCAGGGAATGAGATCCAGGGCAGTTTGTTTGTGATGTGTTTGGGATATTTTATGGGATGTTTTATGTTTGGGATAATCCAGGAGCCAGCGGAGTGCAGAGATCACAGAAGAAGCAGCACATGGATCCAGGTCCAGGAGCTCTCATTCCAGGCCTGGCCCTGGTGTCTCATCTTCATTGTTGGCTGAGGCTGTCCTAGCTCTGTCTCTCACAGGCACCCAGAATTAATTGTGTCCTCTGTCCAAACCTGGGACAGTCAGGCTCAGTTTTCATCTTCACTCATGTCTCAGCTGTGGGCTCAGCCCAGAGCTCAGACTTTCAGACATCATGAAGGTCAAGTCTTGTGGAGCTCTTGTGAACTCTTTCTCTTCTCCTCTGCTTCCCAGTCTTTACCCTGATCACCTCTGGCAGAGCTTTCCTTCTCATTTCACAGGGACTTTGGGATTCTTCAAGATTTCACAGAACCCCAGAATGGTTTGGATTGGAAAGGACCTCAAAGCCCATCCAGTCCCACCCCCTGCCATGGGCAGGGACACCTCCCACTGTCCCAGGCTGCTCCAAGCCCCAGTGTCCAGCCTGGCCTTGGACACTGCCCAGGGATCCAGGGGCAGCCACAGCTGCTCTGGGCACCCTGTGCCAGGGCCTGCCCACCCTCACAGAGAGGGATTTATCCCCAATATTCAATCTAAACCCTCCTTCCTTCACCTTTAATCCATCCCCCCTGTCCTGGTCACTCCGTGCCCCTGTGACAATGTGTCTGTGAAGTTATTACAGATCCTTTGATTAGAGAACTTGGTAAAAATCTTTAGGAAAATCAAGCAGATTATGTCCAGTGGATCTCTGGAGCACTTGATCTCCTCCCTTGCTGCATCCCTCAGAAACTTCAGGACAAAAGCCCAGTTGAATTTCCCAGGAACTGGTCTCCCATGCCCCCTAATTCCTCTCCTTAGAGCAGTTCTACCTCATTTGAACATCACTTTTAATAATCTGCCATTTCTGGGGCTGCTCAGGAGCATTTTTTCCAATCAAGGCCTCGCTGCTTTCTTTCCCTCTGATGGTGAGGAAATGTTAAGTGAGAGCTTTCACAGCAGAGTTAATGCTGTTAATAGCTCAGCTATTTCATCCTTGAATTCCTTGGGAGCTCTGGAATGGGAAGCAGCCGGCACCACCCGAGTGTTACCGTTTATTTTGTCAGGTTGTTTTATGATTTCCTCCACCGAGACATCGCTTTGAGCCACATTTTCTGACTCGTCCCCCATCGAGGTTTCCAGACTGAGGAAACTCCTTTTTCCTGGAAGCCTGCAGTTCATTCTCTGCTTCAGTTTGATCCTCTTCATTCCTTGCTTTGGATTATTCCAGCCTCCTGCTCAGGTGTGTTTGGGAAAGGAATACCACTGGAAGGGAATGCCTGAACTTCCAGTGGACACCAGAGGGATGCAGGGTCCTGTGGATAATGTGGAGGATCCATGGAGGACCCAGGACTTGGAATCGTGTTGATCCAGTCTTTCTTCCTCTGCTGCCTCCTTTTTCCCAGGATAACACCAGGGTAACCCAGATTCTGCAGGTCCAGCAGCCAAATCTCCATGAAGGAGTAATTTTTGGGCAGTAATGTGGGCAGAGAGTGATAGATAAGTTTTAAACTGAAAGAGGAGAAGGTTAGATGAGATATTGGGCAGGAATTGTTCCCTGGGAGGGTGGGCAGGCCCTGGCACAGGGTGCCCAGAGCAGCTGTGGCTGCCCCTGGATCCCTGGCAGTGTCCAAGGCCAGGTTGGACATTGGGGCTTGGAGCAGCCTGGGACAGTGGGAGGTGTCCCTGCCCATGGCAGGGGTGGCACTGGATGGGCTTTAGGGTCCCTTCCCACCCAAACCATTCCATGTTTCTATGATTCCATGTGCTGCTCACCAGGCAAGGCTGGAGGCAGGAGGCAAATGGCCAAAGGACCCCTGGCCTTGGCCATTTCCAGGGATGAGGCAAACTCAGGCTCCACTTTCCCCACATCCCCTTGCCCTCCCCCAGAAAGATCCATATTCTCCTCCATCCTCTTCTCCTCCTTCCAGAGCCTCAGTTGTGCTCCCAAAATCTCCCTGCCCCTGTCCCAGGCTCACACTCCGCCCAGCCCCTCCCAGCTCGGAGCTGCTCCTTGTCTCCCACAGCTCCAGTTCAGTTCCAGCCTTGTTGAGCATTTCACCGAGGCTTTGGCTGTTTGGCGGAATTTGTATCCAGCAAAGATTGGATTTGCCGTGCTGTTAGCAGCCCTCCCCGGCTGGGAGAGGGAGCTGTGCCAGCATTAACATTCTGGTCACTGTGTCACCGTCACTGCAGGTGCCACTGCTCCTTCAGTGCTTCCCTCCCCCTGCTCTGGAGGACGGAGCAGCCTCGGGTTTCTCCTTGGGCTCCGTGTGAGTGAGGATCAGGATTCATACCTGGAGTGTTTAACTCTTTTCCAGCCCCATTTTCCCCTTTTTCCAGGTGCACAGGAGCCAGCAATGTCCTGTGCCTCTGGAGGAGGAAACACCCCAGGGCAACACCTTCCGTTGCAGGAATGAGGATCAAGGAGGGTCGGGTACAATTCCCTCTTCCTGCTGCTGCCTTTGACTCCAAGCAGGACTGAGCTGGGTCAAAGCAGCCTCTATCCGGCAGGAGTGATCCAAGAGGTGCCAACAGGGATGAGCACGAAGGACAGGAATGTGTCCTGCTCTAAAACTCCCAGTGAGGCTGGACACGGAAACCTCCTGGATTATGGAGGAGATTTTTCCTCACGTTGCTTCGGCTGTGTGGGGAAAATCCATGTGGAGTTTCCCTGGGATGGAGGATGAGCCCTGGGATAGATCTGCTCTGCTCAAACCCACTGAGAGGGGGGCAAAGCTGCTCTGTTGGAAGTGGTGAATGGGGAGAGACCTGGAAACACCTGGAAAAAGGGAAAACTGTTCCTTATCCCTCCTTTGTGGGTCACAGATGTCCCGTGCTGGGCACTGCCCAGGCTCCCCAGGGAATGGGCACGGCCACGAGGCTGCCAGAGCTCCAGGAGCCTTTGGACAGCGCTGCCAGGGATGCCCAGGGTGGGATTGTTGGGGGGTCTGGTCAGGGACAGGGGCTGGGCTGGATGATCCCTGGGGGTCTTTTCCAACTCGGGATATTCCATCATTCTACAACAAGCCCAGGCCCAGGATTTGTCTTTAGGGTGTTTCATCCAAGGCCTGGATCTCAGACATGGAGTGTGGGAAGGATCCTGTGGATCTGAGCCCAGGCAGGGGCCATTTCTTCTCTCCACGCTCTCGCAGAGCTCCCCTGGCTCAGGCTGGCAGAAATCCCAAAGGCAGCGTTTGGGAAGAGCAGCTTCCACAGGGACAGCGGGGCTGGCACATCTGGGAACGCTCCGTCCCTCCCTGCAGACCCAGCTGTGGCCCAAAGCCGTCCCGCTGCATCCAGAGGTGCCCCCGCGCCCTGCACATCTGGATCCCGCTGCTTTCGGAGGAGGAGACCCCTCCAAGTCCCCGGGGAAGCGGGAGCTGCGGGGTTTTTATCCCGTTTGCGGTTTCCCGGGCGCTGGGAGCGGAGCGCGATGTGCGGAGCGAAGTTGCCATCTAGTGGGACCGAGCATCCCTGCAGAGCTGCCCGGGCTGCTCCTGCTGCTCCCCGCGCTGGGATTCATCCCCGGAGGGGATTACCCGACAGGAAAAGCTTCCACTGAACCCTTGGGATGAGCACGGAGCCTCCCACAGGGGGTCACCGCCCTCCGTCTGCAAACCGCGGAGAGATTAAACACCCAGCTTTAACCCCGACCTCGCTTTTAGCCCCAGACTTGCTTTTTAGGCAGGATGGATCCTCTGTGTGTGGCCTTGGGGAGGAAAAATCCACAGGGTGCTGTTCTGGGAATTTTCTGCCTATTTGGGACTTGGTTTGGACTCTGAGGCTGCAGCTGCAGCTCCAGCGCAGCATTCAGTGACTGCAGAGCTGTTCTGACTCCTTCCCTAATTGCCACATTTTCCAGGATTCTAATTAAAACAGGAGCTCTGCACAATTCCAGCACCCATTGGATGCAGCTCCTGCAGGGAGCTGGATTTGGGGGGGAAAAAAAAGGGAAAAAAAAAAAAAGTAACAAACCATTTCCCCCTACAAACGGCAGCTCCTACGAATCAGCAGCACGCAAAGGGTGCTGCCCTGGGCCTCAGGGTGGGACCCCTCCCCAAACACCCCCAAATTCTCCCAAATATCCCCAAATTCTCCCAAACATCCCCAAAGGTGCTCGGGCTGCAATTCCTGATGGCAATTCCACAGCTCTGCCTTCTGTGAGCATCCCACATTTTGAAAAGCTTTGGCAGATGCTACAATTTGCTGACCTTTGTCCAGTAAGCACCAGGAGTTCTCCAGGATTTCATGGAATCATGGAATAGTTTTGGTGGGAAGGGACCTTAAAGCCCAGCCAGTGCCCCCCCCTGCCATGGCAGGGACACCTCCCACTGTCCCGGGCTGCTCCAAGCCCCAATGTCCAGCCTGGCCTTGGACACTGCCAGGGATCCAGGGGCAGCCACAGCTGCTCTGGGCACCCTGTGCCAGGGCCTGCCCACCCTCCCAGGGAACAATTCCTTCCCAATACCCCATCCATCCCTGCCCTCTGGCAGTGGGAAGCCATTCCCTGTGTCCTGTCCCTCCAGCCCTTGTCCCCATTCCCTCTCCAGCTCTCCTGGAGCCCCTTTAGGCCCTGGAAGGGGCTCTGAGCTCTCCCTGGAGCCTTCTGTTCTCCAGGTGAGCAAGAGGAGAAAGAAAATAAGGAAGAAATAGAAATAAATAAATTAGAAAATAAAAGATCATTCCTTGAGTAGAATTAATCCCTTTCCCCTCAGATCATTCCTTGTGCTTGGGACCAGCTCCGTGTGCCAACATTCCCAGCTCAAGGGATTGGGGTGGGGAAACTGAGGCACAGGTAGAAGTTCCATTGCCACAAAGCAACTCAGGATCCTACAGAATCCTCCATGGAAGGGAGATAAACATGGATCAGCTCAGTGTAAACCATGTCAGGCCCTGGTTTGGGGCGGGAAAGGCACCAGGATCTTCCAAAGTTCCTTCATTCTCCCGGCCCCTCTCTGCCTGGCTTTTCCATTGCTAATTCCCAGATTTCTCCCAGTCCTGCTCAAACCCAGCTGTGTTTCCTGGTTTTGTGTCAATGTTCTGTAAGGAAGATCTTGCTCTCCAAGTTCCATGAAATTAATTTTTTTCTTATTTCCACAGTTTTTCTAATTGATTCTCCCCTTTTTTCCCCCTCATCTTCTTCAGACTTTCTCCCTTTTTTCAGTAAAGTATGGAAAAGTATTTTTTCACCAGATTTTACCCTTTTTTTGCTTTACATTTTCCTGGGAGAAAAGTGAAGGGATTTTTCCCTTATTCCTTCCCTCTGGGATTGAGAAGTGGGGCAGTTTCCCTGCTCTGCTGCTCCCTGTCTGTCAAAATCCTGAATCCCAGCAGGGCAGCAAAACTTTCATCTCCTTTCTTATCATTTCTCCCCCGACAAAATGGTGGCAGATATTGCTTTTCATTTTTCTCTTTTCTTTCCCATCATTTTCCATCTTTTTTTCCGTGTGATTTCAGTGGTTTCATTTTGTTTTTATTCCCTTTTTCCATTTCCATTTTCCATCCAGTTTCTCACATCACCCAAGTGGAAAAAGGTTTTCTTTGCTCCCTCTTGGGTGGGTGGGTTTGTTTTGGTTTTTTCCCTTATTCGCTTTCCACGAGGGATGAAAAGAACAATCCTGAGGAGAGGCCCTAAATCCCATCCCACTGCACCCCCTGGGACACCTTCCACTGTCCCAGGTTGCTCCAAGCCAAATCCAAGCTGGCCTTGAGCACTTCCAGGGATGGGCAGCACTTCCAGAATCAGCCAATGGTGAATTCCCTCCTTTTCCACCCTCATTGCTCCAGGTTCCCCAGGAAAAGTGGGAATGTCTCACCATAATTAGCTGGGAGCATCCACAGAGAATGGGAATGGCAGGAAAACCCCAACAATTGGCTGCCAGAGCCATGAGTGATAACGGGGGTTGTTTGGTGTCAGTGCAAAATGCATCCAGTGAATTTAATTACACCGAAATCACGGGGATTAATTGGCCCTGCTTAATGGGCAGTAATGGACGAGGAGTGAACAGCAATCCCAGGCATCCCATGGAAAGGATGGGATTTCAACAAAGCACACCCCTGCTGGAGCAGTGCTCCCCGGGGATGGGCAGCCTGAGGAGGGGAATTCTCCAGGCTGGGTGGGAATTCTTGCTGTGGGACCACTGAAATCTCCTCCCAAGCAGAGCTGCCCTCGGGAGTAAAACACTCATTGCTACTTGTGGCTTTTAGTTACAAAATGTCTTAAAATGGGAATAAAGGCTCTGCTGGAGCTCAGCGTCCTACAGGAATTCCTGGAATTAGGAAAACAGCAAATGCACCTTTAGTTCAGCACTGCTGCACCCTCATTACTGCAGGTAATAATTAACCAGGAGAATAAAAACCTCTTTTCCAGGCTGATAGTGCCTCGGAATAGCAGGAATTAATCAGCAGGTGGTGAATGTCCCTCTCTAATCCCACCCTGTTCTCTGTGGCGTGGCTGGAGTTCATCATCACCATGCGAGGAACCGAGGTGATGAACCAGGATTGCCCAGGAATCCAGGGAATTGCCCAGGGAATTCGGGAGGTTCCTTTTCATTTGAGGCTGATGAGGCTGCTCCAAGCCCCAATGTCCTGCCTGGCCTTGGGCACTGCCAGGGATCCAGGGGCAGCCACAGCTGCTCTGGGCACCCTGTGCCAGGGCCTGCCCACCCTCCCAGGGAACAATTCCTTCCCAATATCCCATCCAGCCCTGTCCTCTGGCAGTGGGAAGCCATTCCCTGTGTCCTGTCCCTCCATCCCTTGTTCCCAGTCCCTCTCCAGCTCTCCTGGAGCCCCTTTAGGCCCTGCCAGGGGCCCTGAGCTCTCCCTGGAGCCTTCTGTTCTCCAGGTGAGCACCCCCAGCTCTCCCAGGCTGGCTCCAGAGCAGAGGATGAGGAATTCTCAGCTGTTTTGCACTTCAGATCCTTTAACAGCATCAGCAACATTTCCCGTGGCCAGGGAGCAAAGCAATCCCTGGGATCCTCTGGATGGCTCCAGAGCAGGGCAGTGGCTGCAGGTGTTTGTGCTGAGCACATTCCAGCTGCACCCCAGGATGCAAAAAAGGGTCAAAAATGGGGGGGGAGGTGAATTTGTGGATATTTTTAGAAGTCTGACTCCATCTGCTGCCTCACAACTCCTTTAGAGGTTCCTCCCAGGAAAGTGTTCAGTTGATTCCAAAATCCCAAGAGCAGCACAGGGCTGTAAAACTCCATCCCAAGACCATTCCCAGCTCACTTCCCATTGGAAAGGACACATCCTGCTCCACAATCACACCAAACCAAAGACCTTCATTAAATCCCATTCTTTTATTCTTTTGTTTTTGTTTTTTTTTTTTTTTTTCCTGGGGAATAATTCCAGGTTCTTGTGACAGTGGGAAGACTCCAAAGGATCCAGGACCCTGCACATGGCACCAGCACCGCGACCCTGCACCCTAAAATTGGGCACCCAACCCTATGTGGGACCCTGCACCCAACCCTGGAACCCTGTGTCCCTACACTGGGACCCAAACTGGATCCCTGCACCCCAACAGTGGGACCCTGCACCCCAGCACTTGGATCCTGCACTGTTTGGGACCCTGCACCCCAGCCCTGGTCACTGCCCCACCACCCCAGACTGCGCCCCCAGAGGTGCCCCCGGCATTCCCTGGATCTGTGACATCCCAAGGGAAAACCTGGGACTCGGACAAGGCGGAAAATCCCCTGGGATGAAATCCTGGCTGTGACCATTTAGGGATTTGGGAGACATTTCTCCACCAATCTTCTGCTGAAGGATCAGTTTGGTGTCCCTTGGTGTCACCCACATGTCCAGGGACCCTGAGACGTCCATGGAGCCTTGCAAACGTTTGGGGTTTCATTAAAAGCTCTGTACAAAATTGTGTTTGTGGCACTGATCTGGTCGTGGAACTTAAAAGGAAAATCATAAATCCTGAACTTCAGCCAGGGACTGGCCGAGCCTCCTGAGGGATTCCAGATTTTCCCTGATCCCACATTGCACAGAAACGTAATAAAAGCCACTTTTATTTTCATTGGAAAGAAAGCACAGCGATATTTCAATCCTCATCCCTTCCCTTCCCCTGGAACAAGGCACAGCAATAAAATCCTGCAAGAAGCTCCCATTTTCCCCTTTTCACGTGGAGAAACTTTCCTTGGATGTTCTCCTGCAAATTAAAACCAGCATTTCCCAAGGAGATGCGCCGAGAGTGAGGAATGGCTTTCTCCTTTTCCAAATTAAATTAAAGCATCCAAAAGAACCATTCCCTGGGGTTTTTTCCATTAAACCTCTCTGTCCCAGGGTCAGGGATCCCAGCCTGGCTCCATGGGCAGATCCCACTTGTCCAAGGGCACTTGGCAGCTCCAAGGTCTGTCACAGCCTCGTGGTGCTTTTCAAGGAATTTGCAGGAGCTTTGTTCTGCCTGTTGTGATCCCATAACTGGGACCTCAGTGTCCAGGGAGAAAGCTCAGAATCATGGAATCATTAAGGCTGGAAAAGATCTCCAAGATCATCAAGTCCAACCTTTGACCAAATCCCACTAAACCCCATCCCAAAATGCCACACAGGCCCATTTTTTGGACACTCCCAGGGATGGTGATTCCAGCACTGCCCCAGGCAGCCTGTGCCAGTGTTTAATCACCTTTTCAGCTTGGAATTTTTCCCAAATATCCAACCGCTGTCCTCGTGGTGCAGAAAAGGAAATGTCACCTCCAATCTGCCCCCAGCTCCACCCCAGAGTGGGAGATGGGAGACTGAACAGAGGAGGAGCTGCAGGGTGGGAAAAGGGTGTGGGAACCCTGTGCCTGATCCAGGCAGGCTCTGGGGAAGGCTCCTGGGATCCCTTGGCCATCCCACCTCATTCCCTCAGGATCAAACAACGACCTGGGGTCACTGGAGCCGTGGATTCGCGGTGGTGGGACCTGCCTGAGGTCACAACCCCCACTGCTGGCTGTTCCCAGCAGGAATTGTGCTCCGTGGTGGAGCTCTGCCCCCCTTCCTTCCCTTGGGTCAGCTCCGGGGCTGTGGCAGAGGGGGCGTCCCCAGCCCGGGCTGTCCCCGGCCCTGCCCCCTGCCCGGGTGCCCAGTTGTCCCCCCGGGGCACTCGGGGTCCCGGCGGTCTGTGTCTGCTCCAGCTGCCGCTCCTGGAGGTGCTGCCGCAGCCCCGGGACGGAGCTCAGGGACAGGGAGGAGGCGGGATGGGGATGTTCCCTCTGACTCTGCACAAGAGAGGGGAAGGTCAGGCCCGCCCCGCTTTGGAAGCTCCAGGAGGATCCTGCCCACGCATTCCTGGCTCCTCTTGGCTTGGAGCTCAGCCATGGACACGACACACATCCTGTGTGTCCCCTGGTGGACATTTCACCACACAGCGCTGGACACGGAGCCTTTGGAGGTGACCTGGGGGTCCCCAAGGCTCTCTGAGACCCCCCCTGAGACCCCCCTGAGACCCCCCTGAGACCCCCCAACCCACCTGAACCCGGCCCAGCCCCTGGGGCACTCACCTGGCTCAGGGGCTCCCTGGGGGCTCCCGGGGCCCGCGCCTGCTCTGGCTGTGCTCCCCCTCCTGCGGGGGACAAAACACGGTCCTGTCACCCACACGGGGCTGCAGAGGGGCTGACACCCCCCACCCCCGAGTGAAGGCTCCAAGGGTGAGGAGTGTGGGCTCCTCCAAGGGCTGACGCTGTCTGGGGCTCCTCGTCCTTCCTCCCGACCCCGAATCACCTCCGGGCTGTGTCGGGCGGCCCCCAGGGCTCCCTGCAGCCGCTGCCACTGCCCGAGGCGCCGCTGGATCTGCTGCCGGAGCCCCCGCAGGACGAGGAGAGCGCGGCTGGGGGAGGGCAGGGATGAGCTGGAGGGGACACGGAGGGAGGGAGGGTCGCACAAATGGGACACCCCTGTCCCCCCGGGCAGGTCCTGCACCCACCCGAGCGCTGCCGGCGAGGGGCCCGGTCCCACGGCGCTGCTGGGGCGGGGGCCGTGTCCCCACGGGGCCGGCGGGGGGGTCCCCGGGCCCAGGGAGCCCCCAGCCCGCCCCGGCACCGCCGGGCCCCGCGGGCGGCTCGGGAGATGCTCCCGCCGGGCGCTCCTGCCGGCCCGATCCTGGGGGAGCGGGGAGAGAGGGATCAGAGCAGCGCCAGCTCTGCCGTCCGAGCCCGCCCGGCCTCTCCTGGGGAAGCCTTGGAGCCAGGTCAGAGCCTCCAGGGAACTTCTGGGGGCCCCGGGGCTGAGCAGGGGTTTGGCAGGAGCAGAACAAACACCCGGGGCCCTCCTCTGTCCCCCGAGCCACCTCCTGCGCCGTCCCTGTCCCCACACCACTGTCCCCACCAGCCCCCTCCCGGCGGGGACAAAACCTCTGGGTGGCCTCAGAGGAGCAGCACATCTGGGCCGCTGTGCCCTGTGACTGATCCCCCTCCCTGCCCCTGCCCCACATCCCCGCCCTTCCCTTCCCTGACCTGCCCCAGGGCCTCCTGGAGCTGCCGCAGGGTCTCCGCCTTGTCCCTCTGGAGCAGCCCGTGCAGCCGCTGCAGCACTTCCAGCCGCTGCTGCAGGAGGGAGCGGCTGCCCCGCTCCAGCTCCCGCAGCCTCTGCAGGAGAACCGGAGTCACCCTTCGGCTGCCCAGGGCCACCCCCGGCTCCGGGAGGGCTCTTCCCAAGGGCAGTGTCCCGGCGGGATGCCCGGCTCCCTCCCGGCCAGGGTGGCACCACCTTGATGCCCACTGGAAAAGAGCTGAGGTTTTGTGGGTCAATGCCCAGGAATTCTCACCCCGGACTCAAACCCAGCCCTTCCCAAAATTCCAGCTCTCCCCGCCTCTGCCGGGGCTCTCCAGGGCTCTGCTGACCTGCAGAGAGTCACCCCAGTCTGCCTACAGCCACAGGGGTGGTTTTCCCAACAAATTCTTCTCCTAAAAGCCTCGGCCCCTCAATAAAACCTCCTGCGGGTGAATCCAGTTTGGCTCTTTAGGGGTTTGGGCGGCACAGAATGTTTCCCATGGGATGTGTGTGGCTGGAAAAGGGGCTGGGCCGCCGGCAGGGGTGTGATGTGTGTGCTCCTCCCCACGGCCCCGCCGGTGGGATCTCGGCCCCTCTGGAAAACCGGGAGTGCTCTGACCTCCAGCAGCTCCCGTTTCTCTTGTTGTGGAGTTGCTGTTTGCCTTTTGTCCTTGTCCAGCTGCTCCTGGCCCACGCAGGCTCCTTGCCCCTGCCAAGACTGGAAAAACGCCTCTTGTCCCATTCCCACATCTTTGCCTCTTCCAGGAGTGGGCTCTGGCCCTCCCTCACACCCAGGTACAGCACAGCAGAGCCGTGGCCGTGGCCAGCACAGTCCCCCCAGCCTGTCCCTGCCACCCGCAGCAGTGTCAGGCCAACCCCTGCTTGGGCATCTCGAGGTGACCTCACCATCCTCTGCAGGTCCGTGTGGCACCGGTGATGGGTGTCCCAGGTGTGTCCCAGCAGTGCCAGGCCAGTCCTGTGCCAGGGACACATCACCCACATCCCCAGTCACTGCACAGCCCAGCTCTGCCCTCAGGGTGCCCATCCCCTCCTGGGCTCCCAGTGGCACCTTGTGCTCCAGCCCTGGAGCAGGACCCATCCCTGGAGCCCCCGTACCTGGCTCTGTCCCCTTGGCTCCAAGGCCTGGCACCAGATCCCAGCTCTCGTGGCCCCTCCTGGCTCCTCCGCAGGGACCAGCGCAGCTGCCCCGCTGTCCCCTGGCACGCAGGATTGGGGTCACAAACCCATTTGCCCCTTTCCCATTGCTCTTCCTCCTGCATTTCTGTGACCACCACGTGGGACACAAGGACCAGGACCAAGCTTGGTGTCCTGGCCACATCCCGCTGCTCCCCAGATCCCAGCAAGAAGCAGAGCCAGGGGAATCCCTGCGTCCATCCCTGCCCTCGCCAATGCATCCCGTCCCCGCCGGGGCAGTGCCCATGGCAGAGCCCAAACCCCAGAGCCCGGGGCTGTACCTTGCAGGGCAGGTCCCCTTTCTGGTCCCCACACAGCCTTGGGGACACAGATGACCCCCAGTGCCCGGGGACTGCCACAGCTGTGCCAGCACCTGCGGGGAAAATGGCATTTGGGGAGGGGGCCCCACAAACCCACAGAAACCCCACAGGCAACTGGGGCTGGTCCCTGCCACTGTGTCCCTGGCCCTGCCATGTCCCTTCCCCTGCTTGTCCCAGCCCTGCACCCTCCTCCAACGCCTCCCAGTGCCCCAGGCCAGCCCGGACTCACTCCTGCTGCTGTCTGCTCCTTCCCTGTCCATGTCATCCACAGCCAAGGTGACATTCCCTCCACATCCCCGGAGAGCTGGTGGCTCCTGTCGCCTCATGCCCAGGGCAGGATGTCTCCTGGTTCTGGCACTGCTGGCCCTGGGAAAACTGCTCCCAGGAGAGCCTGTCCTTGCCCCAGCCCTGCTGCTGCCAGCAGAGATCCCTGGAGTTCTCCAGGAATGCCTGGGCAAGGCTGTGGCCAACAGGTCCCCACGGGGAGCGTCCCTGAGGCCCAGGGCTGGCTGGGCAGAGGGGGATGCCCAGGGGACCCCCCAGGACACCCCCACATGGCTCTGGCTCAGGCGGGAGATGCTCGTTCCCAGAGACTCCAGGCTCTCCCTCCTGCTCCGGGATGGAGACCTGTCCTGCCCGGGGGCCCTGCCCAGCTCCATGGGCAGCTGTGGCCGCAGGTCCAGGCTTCTCCCTGTGGGGAACAAGGACTCATCCTGCCCACGACGAGCTCCTCCCCTGGGGACATCCCCAGCAGGCTCCTGCTGGCACAGCAGGGGCTCCACCATTCCCTCCCAAAAGCTGGCAGCAAAGTCCTCGGTGCAGATGGAGCTGGAGCTGCTGCAGTGGCCCAGGCTGGGCCGGGAGCCCAGGAGCTGAGCCCAGGAACGCTCCTCTTCCTGTGGGACAGGGCTGTCACCCCGGGCACACCCAGCACCACGTCCTGCCAGTGCTGTGGGGGACAGCAGAGCCATGAGCCCACCCCAGTGGGAAGGAGCCATCCCATCCTGCTGGATTTGAACCACTGTGGAGGGGCTGGGAATTCCTGTTCTTACCAGGAAGCACTTGGGGTGCACCAAAGCACCAACACTGAACACACCCCACCCTCTCCTGCAAGACCCTCAACTGCTTCCGGTAGGAAAAGCCACAATATCATCCTTATTTTCATTTTAAACCAGGGTGATTTTTGACCTTGATGCTCCCAGATCACAGCTCGGCAGGGGCAGTGCCAGGGAGGGCTGGCAGCACCCAGGATGGGGCAGGGATGCTGTCAGCTCTTCACAGGAAGAGATTTTAATATCCAATTGAAACCTGCCCAGCACAACTTGAGGCCGTTCCCTCTCCTCCTGTCCCTGTTCCCTGGGAGCAGAGCCCGACCCCCCCGGCTGTCCCCTCCTGTCAGGGACTTGTGCAGAGCCACAAGGTCCCCCCTGAGGCTCCTTTTGTCCAGCCTGAGCCCCTTTCCCAGCTCCCTCAGCCTCTTCTGGGGCTCCATTCCCTTCCCCAGCTCCCTGAACCTCTGCTCCATCATCATTCGCAGGCAGGCATTGCTCGGCAGAACTGGCAGAGGGGGCTGGGGGGCCAAGCAGAGCTGAGAAAGCCCCGAAGTGCCCCGTTCCCACTCACCGGCCATGCCAGGACACTGCTGGGGAGGATGTCACCGTCCCTGCTGCCACCAGTGCTCGGCACAGACACACCTGGGTGCTGCAGGGAGCGGAACCGGGAACAGAGAATGGGGCAGTGCCAGATGTGTTCACCGGGGGGGGACAAGGCAGGAGCATCCCGGCGCTGGTGCTGCATCTGCACCCCCACGAAGGAGCCCGCAAAGGAACCCCCCTTCCCACACCCACACCTGGATCTGCCGGGCATCCGCAGGGTCCCGATCCAGAAGCCTGAAAACCCAGGGCTGCAGAGAGGGGAAAGAAGCGCTGAGGGTCTCAACGCACTTGGGGTTGGGCCAGAAATCCCCAGGGGGTTCTCCGGTGGGGGCAGGCAGGGCAGGATCACCCTGGGGATGGGAATGGTGCCGGAGCAAAGGTGCGCTGGTCCAGGTGCGCTGGTCCACGTGTGCTGGTCCAGGTGCGATAGCCCGGCAGTGACGGAGCTGAGACCGACACGACACGGCCCGGCCCGGCCCGGCCCGGCCGCCTCCGGAGCTGCCGTGCCAGCGGGTGATGGGGGCCGGGGGTGGTTTTTCCTTAAAACCAGGACATCGGCACTGGAGCTGCACTCGGGAGCCGCAGGTCCCCAGGGCCACCGCCGTGCCCAGCGTCCCGGAGCCCCCCGGGCTCGCAGGGAGGGTCACAGTGCCGGGGTCCCCCCACCGCAGCCCCGACTCACCTGGGGCCGGCAGAGAGGAGGCAGGAGCGGGACGGGCAGGGCTGTGTGTCCCTGTCTCCTGGCAACATCCCGCAGGGACCGGTCTCAGCCTGCCCGGACCCTCCTCCAGCTCTCCCGGGCCAGCTCCTGCCCCGCACAGCGTCCCCTGGGGCAGCTCGTCCCCGCCATGCACAGGGATCTCCGTGCCTGGGCTCCCCTGAGACCCATTTGCTGTTCCTCATTCCCAGTTCCTCCTCCGGGCCACCATCTTCCCCCTTGGCCAGACTCCCCTGGGACATCTCCACTCCCATCATCTCCTCTCCTTGCCCATCTCCCTCCCAGGGCAAACCCTGCCCTGGTTTTCCTTCTTCAAGCTGTTGCTCCCAGATAATCTCCTTCCATGCTCCTGCTTCCCTGGACCTCCTGCCTTGGACAACTTCCCCTGGATCACCTCTCCTCCTGCCCCTCAAGCCACCCTCCCTGAACCACCCTGGCAACTTCCCCCCCAGATCCTTCTCCAAACCTCCCTGTCCTCTGGGCAACCTCCTCCTTTGAGCAACATTCCCTGGATCTTCTCCTTCCTGTGCCACCTTCCAGGATCCCTTCCCATCCTCCACCCTGTGTCCATGTCCCCTCTCACACCCAGAGCTCCTCCAGGCCCTGCAGCCCTGGGGAGCCAGTGACATCTCAGCACCACGCCTTTTAAAACTCCCGAATCCAAGTTTTATTTCCGTGTAGGAGAAGAGGGATCACTCACAATATATTATTGTTCAAAAAGAAAATACATTCAACAGCATTTACAGTGGAATGACATTAAAATCCTCGAGGAGGAACAGAAGGACCAGGAGATGGTGCTCTGGTTAAGTGCTGCTGATAAGATGATCTCTGGAAGATGGAGCAGTTTTTTCCATTAGCCTAAAATCCGGGGGATTTCTGGGTTGGGGTGCTCCTCGCGCTCCCCCACACTCCATGGAGCTGTGCAGGGTCTGTGATGGGGGTTCCCAGACAGATGAGGCAATTGGGGCACAGCACAGGGGACCCCCTGGGGCCCCAGAGCCCAGCAGGACCCTCGGTGCCAGCACTTAGGGAGCAACATCCCACTCCCTGCTCTGAACACCCCAATCCAGCCTGGGAACAGCCTGTGCTGGAGCTTCTCCCTGCTCCAAGCTCCCGGGTGACACTTGCATTGACACAGCAGAAAGGAAAATAAGGCATTCTGAAGAGCTCCATTTCAGCCCATTTTACAGACCTGACTCAGGCCCCCAGTGGGACAAACCCCCGGGACACTTTGGTGCTGCCACGACCCAAGGCAGCGGCACCGGGGATCAGTGGGGAGCATCCTCCCTCTCCCAGGCAGGGCACCTGGGGCTGGGATACAGGGAGCTCTCCACAGGCTGAATCCCAGGCTGGATCATTTAAGATCAGCTTTCCCGAGCCAGGGCAAAGCTCCAGGAAGGAGTGAACATTCCGGAGAAGCTGCTGCCACTCTCGGGACACTGGGAAGCAGCCTGGAGCATCCCACTCCCAGGGATCCCTAGTGCCGCTCCTCCAACCCCAAACACATCATTTCCAGATGGGAATGTCTCTGGAACACCTTTGCCATGCTACAGGATCCAGCTTTGGAGCAAACCGTTGCTTCCCTGCAATGGGAATCATTCCATCACTATCACCCGAGCTCAGGGACGAGCCAAGGGGAATCGTACTCGTGCTGTAAAAACTCAGACAGACACTTCTGTCTTCATCATTTTTCATCTATTGTGTACCATAGAAATTTAAGCAAAATAATTTTATATATATTTATATA
>VXBN01006754.1:884985-976809 GCA_013397395.1 Sinosuthora webbiana
AATTTTATATATATTTATATATATATATGTATAAATTAGAAGCAAATAAATAAGATTAAAGGGTGCACTGAGAGCAGTGGGGGCTGCCCTGCACCACTGTGACGCCGTCCAGGGCCGTGGGGACTGTACACTGTGGGGATCACAGGGATGGAAGTGCTGGAAGCTGATCAGGAGGAGACTGATGGATGAGGAACCTGATTGCATAAGTGTCCCGTGTGCAGCCTGGATATTCCAGTTACCATTGCCTCAAGGTTCGTTATTGCTAATTAACTTCCACGTGGGTGTGACAGGCCCGGCCTGGGGCAGCCCCAGAGGCAGGGTCAGTGTGATATGATGGAGAGCCAGAGAAGGAGACAGCAAAAATGGATCCAGCAGGGCCAGTGCAGGTCTCCAGGTGTTCCTGCTATTCCCTGGCCCAGCAGATCCCATCTCTGGGATGCTGCCACCTCCTGCTTCCCCTCAGTACCCCTGGTCCTCACCTGTCACCAGCAGAGCTCGCTCCGCTTCTCCCGCTGCATCCAGGGCCAGGCAGGGTGATGACACCCAGGAGGGGTCAGGGGGACAAGGGGGTCCCTGCCCTGACAAACTGGAGCTGCTGCAGGGAGAGCCCAGGATGAGGGAGGAGAGGGACGGGAGCTGGGAGCAGGTGTTGGGATGCAGGGACCCACCACCCTCAGCCTGTGGCCAGGCCTGGCTGACTGAACAGGGTAGGAGATGCAGGACCAAGGCTCCATCCCAGCAGCACCACTCCCCTCCTCCTCTCCCCGTGGCACCTCTTCCCTTCTCTCCCAGCCAGCATCAGGCACAGCTCAGCAGGGAGACACCGATGGAGAAGCTGGCATCGAGACGCAGCCCCTCTGTGCAGGGATTTGGAGCAGGGACACGGAGCCAGGAGCATCACTGGGATAAAACTCTTCACTGCATGGGCCTGGCACTCCCAGCCTCGCTGAGGCCATCCCGGCCTTCGGATGTGGTTGCAGGAAAACCAAAGCAAACCTCACTCAAACCACTCCCACAAGATAAAGGCAGGCCCAAGCTTTGCCTGAACACATCAGACTGTGAGGAAGCACCTCCAACACTCTTGAAAAAAACAAAATCCAGGTCAAATACCCCAAAGTCACCAGCTGAAATATCCTACTTGGTGTTATTGGGATGACTGGGCACTGTGGAACCACCAAGAGCCTCCGGGATCAAGCGCCACGGCTCCTGGGGACAGCTTTCCAGGCAGAGTTGTTCGTGTCCATCTTTGAAGGAAACCTGAACCAGGAGCAGGATTTGTTTTTTTAAAAAAATAATTCCACAAAGTCCACACAGAAATGGGGTCCCAAAAAAACAAAAAAATGGCAAAGAGAAGAGCTCACACAAGCACGGCATTCCCACACCCCAGGCATCTTTGGAAGTCGACGTCTCGGCCGCCGGAGCCGAGGCGCTGGAGGATATAGGCAGCAACTCCTGACAGCAATGAACATCCTAAACCCAACCCAGCTCCACGTGTCCTCACTCCTAAGCAGTCTCTGGAAAAGCCATTGTTTAAAAAAAAAAAAAAAAAAAGGATGCTATTTATTAGTGCATAAAAAAATAGGTTTGGAATCCCTGTTCGGATCTCTGCATGTATTGACTCTGTCGGCCCAGCGGGACGCTGCCAGCGTGTCCTGGCTGTCCCTCGGGCTGTGCCCGTGTCCCAGCGCTCACTGGGGGCTCAGAAGATGTCGGGGCACACGCTCCAGTCCTGCTTGTCCTTGGCCTCCCAGTAGCCGCCCTTGTAGACGCAGATGAGCTCCCCGGTGACGGCGTCCACCTTGCGCTCGAACCACAGCGGGATGTACCCCTCGTATTCCTTCCCTGGCCGGGCAGAACGGGGGTCAGGGGGGCTTCTCCACCCGGAACCCCACAACCCCACAGCTCCCACAGCTGCCCCAAGAGCCAGGACTGTCTGTCTGTTGGTGCTCCCAGAACTCAGGCTGATTTGAGCTCAGCCCTGCTGTGGTCATGAGGGCCAAGGGAGGAGCTGTCTCTAGAGTGACAAGGTGAGTGGTGGGACATGATGGCCAGGGACACGACAACCAGCAAGGCAAGGCAGCCAACAACCCTTCCTGCCAGAGCCCACAGCTCCAAAAACTCAACCAGCCCCCACAAGTGTCCCAAACCCACCCACAAGGGTCCCCCAGAGCTGCTCTCCCCTCGCAGGGTGTGTCCTCCACAACCATCCCAGAGCAGGGGCAGCGCAGTCCCCGCACCCTGAACCGTCCCCAAGTGCCTCACCTTCCTCCAGGGCCTCCACGGCCTCGGCCTCCCTGCGGCGGCGCACGGCTCTCTGCTTCTCCTCCAGCCTCTGCTTCTCCACGTTGGCCTCGTCCCAGCGGCCGCTCTCCATGAGCCGCTGGTCGGGGCGCAGCCGGCTGTCCGTG
This sequence comes from Sinosuthora webbiana, assembly GCA_013397395.1. Classification (NCBI taxonomy): domain Eukaryota; kingdom Metazoa; phylum Chordata; class Aves; order Passeriformes; family Sylviidae; genus Sinosuthora; species Sinosuthora webbiana. The sequence goes on from VXBN01006754.1 coordinate 887,394, forward strand.
GGCGCCACGCGCTCCTCGGGCTCGTTCAGCGTCAGCGCCAGCTCCGAGAAGAAATACATGTTCTCTGCGTTCTCCCTGAACCCAGAGAGCCTGCTCAGGAGGGGGGCTGGGGATACGTCAGCCACAGCTCCCCAGCCCCACGGATCCACTCCTGCTGTGCTGGCACTGCTGGGGCACCTCCAGGGCTGGGGCAGCTCTGGGACCCTCCTGGCAACAGAGACCTGGAGGGGCTGGAGCGTGTCCAGGGCAGGGAACGGAGCTGGGGAAGGGAATGGAGCCCCAGGAGAGGCTGAGGGAGCTGGGAAAGGGGCTCAGCCTGGACAAAAGGAGCCTCAGGGGGCACCTTGTGGCTCTGCACAAGTCTCTGACAGGAGGGGACAGCCGGGGGGGTCGGGCTCTGCTCCCAGGGAACAAGGGATGGGATGAGTGGAAATGGCCTCATGTTGCACCACAGCAGTTTTGGATTGGATATTAGGGAAAACTCCTTCCTGGAAAGGGCGGTCAGGCATCAGAACAGGCTGCCCAGGGCAGTGGGGCAGTCCCCATGCCAAGAGAATATCCCCAAAGCAGGGACTGTTTATTGGTGCTCCCAGAGCTCAGACTGAGCTCTCAGAGCCCAGCCCTGCTGTGGCCATGAGGGCCAAGGGAGGACTGGTCTCCAGAGGGACGAAGTGGGACATGATGGCCAGGGACACAATAACCAGCAAGGCAAAGCGGCCAAGAGCCCTCCCTACCAGAGCCCACAGCCCCAAAAACCCAACTAGCCCCTGTAAGTGCCCCAAACACACCCACATGAGTCCCCAAAGCCACCCTCCCCTTGCAGGGACCTGTTCTCCCACCTCAGAAAAAGGCACTCAGCCCCACAAGTCCCACATGTCCTCAGGCCTGGGCATATGAGCCTCCCATTCCACAAGGCTCTGGGAAATGCCATCCCCATCCCAGTCCTGCTGTCCCAGGGGACTCACGGGAGTGGGTACTTCCTCCACAGGACCTTTGGGGACAGTGTCTGGTAGACAGTTTTCTGCTTGCCCTCGGTGCTGGTGCTGCCGTGGCTGCTGTGGACGATCTTGGAGCACTCCATCTTCTCATCCCACGTGCCCGACATGACATAGTGGGCTTTGCCATCGGCATCGCTCACCACTCCCGTCACCTGGCAGGGGGACACGGCTCTGGTGGCCTTTGGGAATGCCCAGAAGGACCCCACAGCCTCCAGGTGCCCAGCTCAATGTGGAGCTGTGTCTCCTGGGACATCCCTGACCTTGCAGGTGGGTATCCAAGCCACCAAACCCCTCCCAGGTCTCAGTGCCACAGCTCCAGCACATCAATGCCAAACCACAGGACATGGAGGTGCCACCCAGCCCTCCCTGGTGAGCCACATTAGAGGTGCCTGAGCAGCCCCTCAGCCCCATGCTGGGGCTCATCCCAGTGGTACTGCAAGCCTGGAAGAGCCAGGTCTGACCCCTGAAGAAGCAGAGTCCCTGCTGGACACTCACCTTGCGGGGGACATCCCTGGAGAAGTAGCTGTAGGGGGTAAATTTCAGCTGGCATTTATCTTTGGACTTATGGTTAACAATCTCTATTTCACCAGACTGGATAAAAGACACAGAACCACAGCAGGGAGAGACAGAGCAGGGTTAGTTGTAGTGCAGGTACCAATCACCACTGGGCACAGCAGCACCAATGGCTGCCCCCCAGCACCAGCCACCCCCACCACCTGCCAGCCTCAGGGAGAGCCAGGGAAGGCCCCAGGAAGCCCTTCCCATCCCTGCAGGAAAGCACAGCTTCCCATCGTGGCAGGAGCATGTGCCCTAGGAGGGCAGTGCTCCTCCAGACCCCCAGAGCCAGGCAGGACCTGTCCCTTCACCCACCTGGTCGATCCAGAGCTTGCCCACGATGATGTTGTGCACAGTGGAGGTGACTTTCCTCCAGACATAGTGATTCCCACTGGAATGGAACTCCAGGTGGATGGCGCCTGCGGAGAGAGGAATGATCTGAGCTCAGCAGGGACAGACGTTCCCCAGAGCCCACCACCAGCTCAGCACCATGTTCATCCTCAGGGCCATCCCTCTCCCTGTATCCCCCAAGCAGGCCTGGCTCTGCATTCATCCCTCCCTTAGTCTGCTCCAGGAAGGGAGGTTACAGCTCCTGCCAGGCCCTCTGCCCAAAATGGTCATGTTAAAAGCAGCTCAGACATGTGCTGCCTGGTTGATTCAGGCACTGACACCACTCTGGGAATGCTGTCCAGCCCAGGGACAGGCAAAAAGGAAAATAAAATGCTGGAAGGAGGCAGCTTATTGCACTTGACTGGCAGGGAGAGGGTTAAAACAGGCAGCAAGTTATCTTTAAATATCATGGAAGGAGAAATCCATTCCTGGGCAAGCAGGATATTTCCAAAGCAAAGGAGCCTTTGCAGCTGGCATCATTTCCACTTCCAGAGCAGACATGTTATTGTTGGATCATTGGATCAGGAGCACAAATCTGTGCTCCTTAATTACTTGGGGTGGAGTTCACTGAGCCCCAGGTGAGCCCAAGGAATTCCCAGAATTTCAGGTGAGCCCAGGGGATCCTCTGAGCCCCAGGTGAGCCCAAGGAATTCCTACAGGCTAAGAAAGCAGTTTCTTTAACTGCTGGGTTTTGCATGAGCAGTGCAAGGCCCATCTATCCCAGACAATTCCAGGATCCAGCACCTACCCAGTGGCATGATGGAGAGGTATTTGCCCCTGAACTTGCTGGCGATGGTGATCTCCTGCCACAGCGTCCACCCTCGCCTGGAGTACACATGGTGGGCGGCTGCCGGGGGGTGGTGGCTCACCTGGGGACAGGAGACACAGCCCGTGAGGACACGGCCACCAGGAGCCCAGCTGAGTGCAAGGAGAGGTGACAGCTCCACACCAGCTCAGCACTAAGGACACTCCAGGCTCTGGACACCCCCAGTCTCCTCCTGGGCATTGGGGGAACCCCCGTGTAGTGCCCCGGCAGCAAAGGGAGATGCACCAGGATCCTGCTAAGATTTGCTAAGGCCCATTTCAAAGCATGATCCACAAAATCTTCACTTGAACAACCATCACTGGGAGATCCTGTTGTTTGGTGGTCCCAGGACATGGCCCTGCTTTTCTGGGATCCTGGCTGAGAACCATGGATGTGCTGGCACCCCAGTAAACCCTGTGGAACAGCACCTGGGAAATCCCAGAGGACACAGGCCCACAAATTGTCCAAAACACACAGCAAGACTCTGGCTTTTCCCTCACATACACACCAGGCTGGAAAAGCAGACACAGCATCCTGAGACTTGTTAAGAGGATGGTGCTCACACCACCCTGCCCTGGAAAAAAAGCTGCCCATAACAAAGGAAGGAGCAGAAATATCCCAGGCACAGGGATCTGTCCTCAGGCAGGCTCTGAGCTGGTGGCACAGCCTGGCACAGGCACTCAGCACCAGCACCCATCGATCCCTGGAGCTCCAGGATGATTTCCCTGCTGTAATTACAGGCTGAGCGCCCTGAGCTCTGGATTACACACACAGGCAGGGCCAAGGCCTCACCATTAAATCCCAGTCACCAGCAGCAGGAAATCCTATTTGGATAACTGGATTTCAGGCACTGGATTATCACTGCTTGGCTGGGTGTGTTGGCAGGCTGAGCAGCACAGGCAGCATCCAAGGAAAATTCAGAGCAGTGGGAAAGGCATCTAGAATTGGTCAGGAATATCAAATCTGGGTACAAACAGAGGAAAACTGGGACTAACTGGAGAAGGTCATTCCAGGCAGGTTATTTATTTGGGAGAGAACAGGGATGGAGGAAGAGTGTGGAAAAAAGGGAGGTGAAAGAATGAGAACAGACAATGTTTGGGAATGATACACTCAGGGGTGTCCAGCAGTACTGGACAGGTGGGATTTGGACAGATGGTGGTCAGAAGAACCAGGGGGGACAGGCAGCCCTGGGCTTGACACCACAGCTGGGATGAGGCTGATAAATCCACCCAGGAGTTCCAACTGTACCCCAGGAAGGTGAGGGTGGCAGCTGGCTAAGGGATGGATCCTGGCCAGGAACCATCCACTTCCAGGATAAACCAGGTGACAGATCAGGAATTGCTGCCAGGCAAGGGGAGGTGAAGGTGTGACACTGCGGAGGTGGGCAAACCTGAGCTCTGTGACAGCCACAGTGCTGGGGTGGGCTGAGGCATGAGGCCACCTCTGACCCTGGCAGGCAGGGCAGGCAGGAGGGCTGCACCAGGGCTCAGGCTCACTGTCCCAGCTCGCTGCAGCCACGAGCACTGGGATGGCTCCCAGGCTGGGATGGACCCTCTGGGGACGTGCAGAGCCGGGTGACATCAGGCACACAGCACTGGGGGGTGTGGAGGGACAGCAGAGCCAGGAATTTTGGGGATTATCTACTGCAGGACCTTCCTTGGGTCACACTTCCAGGAGAGCCCACACAGCCCTGTCACTGCCCAGAGCAGCACAGCCTAGAGAGGTGGGGTGGGGTGGGATTTGACAGGAGGCGCCATCGTGCCTCAAGCCAGCGCTCCACAGGTGTCTGACAAGTTTGAGCACCCACTGCCACAAAGGGCTTTGCCTACCCCTGGGTGTCCTGCAAGGAGCTGGTGGCAGAGCCTGGCACCACTGCAGCAACTGCTCCAAACCTGGGGACAAAGGGCCAAGCCAGCCCAGTCAAACCTGTGACCCATCCCCACCTTGTGACCCAGCCCAGAGCACTGAGTGCCACATCCAGTCCTTCCCTGGACACCTCCAGGGGTGGGGACTCCACCACCTCGTCCTCACACCATTTCTGGGAGAAGAATCCACATGAGGCTCAGGGAGGTGCTGGCTGCCCCCCAGCAGGACAGGAGCCCCAGGACGAGCCCAGGGAGCCTCACCTGCTCACAGAGGGATCGGAATCCCAGCTCCTCCAGGCGGTCCAGCTCGTAGGTCTCCCCCAGGAGGGGGTTGAATGGCTTTGCAGTGCGGTGGACGGTGGTGGAGTAGGAGGACACGGAGAAGGCGGCCACAAAGCACATCTGCTCCGTGGAGCTCTCGCACTTCACCGCCTTGTCCAGCAGCTCGTGGTACTCCAGGTCCTCCGTGAGCCGCTGCAGCATGGACAGGGGCTCGTTGAAGTTCACCTGCAGGGGAACAAGGCAGGGTTCAGAAAGCAGGAGAGAACCCCAAGAGGCACCACCAAGCCCAAAGGAAAGGGAATATGTGCTTTGCTCCCTGATCCGTGCCAGGCAGCACCAAGGTTTGGAGTGTGGGGGAGCCAACAGCCCTGTGGGATCATCAGGGATCACCCCAGGTTATCACCCTGACCCCAAAATGAGCCTCAACAACGAGATCAGCCCCCTGCTGCCTCCCAGCCAGCATCCCAGCAGCCACAGGACAGGGATGTGCTGCTCCCCAGCCTGCCTGCATCACATCCTGGGAAAGCCATCCCTGTGCCAGGTGAGCCAGCTGCCCAGAACACCTGGGAAAGCCCCATGGTGGGGTCTCCCTGTCCCAGGACAACACCCCTATTTTTCGCTCTGAAAATACTGAAATTAAAAGATAACTGAAAGCAAGACAGAGCCATGGAAGGTCTTCTGCCTTTTTAGCTTCAGTTCAAAACAAAGAAATATATTTTAAGAGGAGCAGATGGCTGAAGAACCACTACTGTAAGCCAAGTTAAATATTTCATAGTAGAAAAAACAAACTCCAGATTCCAGGATTTAGCTTTTTTTAGATTCTCCACTCAGGGATTTAGCCTGTAAAGTGGCAGGGATCTTACAGCATCAGAGAAAGAGAGAGCTGGGGAGGAAGAGAAGCATCAAATCCACATAAAGAGCAAATCACTTGGGATAATTCTCAGCAGAGATGCAGAGAACAGAGCCAGCAGCTGCATCCTCAGCACTACTCAGGCAACAGGGAGCAAAACCCTTTCACGGGGGAAGAAGATGAATCCACCCAAATTCCAGATTCCTGCAACTCTTTTCCTCCTTTTCAGTGCTGCAGGTTTGTTCATTCAGAGGGAAAATCAAGGAGCTGTTTGCACGAGAGGATGCTCAGCCCGTCACAGCCCCGGCAAGGGGATGGATCTCAGGAGACCTCAGAAAATCTCAGGAATGCTCTTAATTCAGCAGGGATCTCCCTAAAAAATGTCCCCATGCACCTGAGCTTCTGGGGTGGATCCTGGGGCATCTCTGGCAGGATCTTCCTTCTCATTTCCTAGTGACTGTGGGATCCTTCAAGACTTCACAGAATCCCAGAATGATTTGGGCTGGAAGGGACATTAAAGCTCATCCAGTGCCACCTCTGCCATGGGCAGGGACACCTTCCACTGTCCCAGGCTGCTACAAGCCCCAATGTCCAAGCTGGCCTTGGACACTGCCAGGGATCCAGGGGCAGCCACAGCTTCTCTGGGCACCCTGTGCCAGAGCCTCAGACCTTCATGGGGAACAATTTCTTCTTACATTTAACCTAAATCTCCTCTCTTCCACACTGCCCTCAGGTCTGGACTTGAGCAGCTCCCAGGATGATTTGATTGATAGGAGAAGCAGAAATTTCTCTCTCCAGGCACCAGCAGCTGCTGGGATTTCACATCCTGAGCTTATTCCTACGTCCATCACGCCCTGATCTGCTGCTGCTGCAGAACTGGATGGTGCTGGGCTGTCCATCCCAGCTGGAAATAGCACAAGGAAGTGACAGCTCATCACTATCAGCCAGAGCTCTGAGCTTTCGCTCAGGCTCTGTTTGCAGAGACAAAACACAGCCAATTCAGCATCCCAGCCTCTGGAATGTGCTCCTTGCTCTTTACCCAACAGAGGATGGACCATGAATACAGCTCTGTGCAGCCCATGTGAGGGGCTGTTCACACAGGCCCCCCAGCAAACCCTTCCTGGCCATCACAGGGAGCCTTTGCCCCCAGGGCTGAACCAGCAGCACCCCAAATCTGCCCCCAGCACCTCCTTCACCAAAAAACTGCTCTCTGTAAGGAAAATGAGGCTGTCTGAGCCCCTGGGGTGGAACCCAGCCCTGCCATGGTTGGTGCAGGTGGGGCTGAGCCCTGAGTGTCCTGTCCTGGATCACACTGGGGAAAACATCACCAGCAACAAGGTCCCTTCTTCATGAATCCTCAAGGATTCACTGTGTCCTGCTTCCCTCCATGCCTCTGCAACAGCTGGATTTGCAGAGGACACTCAGGCAATGTCCCCTCTGCTCCAGCCTCCCCTGGAGCAAGGATATGCTAGAGCAAGTCCAGAGGAGGCCACGGAGATACTCCAAGGGCTGGAGCCAGGCTGGGAGAGCTGGGGTGCTCACCTGGAGAACAGAAGGCTCCAGGGACACCTCAGAGCCCCTTCCAGGGCCTAAAGGGGCTCCAGGAGAGCTGGAGAGGGACTGAGGACAAGGGATGGAGGGACAGGACACAAGGAATGGCTTCCCACTGCCAGAGGACAGGGCTGGATGGGATATTGGGAAGGAATTGTTCCCTGGGAGGGTGGGCAGGCCCTGGCACAGGGTGCCCAGAGAAGCTGTGGCTGCCCCTGGATCCCTGGCAGTGTCCAAGGCCAGGCTGGACATTGGGGCTTGGAGCAGCCTGGGACAGTGGGAGGTGTCCCTGCCCATGGCAGGGGGTGGGACTGGATGGGATTTAAGGTCCCTTCCCACCCACACCATTCCATGATAAGCACGCAGCAGTTGCAGAGGGCTCTGCCAGCACAAAATCCAGTCCCTGGAAACAATCTCCTGTCCCTGCTTGGGGCTGCTGTGCCACCACAGCACCGGCAGCACCACCCAGAGCTGTGCCCCAAACCCTCTGCACAGCCCAGAGCCAGCCCTGGCTGCCGGGGACACTGGGACTCACGGGCATGGGGATCTTGGAGAGCTCTTTGCCAATGCAGTTCTTCATGATGCTCCAGAGGTTAAGGCTGTAGTTGGGCTTGTCGGGAATGCGAGACCGTCTCCTTTTCCTCGGCAGGAGATCTTTGCCCATGGACTCATTGTAGCTGCTTTGATTGGAGCTCTCAAAAACCTGTGGAAGCAAGAGAAGGAACTCAGGTTTAAGCTGGACACAACCAGACCCAGCAACCACAGCTCAGGAGACCCCTGAGAAGCATTGCTGGAAGCCTGTTCTCCAGGGAAATATGGGTACAACTGTTGCCCAACACCTTCCTGCTTCCCTCAGGAGAACGTCTAGGATGCTGATGAGTGCTGACATCTGTCCCCCACCCGTGACTCACCAAGGAACCACCACAGAGCATCTGGACCCAGATGGAGGGTCCCTCCACAGCCATCCCCCCTCCCCTGGTTTCACCCCACCAGGACCATCCCTCCCACTCTGCCCAGCCAACTCACACTGTCCTCCAGGTTCCAGTCCTCAGGGTGGCCCTCGCTGGCCCCGCTCAGGTTGCTGCCTGAACGCCTGCATGAAGGAAAGAGCAGTTCAATAGCTTACCTGTGTGAGCACAGCAGGGGAGAGAACACCCAGGGCTGGTGCAGCATCACCCAGAGCACCTCCCCGCACCACTGCAGGGGACTGCCAGGAAGGATGAGGGGTGACAGAGGCTGTGCACAGCTGTTAGGAGGGGATTCTAAGGACAGGATGCTCAAGAAGGGATTCTCAGCCCCAGCCCTGGGGAGACAGAGATTCTGCTTTTGTCACCAAGCCCAGTGATGTGACCATGGGTCAGACCACAGGTTCCTCCAGCCCAGATGTCCACGGAAGAGTAAGAGCAGGTGACAGCAGACAGAGGGCAGGGTTTGATGGGATATTGGGCAGGAATTGTTCCCTGGGAGGGTGGGGAGGCCCTGGCACAGGGTGCCCAGAGCAGCTGTGGCTGCCCCTGGATCCATGGCAGTGTTCAAGGCCAGGCTGGACGGGGCTGGGAGCAGCCTGGGATAGTGGAAGGTGCCCCTGCCCATGGCAGGGGGTGGAATGAGAGGAGCTTTAAGGCCCCTTCCAGCCCTACCCATTCCATGACTCCTTGATTCTGTCAAGGCACGGTGCTCCCTACCTCTGCCCAACACTCCAAGGGATTTCCCTCCAAGTCCCTGCTCCCGTCAGTGTGCAGCTCCCGCAGCACCAGCTGACACCTGCCCTTCCTCACCTGCTTCACTACAACTGGGGGCCATCCTCAGCCTTGCTCCAGGAATGCAGGAGCAGCTGGATGCAGGATGGACCCCTGGACAGAGGCTGGGGAAGTTCTGGAGGACATGCCCACAGAGTGACCCCGTGGGAGGGGCTGCTGCAGGAAAACCGGCCCTTCCCAGCCCTTCCCGACTTCCCAGGCAGGCTGGGGGTGGTACCTGTGGTGCTTGGGGTCTGCAGTTACAGTGATAAAAGCTGGTGCGTCCTCCATGGCATCGAAGTACTCCGTCTCCTCATCTTCATCACTGGCCTCTCCTTTGGCAGACTGCACACTCCCTGCTGGAACAGAGGCTGTGAGACATCCCGGGCTGCTGGTCCCCTCCAGAGCCCACCACGCAGGATCTGCCCCCCACAGCCCCCACTGTGTCCCCTCCCGGCCGGCTCCCCGCACAGCCTGACCCCTCCTCTGCATCCCACTCCACACCCCGAGGATGCTGTACCGATTCCCAGCTCCTAAAAGCAAGAATGTGCCCTGCTCCCCAACCCAGGCACACAAGGCGACCCTGCCATGCTCGGGAGCAGCCCCGAAAATGCCCCCAGGCTGCCTGAGGGTGACACGGGCGTGCCCAACGCGCGTCTGATGTGGCTCCGCTCCAGCACCGCCCCGTCCGCCGGGAAATCCGGTTTGGATTAAAGCAGGAAAAAAAAGTCACGTGTTTCAGGTGATGCTGGGAGAGGTTTCCCAGCCCCCCATATCCAAACATTCCTCTGCATTTCCAAACATTCCTCCGCTTCGGTGGGAGGGATCGATGGCTGTGACGCCTGGAGCAAGCGCTGCCTGCGGAGTCGCGGTGCAGCTTCCCTGCTCCTGCCCCATCCCGGACAATCCCATTCCCTGCCTCACTCCCACTCTCCAGAGGAGCAGGGTCACCACCTCAGGCAGATTTGTGCCTGTCCCTGCAGCGATTTCCACCCTGCCCTCCCCAGCTGCCCCTCAGAATTGTTTAGGCTGGAAAAGCCCTCTGAGGACACCGAGTCCAGCCATTCCCCCAGCATCATCCAGACCCCGTGTCCCCAGGCACCACGTCCATACCGCTGTTAAATCCCTCCAGGGATGGGGACACAGATGGACAACCCTTTCCATGAAGAAATATTCCCCAATATCCAAACTAAACTTCCCTCGAGGCCATAGAGGAACGAGGGCAGTGCCTGGCACCAACATCAGGCCCCCTCCAGCAGCCACTGCTCTCTCCCTTGGGTCTATTTTTCCTTTAAAAGCAAGACCCCGCACTATTAGCAGTTTTTGTGGCTGTAACTAATGCTTCCCTGGGGGAAGGACATTTGGCAGGAATCTGCAAAGCTGTTGGATCTTATTGCAAACAAGCCCTGGCTGTTCCACTGCCACCCCAAGCAGCCAACTCAGCAGTGCCAGGGGACCCTGAGCCTTTTCCCAGTGCCATGGCTGCACACAGAGATATGCCCACCAGTAAGGGTTAAAGCTCCCAAAATAGCCTGCAAGAGAGTCAGCGAGCTAGGGACACTGCCTTCACTCGCATTTGAATGACACTGCCCTCACTCGCATTTGAATGACACTGCCCTCACTCGAATTTGAATCTTGGGGACATCCAAGTCCCTGAGCAAGACCAATTAGGAATAATTACGGCGTAATGGGATCCATTTAAAAAATATCGTGGGGATACAGGGCATTGCCTTGGGCATCCTTCCCATTGCTGGCAGCTCACTGGGAGCAGCCAGGCAGAATGCCCTGATCCATTCCAGAGGTGCCTGAGCAGCCCCATCCCAGGGGTCCCCAGGCAGCCCTGTCCCATCCCGGGGATCCTGAGCAGCCCAGTCCCACCCTGGTCCCCGAGCAGCCCTGTCCAATCCCAGGGAACCCGAGCAGCCCTGTCCCATCCCAGGGATCCCGAGCAGCCCTGTCCCACCCTGGTCCCCGAGCAGCCCCCGCCTGGCTCACCCTTGGCGGCGCTGGAGATGCTGGCAGTGGCCGAGGCCAGGCCGGGCGCCCCGCGGCAGGCACGCTCCAAGCTGTTGTGCTGCTTGGCTAACTGCTCGATGGTCTCCTCCAGCCGGATCCGCTGCTCCCGCTCATGCTGCAGCAGCCGCTGCCATTTCCGGCTGTGGCTCTCGGCTAAGTCCAGGAAATCGCGGCAGGCCTGTGGCAGGAAGGGACAGCTCAGCTGGGGGGTGTCACGGCACACGGTGACCCCGGGGCTGGTTCCCCAGTATCCCCTCCTGCTCCTCTCCCAGGAGCGTGGTTTTACCAACTCCCAGAGCTTTGCTCATTCCCCATTCACCAGCTCAGCTCCAGCCGTCCAAAGCTGAGGTGGCAATCCAAGGAGGTGGCTACAACACGGACATCTGTCCACGAGCCTGCCCACAGCCTGTCCCTGTCCCCATCCCTGACCCCGCTGCGGTCCTCAGGAGCCCAGGCTGGGCTCTCACAGCCCTCAGCCAAGCACAGAGGTCCTGAGTAGCACCTTCATTCCCAAATTCAGCAAATAACGAGAAGCTGGATGGGACAGTGGTTCCTAGGGTGACAGCCATAGACAGGAGAGGATCATAGGATCGTAGAATCATGGAGTGGTTTGGGCTGGAAGGGACCTAAAGATCATCCAGTTCCAAGGGCAGGGACACCTTCCACTATCCCAGGTTGCTCCAAGCCCCATCCAACCTGGCTTTGGACACTTCCAGGGATCCATGGGCAGCCACAGCTTCTCTGGGCTACTCAAGCCAGGAGCCAGCAATCCCTGTGCCCCAGGGAGGCAGGATGGCCAGCTCCTCCCTGGAGCTGCACAGCCCAGGACACAGCACAGGGCCTGGCCTGGCCCCTGCCACACCCCCACCTTGGCCAGAGCCCCCCATTCCCCTCCCCAGTGAGCCCAGGGGACCCCCAGCCATGGGGATCCCACAGACGTGCTGGGCTCGGGGAAGGACGGCTCAAGGAGTGCTCCAAGTGAAATCTTGCAGTACACACAGCATCCCCATCCTGTGCCACCAGGCAAGGGACAGCTGGGACAACACAATCCAGGCTGGCAGGAGAACCCCTTGGCACCAACCCCCCTCCCAAAGCCCCCCAGGACTGGCATCACCCAGCCCCAGCTGCGCCGGAGTCCCAGCGGGAGATTTCCGGGAGCAGGACATCCGCCCAGGGCCAGGACACCGGGACACTGCCGGCTGTCCCACACTGCCTCATCCCAGACAATGGTCTCACAGGACAGCCCAGCCCTCACAGCTCTATTTTTAGGTTATTTTCCATCTTGGATGAAACCCTGAGTTCTGTGGCCTCGCTGCTTCCTTTGCCATCAGCCCCACGTGCAGCTGAGCACGGAGGCAGGGCTGCTCCTCCCCCAAATCTCTGCCAGATGGGACACACTGAACAACTTCTTATGTTTCAAAGTAGGAAAACACAATTTTTATGGGAAATTCTCCAGGAGCTGGCAGCATGAAGGGAAATTAACTGTGCTTGTGCAATTCCTTGTCGTACCAAGGAAGCCCAATGGATAAATGCTGACTGAAAAACCTATTTGAAAGTACTAAAAACAGAGTTTTGGATGTCTGACAGACTTCCAACATTCCCAGGACTTGGTTATTTTCTATTTCCAGCTATTTTGGAGTCCACAGATGATTCATCCAGCTCTTGGCTTGGTTAGTCAGCATTTGGGCTGCAGGTGGCACCTGAGGAACGAGGTAACTCTTGGTCAAGGAGAAGATTCAGGGTTTCAGCTTCCATGACTTGCTCTGATTTGTCCAAGAAAAGCTCCAATTCATCTGTTCTTCATCAAACCATTCCTTTGGACAGGAGCAGGATTTGAGACTCATCCAGGGAAAGAAGTTTTCCTTTGAAGGTTTTGCTTCACATATACCTGGAGCATGGAGGGACCAGACCCTACATGTCCCCTCCATCACCCCTTTGATGCTTCTCCCACTGAAGGCAGGAAGGGCTCAGGGTCCTGTCCCTCCAGATTCCTGGCTGTGCTTCCATCTTACATGTGTTCAAAACCAGGATCAGCTCTGGGACCCTCCTGACAAGAGAGACCTGGAGGGGCTGGAGCGTGTCCAGGGCAGGGAACGGAGCTGGGGAAGGGAATGGAGCCCCAGGAGAGGCTGAGGGAGCTGGGAAAGGGGCTCAGCCTGGACAAAAGGAGCCTCAGGGGGGACCTTGTGGCTCTGCACAAGTCCCTGACAGGAGGGGACAGCCGGGGGGGTCGGGCTCTGCTCCCAGGGAACAGGGACAGGAGGAGAGGGAATGGCCTCAGGCTGGGCCAGGGGAAGCTCAGGTTGGATATTGGGAAAGTTTCTTCACTGAAAGGGTGGTCAGGGTGGCACAGCTGCCCAGGGCAGTGCTGGAGTCCCCATCCCTGGGGGGATTTAACAGCCATGTGGATGTGGCACTTGGGGACATGGGGCAGTGGTGGCCTTGGCAGTGCTGGGGACCGGCTGGACTTGATGGTCTCAGAGGGCCAGACCAGACTCCACATTCTCAGGGCCATGTTTTCACCTCCTCCTCTGGAAACAATTCAGCTCCTCCCCATCCCAAAATCCTTCTGGGAGCCACCCGTGCCCCGAAGCCCACAGGGACCCTGCCCTGGCCCATCCCAGTGACACCATCCCAGGCGACCTTAAAGCTCTGTGTGTCCCACGGATGCACTGGGCTAAGAGGATGAAACCAGGGCAAGTAATGGGATACAGCCATGACCTTCCCACCCCAGCAAAGCTCATTATCTGCTCCAAAGGTCCAGCTCCACAGGCAGCAGACAGAGAAATGCCCAGCTTGGCACCCAGGGTAGGAACTGCCGACTGCTTCCAGCTCAGGGGCTGAGCACTTTAAAACGAGATCACCTGTAATTATCCTACAATTAACCAAGGGCTGGAAGGTGTAACAGGGAATTAGGGGGAAAGGAGGTAATTACTGAGGAGCCAAGGGGAGGCAGGGCTGGGAGCTGGGAGGAGAACTTGCTCCAGTAGCTGATGGGAATCAACAGCCTAATGAAAACCAGCAGGTAACACCTCGGAATCTCCCATCCCAAAGCTTCAAGAAGGATTCCATGCTGTATCCCAAAGGGAAATCTGCACCACTGGGCTTCATTTACAGCCATATAAAAAAATCCAAGTGATGCAGAATGGTTCTCAGCATTGCAGAGCGTGGGGAGGTTTTGGAAAGATGAGCAGGACAGTCCTCACAAGTCCACAGATCCCACCACGAGCTGTGGAACTTCCATGGAGCAGGTCAGGACAATGCACAGTCCACACTGCATCCCACAATGGTGTCCATGTAGATTTAGGAGCTGGGACACATGCAGGGATTACTCCCTAGTTTTGAAAGGCTGCAGGGATCCCTCTCTGCAGCCTCTTCCTCTGTAATTCAGACAATGGCTTGATCCAAACCTGGATCAAAGGATCCAGATCAACCCAAACAAGGACCGTGTTTGCTCCTGGGGAGAGAAGTGATGCCAGGGGTGGAGAGGGGAGAATATCCTGCAAAAGGGATCTGCCAAACTCAGCCCCCACTGCTGCCACCAGCAGCCAAGCAAATTGAAGTGATTAATTTGGGTTTACACCCCCTATGGCCAGACAGTGCCAAGTTCCACAGGGATGCTCACTGGACGTGGGAGCAGCACTAAACAGGGATCAGGGGATATTTTTTCACAGTCTCTGTCAACTGAGCTCAGTCCTGAGCCAGAACTCATCCCTGTATGGAACAAGGGCTGCAGGGCACTGGGGTGAGGAGCTCAGACACAAATATCCCAGCTCATCACTCATTCCCAGCATTAATCTCCTGCCTTGGTGTTCCCAAGGTACAAACAATCCCAGCCACTGAGCAGGAGCAACACATCGAAATCCAGCTTACAAAATTCTCATGGAGAGGTGGCTAAATTTAGTTCCAGCTGAACTTGCTCGGGAATGCAAGCAAGACTCAGCCACAAATCCACGGGAGGCTGGCACAGGGACACAGGACAGCAGGAAGAGGCTTCCTGAGGAATGCACCCAAACAAGAGCACAGAGCCCAGTCTGAAGGATGAAAGTGCAGGAAAAAGGAATTCCCCAGTGAGCTGTAGGGCTGAAGAGTTGAGGCCATGAAGATACAGCCTTGGGAGGCACCACCCTCCTCAAAGCTCTCTCAGGATCCTCTGGAGAGCAGAGAAGGGGAAAGGGCAGAGGATGCTGTGCCCATCCCCACGTGCTCCTCACCCCATCAGGAGACTGGGTTTACCCTTCACAGCATCCAAACTGATGCCCCCACTCACAGAGGGGCAGCAGGTACAGGAGGTAACAGAACATGACCTGGATTTTGCTCCAGGGACAGAGCTGGATCAAATCCTAAAGTTCCAAAGGCTGTTCTGCCTCAGCATCATCACAGCACAGATGGGGTTGGAGAGCAGCAGCCCGGCTGACAGGTCACCAGTGACAAGAGATAAAAGCAAGCCCCATCTCTGTGCAGTCCCTGATCTCAGGGAGCCCCAGTGTTACCTGCAACCATGTGGCAGGAGGGACAGAAGTGGTTTCTCCTCCTCTCATGGCGGGAAAAAGTTGTGGCAAGTCCTAATCCAGCGCTGGCCGATCAAACTGTAAATCCCAGCCAAGACAGCAAGGCACAGCCAAGGTGGCCAAAAGAAATGGAAAAATACCACCGAGGCTCCTGCAAATTCCCGTGGAGGAAGAGGCAAAGTGCCATCGAGATCCTGTCTCGGAGCAGGAGGCAAGACTTGGTGCCATCAGCTCTGTGGTCCCTCCCTGTGCCCAGCAGCTGCCGCGCCAAGGGCACATTTAGCACCTTTCACACATTTGTCACGGCAAATATCCCGATTTCACAGCTTGTTGCTGGCTAATGGGAACGCCGTTAACAGCCCCGGGATTATTCATGCAGCAGGAAACAACCACCCGAGGTCACCCATGTCCTGCCAAGGTGGTGGTGTCACACACCCGCGGGGATCTCTGCTTCCTCAGTGGAGCTAACAGTCAAAATCAGATGGAAGAACAAAGAGATGAGGTTAATTAGCTTGAAAGGGTAAATGATCACAGCAAGGCCTGCCAGACTTCATAGAATCAGGGAAGGGCTTGGCTGGAAGGGACCTTAAAGCTCATTTTGTCTCATTCCCCTGCCGTGGGCAGGGACACCTTCCACTGTCCCAGGCTGCTCCAAGCCCCATCCAGCCTGGCCTTGGACACTGCCAGGGATCCAGGGGCAGCCACAGCCCTGTGCCAGGGCCTCCCCACCCTCCCAGGGAACAATTCCTGCCTGGGGTCATGACAGGGTGACAACCTCTGGGGCACCCCCAGCACAGAGGAGCATTCCCAGCCTCCAGCACAACGCTGAAGGATGCCGAGGGAATGCGCTCACACATGCAATCCCACCTGTCCCAGCATCCCAGAGATCAGCCACACAAATCCAACCTTTGGGCAGGAAAAATGCAGCAAGGAAGTGCCTGCTGCTGTGGGACCAACACCTCCTGCTCCTCACGCAAGGGACAAGGACCACTCCATGGCCCAGGAGTGACATGAGAGGAGGCAAGTGCCAGATGCGTTCAATCATCCCTTTTTCTTGGGTGAATTAGAGAGCAGGAGCCGTCACTCCACTCAGCAGGGACAGAGCTCTGCCTTTCCGAGTGCCTGGGAGATAAGTGCTCCCTTCCTTCCTGGAGTCATCAAAACCCTGGGACACAGCTGGCTGCTGCTTGCTGCAGAACAGCCCCCCGAGGGAAGGGCGATTGCAGAGCCTCTGTTTGCCTCTGAACACATCGAGACACAGCACGAAACCAGAGCATCACTGGATCACGGGCTGGGTGGGAAGGGACTTTGGAGTTTGTCTCGTTCCACCCCCTCCATGGGCAGGGGGACTTTCCACTGGGTTGCTCTGAGCTCTGTCCAACCTTGAACACTTCCAGGGATGGGGCTGAAGCCATTTGGGTTCAGAGCGATGAGATACAGAGTCACAAGCTGCCCCTGCACCCAGAGAGGGTTAATTTGTCCTTCCTCCCCCTAAAAACAGTCTGAGAGCAGCAAGCAAAGGGGAAATACAAGGACAGAGCCAACCTGAATCCCAAATCATCCCACACACAGTCAGATGGCAATGAGAAGTGGTCTGGAGTGTGGTCATCTGCTCGACAGCGATGGCACCCGCGGCTGCGCCGGGGTTCAAGGCCAGGCTGCTGCTCAACACCACATCAACACAGCCTGCTTAAATAACAGCAAATCTGTCCCAGATCCTTGGAGTGACCCTCAGCCAGCATCCCAGCTATCTGAAGCAGGGTGTGGGAACACCAGGAACTGCTCCTCCCTGGGGCAGGGCTGGTGGGGAGAGCTGGGCTGAGCCTCAGCTCATCATGACACCCTGAGAAACCAAGGTGACATTGCACAAAACCCTGTGAGTTCAACATGGAAAATCATCCTGCTCCCTCTGCATCCAGGGGAAATAGGTGCTACAAAAAAGCACAGACATGGAAAAGATCCTTAGTGACCCAACAGGAAGTGGGAAGACACTGGAGGAGACTCCAGCCCACCCCTTGATGCCACTGTCAGCAGCTCAGCCTGACTCCAGTGCTTGAACAAGGTGCTCCCAAAATCCCTGATGGTCCCATTCCATGTGGCGCCTTGTGCCCCAGCAGTGCCTGCTTCCCTCTGGGGTTCATGGATTCCCTGGGAGACAGAGATGTCCATGATGGAGATGTCCAAGACTGAGAAGTCCAAGACTGAGAAGTCTGGGATAGATATGTCCAAGACGGAGACATCCACACTGCGGTGGGGTCAGGTCTTGTCTCCTGGTTGTGAATCTGGGAATTTTTCCACCTTACCACATTATTTTGGGCCACTTGCTTGAAGGCCATGGACACACCAGTGTTCCAACCAGATCCATCCTGCCCAGGGGTTCCTCAGAGCCAAGCTCATCCCAAAGCTCATCCCGAGGCACCGGGGCTGGCGCAGCATGCAGACCCCGCCTGCAGTGCCGCCGTCAGCGCCGTAGAGCCCACCCCAAGGAATAAAGAGGGGATTAGTGGGAAACGGTGGCAAATCCGCCGGGCCGGCTGTGCTAAGAGCCTCTAATCCCAACCCCACACGGCCTCCATGGAGGAAGAATCATGGACCCATCCCGAATCACAGCACTCAGCATGAGGGAAGGACGTGTTCAGTGTGGTTCAGGGAAGGGGAACGAGCCAATGCTGCCCAGGGTTACAGATCAAGGCAATGCCAGCCTGCAGCTGTGCCACGGGAAGGATCTGGGTCTGGTTTCTGCTGGGAAAACAACTAAGGAATTGGCTGGATACTCCAGGGTGCCGAATCTTCCACCCCAAACCTCACTGAGGAGCACCCAGCAGCCTCCACTGGCCATGCCAGAGGGTGCCAAGGACATGCTGGGACCAGCACAGAAGATATCCTGGGAGCTGAGACTGTGCTGGGACCTCCTGCTGCAGTGGCCACCCCAAAACTGTGTCCCTGCAGGGCTTCCCTGCTCTCCTCCAGCATGAGAAGTCTCAGGCTTGTCCTGGTGCTCTCAGCTGTTTGCACAGCAGTGGGGCCTCCCCACTGCCACCTGTGCCAAAAATCCCCTCCCTGGGAAGCTCCAAGCACTGGCTCCTTCCCTGCAGGAAGGTACCTCCAGGTGGCTGCTGCACGTTCTTCATCCTCCTTCGCTTGCCCAAGCCCCCAAACCCACCCCAGCAGCGGGGGACCCTCCCAGAGTCTGCAGGAGGAGCAGGAGGGGAGCAGCCTCCTGGCACTTCAGGCCTCTGGAGCCCCGATCCCAGTGCTGGTGTGCCCACAGAGCTCTGTCCTGCCGACGGCTCCTGGGATGACAGATTTCCTGAGGCTCTTGCTGGCTGCTTTCCTCATCCCCTGATGGAACAGATTCCAGGCTGGAGCAGCATCTGTCCAAGCACTCGGCGGCAGGAGCAGCTGGCACTGCCTGCAGGCAGCTCCGACCCCGGGATCTGCAGGAAGCTGCCTCGGATCATCCCTTGCACTCAGCCTCGTGCAAACCTCCCCACGGTGCGAGAGGGGCTGCAGGAGCAGCAGCCGCCCCCCACAATCCCCTCATCTCCCAGGGCCGTAACTTCTTCCTGGGTAAATCCACGGGAGAGCAGAGCTGCCATTCCAGTGCTTTTCCCTTCGACACACGCTGGAGGAAGGAGCCAGAGTGAAGCATCTCGGGGCAGCAGCCCAGGGAAGAGACAAACACAACCCCTGTGACCCCGAGGGGATTCACCCAGCAATGCTTTGATATTTGCTCTCCCCACGGCCCCATCCTGCCCCAGCCCCCAGGCAGGGAGGAGGATCCCAGGAGGATCCCTGGGCACAGGTTAATGGCAGAGGTGATGCCTGGTTGGGCTGGCTCCCAGCTCAGCAGAGCTGCTGCTCAAGCCCAGGCACTGCTGACAGTGCAGGGCCGTGCTGGGCCCACCAACACAGCCCTGCTGACTCAGCAGCACGGCACAAATGCTCCCAGCTCTCCTCAGCGGAAAAGTCATCTCTCCCAGCCAAAAACATCCAGGAGGGAAGAGCTGCAAGAGGCACCCTCAGGTGCTGGGGATAGATTCGTCCTCCCTCTTCTGGCATGAGGTTCTGAGAGGAGCCCCAGAACAGTATGAAACCTCCTGGGGGTCAGATGGACAAAAGGAGGAGGAGACAGAAGAGGGGGAAGAAAGGTGAAAACCCCTGCGGCAGGGTGAGCAGGGGCACCCACTGAAAGTTCCAGCCAGCATGGAGGCCCCACGGCCACACACGAGGGCTGAGTACCCACAAGCCTGATAAAATCCAGTTGGAAGCACTCAGGGAATGATGATGAGGAGGGAGTGGGAGGAAGGCACTGCCTGTCTGAACAGATCTGATCAGAGATACCCTCACACCTCTACATTTAAAAGCATCACAGGATGCTCTGGGAAAGGCACAACAGCTCCGAGAGCAGGGGCCAAGCTCCACATCTCCACATCTGCTCATTTCCACTCCCCCAGCCCCACTCAGGCAGGGAGAGACCCCAGGGTGCCACTGTCACCCTCCCTCCCCCCAGTAAGAGCAAAGCACCCACCAGTTATTTCCCGGTCAGCGCAGCGCCTCCACAGCAGGAACACCCGGAGCCCTCGCTGCAGCCCTCTCATCCGAGGGGGATTAGGGCTGGGTTAGGGATTTAATCCCACTGCCGGGGCTTTTCTGGGTCGGTGACATGGTTTGCGAGGCGCTGATTAGTGCGCGTCGTTAGCGCAGCACGGATAATTAACACAGCCTGTGCCACATGCCAGCGACAGCTCCTGCGCCATCAGCCCGGCCCGGGGGACAAGCCCCGGCCCCTGTGGGGTTTGGCTGGGGTTCTGGGCAGCACAGCAGCTGCCCAGGGTCACAGAGGGAATCCCTGTCCTGAGGAAGCAAATCCAGGGGCTAAAGATGGAGTTTTCTCACTGCAGTGCTGGAATTAACCCCTGAATGCACAGGGAAAGCTCCTCCGGCCCACTGGCTGTACTGGGGTGAACTGGGAGCAGCCCAGCAGGCTGCCCAGATGGAGGATGTCAGTTCCATCATCCTGCCTGTGCCATGATGGGTTTGGGGACCCCAAGGGACAGACCATATGTCCACCCACACCAGGAACCAGTTCAGCACAGGGACATGCCCAAGGCATGGACCAACAGCATCAGCCAGCCCCACGGTCACTCCAGGGAGGTGACCCCAGGGACTCTGTTGCCTCCCAGCTTTGAGCAGTTTTCCAAGCAGACACAGACACACTCACAGGGTGTATCTATCCATCATCTACCACTGGATAAACCCACAACTCACACACCGGGCTGGAGACTGGGCTGGGCAACCTGAGGCTGCTCAGAGCAAGTGCTCAGCATCATCTGAGTTAACATGGAAACAGTTTGGGGAGTATGGATCAATCACAGCAGCATTCCCATGGGGCAGAGGGGGCTCGGTGCTCCACAGGGAAGCTGGAGGCAGAAGAGCAGCTCTGGGGAAGCACATCTTGTGCCCAGGCAGTTCATTCCAGCACAGGCACCCAAAGGGCTCCAAATAAACCAACTCCACCAGGCAGATGCCACTCAGAGTCCCCAGGAGCCCAGTGTGGCTACAGGGAGAGGCCAGAGGTTCCTTGAGCCACTGGCACGTGGCACAGGGTCACCCTAAAAGTGCTGCTGAGCCAGAGCACAGCCCTGGAGGGATCCACAGGGAGAAATCCTGCTGGGACTGGAGGATGCAGCCTCTGGGATGCTTAAGTCCTTTAAGTCCTGGGGGGGCTTAAACTGACAGCCTGGGGGCCCATTCCTGGAGGAGAGGCAGCACATGCTGCTGTCCGCCTCACTCTGACTCCAGCTCCATGTTTCACGCTCTTGGAAGCCCTCCTGGCAGGCCTGAAGGATGGAGAGTGCTCTGTGCTGATGTTTCAGGTGCTGCTGCTCCAGGCAGGTTCATTCCCACTGGAAAGGAAAAGCTGGGTGGGAAATCAGCCTGCCTCAAAGCAGGTGCTGGCATCCCTGCAGGACAGGCTGGGGCGGCCAGCAGTGCCCCTCAAGGGCAGATGAGTCCTTTGCTCCTGGGACTGCCTGCTCCAGGTGGGCCATTCTCACCAAATCCTGATGGAGCAGCATCTCCCACCCAGCACCGCACCCCTGGCTCCTCTCACCCTTCCTTGTCTGGGCTGCACTGGCCTGGCAGAGCCCTCTTGCACCCCTTTTCCTCCAAAATCTCAAGGGAAAACACAAAGTAACCCAGGAATGACCAGGCAAGCCCAAATCTTGCTGCCCTCCACGCTCCCATTCCTTGAGGAAGCACAAAGCTCCACAGTAGCATCCCCATTCCCATTAAAAACCTATTTCCATCACCACCCACAGCCCTGTGAGCTCTTCCCGACGCCCAAACTGGCTTCCTCAGTGCATCCACACATCCCTCCTGCCTGCTGTCTCCTGCTGAATGACGAGATGGAGCTTTCCCCACTCTTGGATGAGTCTACACAACTCAGCGCACTGCTCCGGATCCTCCGGGCCTCTCATCCTGGTAATTTGTTGCTTCTTATTTCTACACACCTCCCACTCCTCCCCCGTGGCAGATTGTGCCTTGGCTTTCCATGCCTGCTGCCCAGCCCTGCTGACACCGGGCTCCTCCATCCCAGCGAGCCTGGACTCTGCCTGGTGAGATTCCAACAGGGAGCAGAGCCAACAGGAGGCTCACAGAGCTCTGGGCTTCAGTGTAAGCCCTGCAACAGCCAGTCTGAAATCCAGCACATCTGAAATCCTCACCTGTAACACAACAGCCCGGCACACCCCGCTCTGCCTCTGCCCAAACCCTCCCCCATCACTCCCAGCACCACCCGCCCAGGTGATGCTCCCGACCTCTGGAGAGGAGCACCCGGTGCTGGCCGTGGCAGCACCCGGAGCACAGAGGGAAGGTCACCTTCGCAGCAAAGCTCTTGCGTTTCCATCTCTGTTTATTTATTTCCCGTGCTTGCTGCGCTCCCCGCGGCTCCGGGGCCATTTACATAATCGGATCAGAGGCAGCTGCACAGGAACTGCACGCGCCGGCCCCAGAGCTCCCAGCCCTTCCTCCCAGGAGCACCTTTCCCTTCCCTGCAGCACCCATTCCCTCACTGGAGCACCCCTTCCTTCCCTGGGGCACTCACTCCTCTCCTGGAGCATCCATCCCTTCTTCCCAGGAGCACACATTCCTTCACTGGAGGATCCATCCCTTTCAGGAAAAACCTGGCAAGTAAGGACACTTTAATTTCTTCTGCAAGGAACTCTTGGCCCGGCAGAAGCACCCTGTGCTGCCATGGGATACGTGCTTGGGGATGGAGTGTGCACGAGCACGGTGTATTTTTATCAGGGAGCTCCACGTGCTTCCCTGGAGCAATGTTTCATGTTCTATACAGAAGATTTTGGGACCTTTGCACTGCACAGAGCTCCCCCCATCCCCCCATGAGAGGCTCCTGGTAGCTCCAGAAGGCATCAGCCCATCTAAAAGGAGAAATCAAGGCACAGAAAGGGATCCATGCTGGAAGAGGTGACAGTGTGGCTGGGAGCCACCAGTCCTTGTGACAGGGGCGTCAGGCTGGTCCCCTCCCTCGTGGTCCCCATCTCACTGCTTGTCCCTCTCCTGCCTTTCTAACCCAGCCCCTCAAAGTGTCCCCCTGCCCACAGCTCTGTCACCTCCTCCCAAAACAACCGGCTCAGCAGGGATCTGGGAGAGCCATGACCTCCTCCCGGAGCTGCCACACTGCTCCCACCCTGCTCCTTCCAGTCCTGCCCTTTCCAGGGCACAGCCTTTCCCCTGGGCATCTCCTCAGGATGCCCATCCAGAGCCAAGGTACCAAAGGATGCTGTTGGAAACAGATCCACAGCATCCACATGAGAATGTGCCCTGCCACCCCCCACCCCTCTTACCTGCTTGGGATTTTGGACAAGCCACGTTCCTGCTGCTTTATCCTGGCACAATGGTTTTTGTGGAATTTCCCACCCTCCAGACAGCCCTGCTCAAGCTTTTATCACGTTGCAAACACCACAACCTCCTCCTCCTCCTCTCTGGGCTGGACACAGCAAATACTGCTCTGCTCATCCCTTCAGAGGCTGCTGGAGAATCCTCTCCCTGGCAATTCCCTGCCCACATCCCATCGCTGTTCCGCCTCCTGACAGCAAACCCGGGCAGCACCAAGGGTCTGCTGGCACCTCCCACCACGCTGCCAACCCCATTCCCAAAACTTGGACAAACTCTCCATGGGGAGAGCGCTGCACAAGCATCCCCAAACTGCTCTGAAACACAAAAGAGAGACTCAGGAAGCCCTTTCCCCCCATGGCTACAGAATCCTGGGAGAGGGAAGGGGGAGGATGCTGCGACCATGGGGCTCTGAGTACCCTCCAGCTCCTGCTGGGAATTATTATTATTTTTTAAAGCCCACATCAAACATCACCCAACCTCCTTCCGCTCGGGGCTGGGACAGCACAGCGACAGCACTGCTCCATTCACAATTCCCTGAGCTCTGCCTTCATACATTATTCCGGCCCACTGAAGCTTTGGGATTTTTTTTTTTTTAATTTTCTTTAAATATTTTATTCAGTTTTGCTCTCTCTCTCTCAGAGCTCCCCGGGGTAAACCAGGCTCCCCAGGAAGGGCTGTCTCTCTGCGATGGAGGCAGAGTCACACTCCAAACATGAGCTGTCTCCAAAGAACAACCGGAAAGCACCGTGAGGCTGCACCGGGCAGGAGCTCCCTGACCCCTGACAACCCGGCTGGGAGAGCAGAGCCAGGAGATTAAACCCCACAGCTGTGTGGAACACCAGCAGCTTCAGGGAAGCAATGAGGATGTGAGGGACGAGGGATGTGGGTCTCAACCTGCAGCAGGCAGTGGGCTCTGAAGTGCTGTGCCAGATAGAATTCCTCCCACTGAGCAGGAGAAAGACCCTCAGCATTCCCAACATCCACATTTCCCAGCTTGACAAAAACGACCGATGACACAGAGCAGGCTGTAAGGATGGAGCAGACCTGGGTCTCAGTGGGGTCCATATCCACGCCCTCTTCCCAGCTGCATCTTCCCAACTTCCCATGCCCTCACCGCGGAGCCGAGCCCCGGCCATGCCGAGCCCCGCGGTAACACGAGCCAAGCCATGGGGAGCGAACAGGGAGGGCAGGGGGATGGAGGAGGAAGGGGAGGAGGAGGAGGAGGGGCAGGAGAAGCAGCACTCACGTTGATCATAGCATTGGAGGTGATGCGGAAGAGCGTGGCGCGCTCGTTCACCGCCTTGATCTTCTCGCCGCTGTCGGCCGGCAGGCGCAGGCTCTCCAGCTCGCTGAGCGAGCGCTGCAGGGCCGCGCCGTGCTTGGCGATCAGCTCATTGCAGGTGCTCAGGTCCTCCAGCTTACTCGACAGGGTCTTCAGGGGGCCGTGCAGCTCGCTCTTGTCTGACTGCGAGGCGGGCTCCTCGTCACCCGAGTCATCTGCACGGGGAGGGATGGAGAGAACAGCGTTTCCATGGTTACCCCTGCGGGCAGGGACCGGGGACCTCCCGCCTCCTGCCGGTGCAGGGCTGGGGGTCGCGGCCACCGCGGCCCCCCCGGAGCACAGCGTGGTGGGGGTGGCACCCAGAGCCCTGAGCAGCCGCTCCTGTGGCTGTCACCGAGACCTGTGCTGGGTGGCACAGGGGGTGCCACACACCAAACCTGCCCTTCCCAGGCTCACCGGGGTTGATCCACCCTGCACTGGGGGCTCTGCCAGCTCTGCTCGGAGCAGGGTGAACTGTGTCACCTGAGGGAAAGGGCACAGAGACACCAAGGAAAGTGACACTTTACCCAAAACCACCACATCTTCACAGGGCAGAAAACTCCACGATCAGCACCTCGGCTACAGCAAAAATTCCTGCAACTCCAGAACACTTAAAACCAGGAAACTAACCCAAATGCACTCAGTGAGGTGTTGGAGAGGACGGAAGTTTAACAGAAAAGTTTTACAGAAATGAATGCTTAGCAGAAGGCTCTTTAGAAATGAAAGCCAGTTTTGATACAGAAATATAAAAGAATCTTCAAGCTAGAAACTGCTGGAGTAACAGTTACTGGATAACCCAAGAAAGCAAAGGTTAAGTCAGACTGAAAGGAGGTTTTTCAGTTAAGAGCAAAGGTATGTTTGACCACAAACGAAGAAAGATGTTTCTACCAAGTAAAGACAATTCCCAAGAAAAGCAGAAGATACCATAGGTAAACAGACATGCTGATGTAGCAAGTAGAGAAAAGATTTAGGAATTTTCCACTGCAAGAGAAGAGAAAAACAACTTTAAGCTTAAACTGTAACATACTGACTTTTGTAATTGGACAGTACTAACCATAATATGGTAATGATAGTAGCTGTGACAGGCTATAGGTCATTGGGACAGGTATTGTGTATGATGCTGATTGGTTGTATGCATTAAGATGCTCTGTAAAGAACAATATATAATACATTGTAACGAGAACTAAAGGGGCTTCAGGTGTCACCTACAAGCTGATGCTGACAGCTTTAGGTTTGGCTGTTACCCAGGACTGCTGTGACCCCGACTGATGAAATGTCAAACAGAACCTTTAAAGAGCTGCCTGGAGTCCCGTATCTCTCGTTCAGGCTCCCACAGTGGGGTAACAGAGCACTTAGAGCATTTCTGATCACCCCACTGCTCCCCCAGGAGGGAGGGGAGTGGCCCCAGGAGGCACCAGCACCCAAAGCAAATACAAAGAGAGAGAAGCAGGTCCTGGGCATGGGCTGTGCCCCATCCCTACGCTCCAAAGTTTAGCTGAGGGTTTTCCAGGTGCTGCCAAAACCCACTGAGGCAGCAGAGCAGACCTGTTCCTCTATCTCCCCTTGCTCAATCTTCTGTTTCTGGACTTCAGAGAGATGGGCACCAGCAAAACCCTGTTGCAGCTTCTCTGCCAAGTCTGGGGGAGCTGGGGGAGTGAGAACGCTTTCAAAACAATCCAGGCACGGAGCTCAGGGCTGGCTCTGGTGTAACGGGGGAGCAGCACACTCCCTCTCAGGGCAGCAGGGAAAGAAGGAAACCCGTGATTCCCTGGCAGGTGGGTGTTTGGCTGCTATTCCTGGCTCAGTGATAGGAACTCTGGAAATGCTGTGGGCACTGGAAGAGGTGTTCAGGCACTGCTCACTCAGATTGAATCCACAATAAGGAAACCAGAAGAAGAGCACCCTTCAACTACTGTGATGCAAAGGCAAGGATCTAGATAAATGAGACAGGATCACCAAGCCAGAGTGGAAGCAGGAGCAGAGCACAGCAGTGTCACACCAGGACTCACGGTGAACCTCCCCAAATGGATGTGATGGCACAGCTCAGGGACAGTGCTGATCCTCCACAGCAGGACCAACCTCACTGCCCAAGAATAAGGGGAGAAAATCCAAGGGAAACAGGGCATGGAGCAAACCCCAGGTGGCTCATGAAGCACCAGGACAGCATCTCCCAGTGTCACCACTTGGTCCTTCTGCAACCCAGCTGACAAACACAAGCAGCAGCTGTTGGAGCCAGGAGAGGAAGCGGCCACCAAGGACATTCAGAGCAGCCAGGGGAAACCATCTGAGACTTCCCAAGGAAGGGGAGCTGCCAGCTGAGGTGTCTGGGAGCTGGGCAGCTCCCACAGACAGGCTGGGGAGCTGCTGGGCCTGGACAGGGGACAGGAGGAGAGGTTTGAGAACACATTGATTTCCCAGGTTTGAAATCAGGGAAGTCTCCAGAACAGCTGGTAGGGGAAGGGGAACAGGCAGGAGGTGCACAGAGGCACCACAGCAATGGCACAGGCTCACACTGATGCCTTAAGTTTTAGCTTTCATATTTTCCGGATTCTGTACTGCATTAGTATAGAACTCTGAGCTCCATGTAAAGTGTTAGCAAGTTCTCCTCACAGTGTAGTCAGACAAAACAACCTTTTTCCAGCCCCAGAACCAAGGACACCGCTGCAGCTTCAGGCCCAGAAAGGGCAAACAACAGTGAATTGAGGAGAGCAATCTGGGAGGGTGGGACTTCATAACCTGAAGCTGTAATTGGACAATTAACCCCAACATGTAAATGGACCAAAACTTATAAAAGTGTAAAAACTCGTGACCAGGTGTCCATCTTGGGTGGAGCCATGGCCGGGCTCATGTACTGCCCAAGGTGTATCCTTTGAAGGCCTTTAAATCAATCCCTACTTTATTCCTTTAACTCTGTCTAGCCTCTGCTCCAGGTAGCTTCTCAAGGCATCAACACCACAGGCCAACTCCAAAAATCCTGGCAAGAAAATTGAAGCCACTTTTTCTACCAGCACAGGAAATAACCAACACCTCCTAAGTCCATTTTCTGATACAAAAGTTTCAAGTGTTCCCACAGTGCCTTCCCCACTGGGGCACACAAAGGGTCTCCAGCAGTGTGGGCACATTCCCTGGCCTTGGATATTGTCTCTGCACATGTCCTGAGCCGTTGCTTCCAAGGACAGAGCATTCCATACCCCGGACACTCACTGGGAGAGGGACACCAGGCTGCTCCTGCTGCCCTGAGCTGTGTCCCTGGGGCTTTCCAGGGAGTCTCTGGCCTCCTTCACCACCTCTCTCTCCAGGTGAGAAACTGCTCTCCCCACCAGCATCCCAGCAGCCTCTGCAGGCTGTGCCAGCTGCCTGCACTCCAGAAGGCAGAACCTCCTCTCCACAGCTCTGGGATCTGATCACTAACGAGGCTGGACTTTATTGGCCAATTTATAATAAAGTCCCATGTTTTATAAAGCTCCCAGGGACAGAAGCCAACCGTGCTGGCTCAGCTGTCATTGCCAACAAGAGCCTGAACCTGGCAAAACCCACCTCTGAGGGACTCCAGGGGACAATCTGAATTTCCCAATTTGCTGTTTGAAAACATCAAAAGTAATTCACAAACACAATTTTATCTGCTTACAAGTGCTGCAAAAATCGTGCCAAGCAAGAGAAAGTGCCTCTCTGCCCATCCCCAGGCAGCATTTAACCCCCAAATCCCTCCCTTTAATTTTCCCCCCTATCCTGCCTTACACAAAATGCTGCCCCAAAGCCCTGGCTCCCGTGGGCTTGTCAGTGCTCTGGGATTTCCAGAACAAAGCCTGGATCACCTTGCCCAGGTGCAATCCCAGATCACAGCCTGGGGATTTTTCACAGAATCACAGAATGCCCTGAGTTGGGAAGGACCCACAGGGATCACCCAGACCCCCCAACAATCCCACCCTGTCCAAAGGCTCCTGGAGCTCTGGCAGCCTCAGGGCCGTGCCCATTCCCTGGGGAGCCTGGGCAGTGCCAACACAGGGATGGCAGAGCACGGAGAAGGACAGGCTCTGCACTTTGCCAGGACATTATTTCCTGCCCATTGACTGAGGCTGTGGGAACAATCCCTGCCCGAGTGCTCAGCTTGAGGCAGGAACACAGCATGGCCCAATTTTTTATCGCTGTGCAGGATTACATAAACACCTCAAAGCTCAAGAAAAGGGGGAAGGAACCTGGGTCAGCCCAGTGATGCTGCTCATTCCAGCTGAGCTGAGCATCCCTCACCAGCTCCTGCTATCCCAAAGCTGCTGCTGTGGGATGCTGGAATGCTGGCAGGGTGGGCAGCAGGATCCCACCTTCCCCCTCCTGCATGGGCAACTGCAATCATAGAATCTTGGAATGATTTGGGTTAGGACCTTAAAGCTCACCTCCTTCCATCTTCTTAACATAGGCAGAGACATCTTCCACTAGAGCAGGAACTAATTAATAATTGTATATATATATATATGATGAACTGTATTATATAAATATCTCAAGCAACATAATTGTTGCAATTAAATCAAAGCATGGGAAGAAGGAACTCCAATGTCACAGCTACAGTCAAATCAATCAGAGCAGTTGAAAGCAGAAATGATCACACAGAGCACCCAAACCCCCTCACTGCCATTCCCATGGAGTGAGGATACTGGCTTTGAAGGTGCTTCCATCTTTCTCCTGGGAGCTCCCAGGAAAGCTGACCAAAGCCCAGCTCCACAGAAACATGAATCCTTCTGTTCCCTGCAGCAGCCCCAGATCCCAGTGCAGGAGCCCTGCTCCCACCAGGCCATCCCCACCAGCTCTCCAGCTGCTGTTGGTCCCAGGAGGACAAACTGCCATGGGAATGCTGTGACACAGCACAGGACAGGGGCTCTGGCATCCCCTCAGTCCCCCATCAGAGCTGGTCTCAGGGAAGCTGCTTTGAATCACAGGATCATTTAGGCTGGAAAAGACGTGCAAGACCATCATGTCCAACCTTTGACCAACCTTTGACCAATCTTTGCACAGGACACACCAATTTCTGTAGTTACAGCTGAAGATGATCATGAAGAGCTGGAGGAGAGAGCTGCAGAAATATTTATCCTGTTGCTGAGGATGGAGGATTCACTCATCCAGAAAGGTGGAAGAGCAGCAAGCCTCTGCCTGGAGGTCTTTGCTTGGAGCCCAGCCAAACACCACAGCTTTGAGGATCCTGCCCTTATTCCAGCTTTTGTAGAAGCTCAGACAGGGAAAAAAATGATTTGGCTTTGCTAAGGCTGGGAAAACACCCTGAAGGTCAGGAAATACCCACAGAGAGAGTTTATCCAGGCCTCCTCCTTCAAGGATGGACCACAGGGGATTTGCAGAAGCCAAAGAGCAGCAGGCCCAGCAAGATCACAGCACTGAGACTTCAACCCAAATGGGGGGGTCCTGACTGCACCCACTCAGGGTCACAGAACCTCTTGGAAGCTGCAAGAACACAGATTCCTAAATACTTGGGAGGATTTAGGAGAGGGGAGAAGGGGAGAGGGGAAACATGACTCTCACAGGGTGATGGTGAGGGACACCCAGCAGAATCCAACTGAAACATTTTCCAGCACAGCCCAGAAAGGAGTTTCAGTGATGGCTTTGAAGGGGATTCCAAACATGCAGGGAATGAGGAGGAACCAGAACAGGGGAAGTGAGGACTGGCTGAGGTGGAGGATGCTCAGGGGCCAGAGCATGTCCAGGGCAGGGAACGGAGCTGGGGAAGGGAATGGAGCCCCAGGAGAGGCTGAGGGAGCTGGGAAAGGGGCTCAGCCTGGACAAAAGGAGCCTCAGGGGGGACCTTGTGGCTCTGCACAAGTCCCTGACAGGAGGGGACAGCCGGGGGAGTCGGGCTCTGCTCCCAGGGAACAGGGACAGGAGGAGAGGGAACGGCCTCAGGCTGGGCCAGGGGAGGCTCAGGTTGGATATTGGGAAAATTCCTTCAAGGAAAGGGTGGTCAGGCACTGGCACAGCTGCCCAGCGCAGTGGGGGAGTCCCCATCCCTGGAGGGATTTAACAGACGTGTGGATTTGGCACGTGGGGACATGGGGCAGTGGTGGCCTTGGCAGTGCTGGGGAATGGTCGGACTTAATGTTCTCAGAGAATGTTTCCAACCTTAATGATTCTGGGATTCTACTCCAATGCTCTGTGCTCCTTGTCTCTGGATGCTGCCCTCACTCCTTTCCCCCAGTTTGGCCCTTTTGGATCCTCAGCTCCCAGCAGCTCCTAAATCCCATTAAACCTCAAACCAACATCCATCCCTCAGCTGGGCAGGGACAAAGTGGCCTGGGACCACGTCCATGACCAGCAAAAAGCCTGGAGGCCCTGCAGGAGCCAGGAAGGCCTCCCTGCTCCTCCACACAAGATCCTCCAAGGACACAGAGAGTGCCTCAATCCGTGGTTTCCAGCCCCCAGCACACCCTGTCCCTGCAGAGGGAAGGGCTCAGTGAGGGATCCTCTTGCCATGCAGGACAACAGCGGTGCTCCCCCCCAGCCCTCATCCCTCCTGGTGCTCCAGCTCTGCTACCTGCTCCCATGGAATAAAGACCCTCCCTAGAGCAGCAAACCCTCAGGGGATGGCAGGAGGGCTCCCAGTCCCATGCAGGGATGCAGGTGGCCCTGGATCCTGGCACATCCCCAGATCAGGAGCTTCACCCCGGCTCACCCTGCTCCTCCTTGTGCTCAGAATGAAAGGCAGACATTCAGCAGGAATTTCTGTCGCTCTTCCCCAGGGAACAAAAGCTCCTCAAGAAAACAAACATGAAAGGCTGGCAGGAAAAAACTGACAACAAATTGCCAGGTTCCTCTGGCTCCTCTGCTGTGGATGAGGCAGCCCAGCCCCCAGAGCATCCTCCTAAGGATTCCTGCATTCCCAGTGTGCTCTGGAGATTTCCCTGTGCTCACCAGTGGCACAGAGAGACTATCCACGATTTGAATTCACCCCCCTCTCCATCCTGCAGCCGAGCTTTGCCCTGGCCTTGCTGGGTGCCAGCACCTCCAGGACCCCGGGCCGGAGCAGTGGATTTCGGCTGAGCAGAGTGTGAGCGGCCATTGCCACCCAACCCCAACCCCATCCCTCTCCCTGTGCCACGAAACAAGTGTGGCACAGCAGGGCTGGCCCCAGGCACTGCAGTAACCCACATAACACCCACCTCCTCCTCCTCCTCCTTTTCCTCCTCCTTCGAACCCTCACTCCGGGAAGGCTCCACAAATGCAGCTGCTGCTTCCCGCTCTCCTCACGGTGCACTCGGGAACTCTGCAGGCACAGGCTCAAATCCCAGGGACACAAACCACAGCAGCTGCTCATAAATCCCCTCTCCAGGAACACTCCAGGCTCGTATTTTAACCTCCACCCCCAAATCCAAGTGCTCCCCAAGGCGAGCCCTGGTGCTGTGTTTGGGCTGGAGACCAGCTCTGGTGGCCCGGGCTGGCTTTGGTTTGTAGGGCACAGCTCGCAGTGTTGCTATAGGAACAGGCAGCCTCACCGTAAACTGCGCAGATTATTTTTGGAGCTGTGATGCAATTTAATCTATGGAAAATGGATCGGCAGCCATCGGCCATAAGCCTCCTCGGGCTTGTATCTCAGCCCAGAGAACACAAACCTCAGTGCCTGGAGCAGCATCCCAAGGCAGAGCTCCCTTTCTGCCCCCTTCTTCCATCTTGAAATCTTCCCTCAGATAAATGTTTGCCATTGCCTGCAATTTCTCCAGAGCTGGTGGGAAAGCTGCTGGCTGGAGGCACAACACCAGAGTGTCCCCATGCTCTGGGGACACACTGGGGCTTTGCAGTGCAGTCCATGGGGATCCCAGGGACAGGGATCCCATGGGAGGCACTGCCATGCTGAGCTCCCCCCCAACACCATCAGGGAGCAATCCCAGGGAGCTGCTGCTCACAGCTGGGCTGCTCCAGTGCTGCCCATGGATGAGCAGAGCTGGGAAGAGCCTTTTCAGGGATATAACAGGAGGAGGAGAAGGGATTGAAGGGTTCAGCATTAGACCTTTTATTCCAAAATTCCCAAACTCCATCCACAGTCTGGCTGTGATGTCTCCAGCCCAAAGCACCACAGCTCCTCAGCTCCACACCACGGCTGGGGCAGGCAGTTCATCCCTGCTTATCTTCCTCTCCAAGCCCAGCACTGCTCTCCTCACCCTACATCACTCACCTTCCTCCATCCCTCACCCTCCTTCTCCCTGTGAGTGGAAAACTCTCCTCCCAAGTATCCTCATCTTCAGCAACAGTCCTCGTCCTTCCTACATCACCTTGAATCTCTCTCCAATCCTGAGCTGCTTTCCTACCACTCCATCAGAGCCTCCCAAAGACAGCACTGGCCCTGTGCTGGAAATTAAACCCAGCTTTCTCCTGGAGGCAGCTGGAATGAGCTGATGGGGGGAGCTGGAAGTGCGGGATCAATAGTGCAGGAGTGAAGTCGAGCCAGAGCAGAGATCCCTGAGTGCTGTCCACAGGGAAAGCTCTGATGGGATAGAAGGAACGCTGATGACTTTAATTCAAACAGCATTCCTGGGTTGCTCCAAAGCCACCGGAGACCACAGCAGTGACAATCTCAGCAGATGATTTCCCTTTCGGCAGCTGGACCTGCACATCTGCCAGGAGAAGCTGAGCTTGGAGGCACCAGAGTCCCAACCCTGGCTGTTCCCAATCCCTGGAACAAGCTGCCTTCAGGTGCCTGGATGGTCCAACCACCAGCACAGCATGGATTATGCCTCCATTCTCAGTTCCACCTCTTATGCACTTTCTCCCGCCTTTCCCCACACTTGTCTGGGAGTTTTGGATCTAAAAGTATGAAAAGTATCCCAGTGACCAGGAAAAGCCTTTTCTCCGCCCACAGACAGAGTGGAGGACGTCCATGAGGATCAGCCAGCAGCAAACCCTGCAGCCATCCCAGCCAAAAACTCCAAGCTCCTTCTCCTCCCAGTAAATCCACAGAAACCAATCCCACCTCCTTTCCAGGTTCCCCGTTTATCCCAACACCAAGCAAGGGTATGATTCAGAACTGCCAGCCCTTCCTGTGTGGAATTATCCGGATCTCAGGGATACGCTGCTCACCCGTCACTCCCGAAGCAGAGCAATTTCCACCCTGGCTCTGGCAGACACAGCTGCTTTCATCACTTTTAATCGCTATGAATATTAAATGGAGCAGGGATCTATATTTAATAGCCTGGCCTGGCTGCCAGGGAGATGGATGAGGTTTATAGCAGCTGCAGATGCAGGAACAGGCGGAATTTTGGTGGTTAGAAAGAATTACACTGAGAATTAATCATCGAAATAGTAGGGAAAATAATCATTCATAAATCATTCCAAATCCGGGTGATCGCTCAGCAATTACCACCAACCTGGCAGGGCTTGTTGCTTCTCCCTGCTAATGCAAAGGGAAAGCTGCACAGGCAAATGGGAGCCTAAAAATAGGGAAAATTGGCTGCTTGTGACAAGCTGGGACATATCCTGAAGTCACATTCAGAGGGAGGAGGTGGGGAGGGGAGGGCCCTCCCTGTTGACGGGGCTCAACAGAACAAACCCAGAGATCAAAGGCCACTGCTCCTATGGGTGCTCACCTGAAGAAGGCTCCAGGGAGAGCTCAGAGCCCCTTCCAGGGCCTAAAGGAGCTCCAGGAGAGCTGGAGAGGGACTGGGGACAAGGGATGGAGGGACAGGACACAGGGAATGGCTTCCCACTGCCAGAGGGCAGGGATGGATGGGATATTGGGCAGGAATTGTTCCCTGGGAGGGTGGGCAGGCCCTGGCACAGGGTGCCCAGAGCAGCTGTGGCTGCCCCTGGATCCCTGGCAGTGCCCAAGGCCAGGGTGGACAGGGCTTCGAGCAGCCTGGGACAGTGGGAGGTGTCCCTGCCCATGGCAGGGGTGGAAGGAGAGGCTTTAAACCCATCCAGCCCAAACCTTTCCATGATTCTATGAAAATAAGCAGGATACAAAAGTCGGGAGTGGGAAAGCACAAAGCATCTCCATTCCCATCACTGCAGCATTCCCAGCCTGGCTATTGAACATTTTATTGCTGCAATTACAAAATGATGATGTTCCTGGTCAATAATCCTGAGCAGCACAGGCTGCACTTTGTCTGAACTGCAGTCATGCACTTCCCAGCACAAATGGCATTTTCACAACACTCAAACACCTGGACAACTCCAATAAGTCGAAATTCAGGCTGCAGAGTCACACAGACTGAATTTAAAACACACCAAAAGGCAGGGTTTGAACTACAAACTGGATGGACACACTGAAGAATTGGAGATGAAAGGGAGCATGTGATCAATCCAAGACTCCATGTGGAAGCAGTGGAGAGACCCAATCCAACAGGTACCCCTGGGAGCCACTGGTCGTGGCTACTTCTAAATCCATACAAATTCCAATGGAACTTTTAAAAGTTAGCTAAAAGAGCAGACAAAATCAGGGTAACAGGACCAGAGAAGGCAAATTTGAGACATGAGGTGATTTCTGGCAAGTCCTCACCGGCCCATGGCCAGTTTGGGATCCTGCACTCCCAGAGTGTCCCAGGAAAAGACACCCCTGATGGCACTGGGGCTGGGAAACACATCCCAAAGGGACAGTGACTGGAAGGACAGGGTTGAGCAGAAGTGGGAGAAGTCAACTGGAGATATTTTGACAATTCACAAGGAACAACTCAAGACACTCAGGGAGCAAAACTGGAAAACAGAACAGCGACAGAGGGGCAGCTGTGACACACAGAGCCCTGTGTCCCTGTGTCCCTCAGTGCACGAGAGACCTGGAGGGGCTGGAGCGTGTCCAGGGCAGGGAATGGAGCTGGGGAAGGGAATGGAGCCCCAGGAGAGGCTGAGGGAGCTGGGAAAGGGGCTCAGCCTGGACAAAAGGAGCCTCAGGGGGGACCTTGTGGCTCTGCACAAATCCCTGACAGGAGGGGACAGCCGGGGGGGTCGGGCTCTGCTCCCAGGGAACAGGGACAGGAGGAGAGGGAACGGCCTCAGGCTGGGCCAGGGGAGGCTCAGGTTGGATATTGGGAAAGTTTCTTCACTGAAAGGGTGGTCAGGCACTGGCACAGCTGCCCAGGGCAGTGGGGGAGTCCCCATCCCTGCAGGGATTTAACAGCCGTGTGGATGTGGCACTTGGGGACATGGGGCAGTGGTGGCCTTGGCAGTGCTGGGGAAACAGCTGGACTCGATGGTCTCAAAGGGCTTTTCCAACCTAAAAACTATTTTGTGATTCTATAAATACACACGCATATATATATATATGTGTGTGTGTGTGTGTGTGTGTGTGTGTGTGTACATGTGGGCTGAAACACAGGCAGGCATCAGTGCTGCTTTCACAAGTCTTTCTTTCCCTTGGATTTCTCCACTATCTTTCCAAAACTCTTCTCAGGAGGAGCCAAGAGAGCTTTGCAAGATGCCACTTTGCTGGCTTTTGGAGGAGGTGGAAGATTGGTGGTGGTTTTTTTGCTCTGCCTTTTGACTACAATACTCTGTTCCCACAGAAAATATGGATCCAGCCCTGAAATCTCCTGAACAGGAATCTCAGAGACTGAGGGGCTGAGCTGGCAGGGAACACGAGAGGAGATGAAATGAACCCAGCTGATGCTTTTGTGGGAGCAGTGGAGAGTTACAGTCAGTCCTGCTGGACACAGCCAAATGTCCCTCCTGTCCCTTGCGGGCACTTGTGAATAGCAATGAGCAAAACAGGAGGGGAAGGTGTGATTACAGGGAAATAACGGCTCATTAGCAGATAATTGGGGGCTCAGCAGCACAGCTCATTGCCAGGAGAGGAAATCAAAAAAGTTTAAAATAATGGCTTGATAAAAATAGAAACTTTTTCATTCTACAGCTCAGAACATCAGCGACACATGAAGTGCTGAACTCCAGGAGCAGTTTGGGTGCAGGGCTGGGGGCCAGGGACAGTGACTGCCCCTTGTCACACCCGGAAAATGCTTCCCTGCCAGGAATCCCTGCGGGAGAAGCCGGGACTGGCCCCACTGGCAGGAGGCAAGCACACAGCCCCAGTGCCTGCAGCATCACCTGCAGCTCCTCATTTCCTCTGCAAGCCCAGAAGTGTCCAGGGATCCCAGAAGGCCCTGCCAGGGCCCAAAGGGGCTCCAGGAGAGCTGGAGAGGGACTGGGGACAAGGGCTGGAGGGACAGGACACAGGGAATGGCTTCTCACTGCCAGAGGACAGGGCTGGATGGGATATTGGGAAGGAATTGTTCCTTGGGAGGGTGGGCAGGCCCTGGCACAGGGTGCCCAGAGCAGCTGTGGCTGCCCCTGGATCCCTGGCAGTGTCCAAGGCCAGGCTGGACATTGGGGCTTGGAGCAGCCTGGGACAGTGGGAGGTGTCCCTGCCATGGCAGGGGTGGCACTGGATGAGCTTTAAGGTCCCTTCCCATCCAACCCATTCCATGACTCTGGGAGCTATGTTGACCTTGCAGGAGGCCCCACCACTCCAAAACCCTGCAGTCAGCCTGGATATCCAGTTACCCTCCCCACCAGCCCCTCCCAAAGCTGCCTGTGAAAGCATTTCTCATCCCTGAAGAGAT
Organism: Sinosuthora webbiana; assembly: GCA_013397395.1. Classification (NCBI taxonomy): domain Eukaryota; kingdom Metazoa; phylum Chordata; class Aves; order Passeriformes; family Sylviidae; genus Sinosuthora; species Sinosuthora webbiana. The sequence continues at coordinate 924,736 of VXBN01006754.1, forward strand.
CCCTATCAGCAGGACAGAGGCACAGACCTCTGTGTCCCTCTCTGAGCCTCTGAAAGATCCACATCCGGCTGGAGCATTTCCCATTTGCCCTTCACCAAACCACCCCTGCTCTTATCTCTCTGTACCCTCTGAATTCACAGCCCACACCTGATCCAAGACATCCCAGCAGGGAGGAGTTGCCCTGCCTGCAGCTCCAGGACCATCTCCAAGGCAGTACTTAGCCCATGGACACAAGTGGCATCATAAATAATTCAGTCACTGGTTCTTGTCCAAAGCACGTCAGAAAATTGTTAATTGTTAATTACTTGTTTCTGTTCGTTTAGTCACTGAATCCTTCAGAATCCAGTGATTACTACGGATTTGCATCACTCCCCTGCACTGAAATGGAGCAGCTGCCACAGTCTGGTGACACCATGAGCTTGGGGACAAGAAGTCCCTGAGTCCCTGAAGGGGTGACAGGCAGGAGCAGGACACCGAGCCAGGCACAAGCAGCTTCCTTAGCCAGGAACAATCCCAGAAAGGGACAGAAATTACTAAAATTCAAATACTTTGGAGGAAATGAGTTTTTTTCAGAGCAGAAACACACAGAACTGAGCACTGCCACAGCTGGGGGGTGACCCCCTGTTCTTCCACAGACAGCAGCAAACCCTGGCACGCTGCTACCAAAACCATCGCAGGTCTTGGATGTCTCCTCCTGCATCACTGAACATCCATTTTTTATGATGCTTAAACATTTTCCAGCCCCAGGTCCATCTCCAATGTCAGCAGGGTAAGGAGGGGAGCTCACAGATGGGCTGGTCTCTCCCCCTGACATCCATCAGGGAAGGAGACTCGGGAAGCCGACGGCTGTGGAGAGCTCCCAGGAGCTCCCATCCCTGAGGATAACGTCATCCTTGCTGTACCCAGGACCATTCCCAGCGGTTCACCACACTGAACGTGGCCCAGGATTTTTTTATTTTATGTTTTTTACCAGGAGCTTCTTTTTTTTTCTGGAAGTCTCTCATCAGCAGGGAACACACATCCTGCCCCAGGCTTCCTCCCGCTCACGGAAAGCAGTGGGAGATGTGCAAAGGACACTCCTACACTCCTGTCAGCTCTCTCTTTGCTCACTAACCCTGTGAACAAGAAGGAGATGACAAGGGCCCTCACTCCCAGGGACTGAGGGAGAGGGAGGCAGGAAAGGGACAGGGCTGTGATGACCCTGCCCCTGTCACACCCACAGCCGTGCAGGATCACAGGAGAAGAGCCAAACCCAGCAGCACCAGGACAACAGCAGCGATGGTGTGCTGGGACACGGGCAGCCCAACCCAAACTGCTGCTGTGCCACCCAGAGCAGCTCAGAGATGGCACCTGAGACTCCCTGCTCCCAAATCCAGCAGCTGTTGTGTCCCTTGCCTTGGGATCAGGGCTCAGCACATCCCTGCAGGCCCCAAGTTCCGCTCATCCCAGGCTTTGGAGAGGCATCCAGGCTGAGCTGCAGTGCAGACAGAAGATGGAGACACGTCCTGATGGGCACTGAACCCCTCCTGAGCTGCCAGGGCTCAGCTTACCCGGGGTAAGAAGATCCAGAGGTGTCAGTTATCCACCGTCCTCCGATTCCCAAAGGTCAGGACACGCCAAAGGCACAGCAGACACGTGCAGCACCCGGGAGTGTCCCAGCCCCCCTGCTCTGCTGGGAGCCTCAGGGAGGATGGCAGTGGGGCAGCAGCAGCCCCAAAAAGGCATCCAGCTTTGACCCCTTCTGCCTTTGGATTTCAACCCTGCTCCCTCAGAACCCACAGGCAGGGAAAGCCTCCAAGCCCATAAAGTCCAAGCTGTGCTCGGTGCCCACCTTGTCACCAGCCCGGAGCAGGGAGTGCCACATCCAGGCCTTGGACATCTCCAGGGATGGGGACTCCAAACCTCCCTGGGCAGCCCTTTTCAATGCCTGACTGCCCTCTCCATGAAGAAACTTTCCCAATATCCACCCTGAGCCTCCCCTGGCCCAGCCTGAGGCCGTTCCCTCTCCTCCTGTCCCTGTTCCCTGGGAGCAGAGCCCGACCCCCCCCGGCTGTCCCCTCCTGTCAGGGACTTGTGCAGAGCCACAAGGTCCCCCCTGAGGCTCCTTTTGTCCAGGCTGAGCCCCTTTCCCAGCTCCCTCAGCCTCTCCTGGGGCTCCATTCCCTTCCCCAGCTCCGTTCCCTGCCCTGGACACGCTCCAGCCCCTCCAGGTCTCTGTTGCCAGGAGGGTCCCAGAGCTGCCCCAGCCCTGGAGGTGCCCCAGCAGTGCCAGCACAGGGGACAGGCACTGCCCTGCTCCTGCTGCCACCCCGGGGCTGACACAGCCCAGGTGCCCTTGGCCTCTCAGCCAGCTGGGCAGACCTGGGCTTCTGTCCAGACACTGTCACCAGCACCCCCAGGGCTTTTCCCACCAGTAGCTTTCCAGCCCCTCTGTCCCCAGGTCACCTCTCCTGCAAGGACTGGTGATTTTATGGGTGTCACAGGATAACAGACCTGTCCCCAAGGCCAGGGCACTGTCACATGTCCCAGGTTAGAGCACAAAGTCACAGTTTCACTGCCTGTGGTGAGCCATGGAGCATCCCACATGGGCCCCATGCCTGGCACCCACCTCCTTTACAGCCAGGACAACCCCGAGCCCCCTCCTGGGCAGGCTCAGTCCCCGCTGCGGGAGCACACGTAATTCCAGGTCTGATCCCTGCAGGAAGCACCAGCACAGCAGCACTGGTTGCACTGACAGCTGCTCCAGCAGCAGGACACAGAGCAGGAAGGGCTGAGGCCAGGCCATGCTCTGCTCCCTGCACAGCAGGTCCTGTCAAAGATTTACTGCCAAAAGCTCCTCAGAACAACCAATCCACCCCTGGAATCTCTCAGCAGCCTGGCACAGAGAGGGAGAAGGACACTCCATGCTGCACACTCTCCCCAGGAACTGCTGCACTGGCTGTCAGTGCAGACAGATCAGGAAAAAAAAGAGAAAAGAAATAAAGAAATCCACTCCTACTGCAGCCAGGGCCTCTATTTGCAAAACTGTTTGATGGAGCTGGGAGTTCATCTCCCTTCCAATTCTGTAAGAGCGTTCCTGGTCTCTAATTAACACCATCAGGCTGTCAAGATGGCCACTTCCTCCCTAATTACTGTGCTTTGTAATTAAGATACAGCTAATAAACTCCTGTTATTAGTGATTGCTGCTGATCAGCTCGAGGTGCAGAGCAGCTCCTGCCTTGTGCCTGCACCCAGAGCTCCCAGGCAGTGCGTCCATGTCTCAGAATCCCAGGATTATTGGGGTTGGAAAAGCTTTTTAAGGGCTCCAACCATTAACCTCCAACACCTCCAGGCCCGATCCTAAACTATGTCCCTGAACCATTTCCATGGCACCTGCACATCCTTGGGATGCATCCTCTTCCCAGCCAAGCCACATGTGCTCGTGGGCAGGAATCCACCCTCACAATTACTAAAAATGAAAGGGAACAGGGCAGAGAGGGCATCATTTGGAAAGAAAATGAACATTCCCTGCCCTCAGCACGTGGTCTGCTGCTTTGCTGAGTGTTGAGGGCTTCCTGCTGGGAAGGATGGGCTTGGCCAGCTCCGGGCACTGCAACATTCCCTGATGGCCCCGCTGACACTCGCTGCCCTACGAGCTCATCCCAGTGAGAATCATGGAATAGAATCATGGAATCTCCTGAGCTGGAAGGGACCCACAGGGATCATTGATCCAGCCCCTGGCCCTGCCCAGACCCCCCAACAATCCCACCCTGGGCACCCCTGGCAGCGCTGTCCAAAGGCTCCTGGAGCTCTGGCAGCCTCGGGGCCGTGCCCATTCCCTGGGGAGCTTGGGCAGTGCCCAGCACCCTCTGGGGGAAGAACCTTCCCTGATCTCCAGCCTGAGCCTGCCCTGGCACAGCCCAGTGCACACAGACACCTCCACATCCACCTCCCCCAGCCCTTGACCCTTTGGGGGTCAAAGGCAGTCATGGGGGGAGGGTTTCCTAAGGCCACTGACCTGGACATCCCAGCTCACATTGAGCTCCCTCAGCTCCCACGTCCTGAAACGAAAGGATTACACAACACGCATCATCTCCAAACATCTCCATGGACATTCCTACATCGTTATTTCACCTGGAAAAACCATCCACAGCAAAGGAAACCAGGCAGGGCCCCATGTCAATGCACCCTGTGTGACCCATGACTCAGCCTGGAGCATCCAGGCTTTATTTTAAATGAGATGAATCCACCAGCCCTGATTAGAGATTTTAAGTGCTTTTCACAAATAAACCAGCAGCCACAACTGCTAAAGCTGCAACAAAACACCTCCACTTCCCCAGCAGCTCCAGCCAGGCACAGCCCCAGCCCAAACTCCAGATTCTTAACCCAGGAGCAGAACAACCAGGATGCAACCAATGGATTCAGCACCTCCTCATGCCACAACTCTCAGGAAAGAGCCCCCACCTCAAGAAATTTCTAAATAAATCTGGAGAAAGGCTGAACATATCTTCTTTGGGAGTGGGATACAGCCTGTCCATCACCAGCACTCCAGCAGCCACGTGTGCTTGGTCCTCCTGGAAATTTAATCCAGTTGATTCCTGAGCAGACCTTAAACACTAATTTAAATGATTCCTACCTGGGCCATGAAATAAATACAGTCTGCAAGTCTGTAGGGAGAGAAATGCATTTTTCCATCTATTTTGAGGTCCCCTCTGCGTGCTGAAGCTGTGGGCCAGGTGCAGCCTAGGATGTGACAATCTTTTGAGGATAATGGTCCATGTCACCACCAAATATTAATGACAGACTGCATTTGGGCATGGTAAGAAACCCAGCACCAAACACACAGCGTGGAGCTGGAGAGGGAGATTCCTGATGGAAATGCCCTCTGAAAGCAGGAACAGCACTGCTTCTACTGGCAAGAGCTTTGAGATCCTCAAAATTAACTAATGATAAGCTAATTATCTTTATCTGTTACCTACCCACGACCTTTCTGTGCACAGCAGGTGAAGTGTCTGCATTCCTCCTTCTCTAAAGACTTCAGCACCTCAGTCCTTCCTCCTTAATTTGGCCATAAACCCAAAACCCAAGATCCCGTCAGCTCTGACTGAACAAGATCAGCCCCTTAACACACAAACACAGAACGAAGCATCTCCCTAAATCCATCTTCACCTTCCTTTATCTCTGTATAATCAAAAGAGCACTGGCACAATTTGTGCCATCCCCATCCCTGGTGGTGTCCAAGGCCAGGCTGGACACTGGGGCTTGGAGCAGCCTGGGACAGTGGGAGGTGTCCCTGCCCATGGCAGGGGTGACACTGGAGAAGCTTTAAGGTCCCTTCCAACCCAATCATTCCGAAATATTGAATCATTCAACCCAAAGATTCAATAATTGGTTTTATCTTACAAGCACCAAAGGAACTCCTAAAGCCACCCAAAGCCTCCAGGCTGAGCTCTTCTGTTCCCAAGGAATCTCCTGCTGAGCAGAGCCAGGCCCAGCTTTTCCCTGGGCTGCTCATTAAAAGTCATCAGCATTTTAAACATACTTCAGACAGCTCCTTTTGAGTACATAAGTGGATTTAAGGACAAAATTTTTGTAGGAAAAAAAAAAATCACAGCATGACGATTTCCAAATGAAAAGCAAAGCCTCCTTGGGATACATTTTCCCATCCAAAATATTGAATTTCCAAAGGGGAATGTGCTTACCAGAGCGACACACTTTGCACATGACAGTTTTTACAGTAAATTGGTTTTAAAAGCCAACATTTTCCCAGCTTTGGGGTTCAGTTTGCTGTTAAAACATGACAAATATTTGTCTGTCATGTCCCAGGGACAAAGCCTCTGGGTTTGTCAAATTCGTTCCACATGTGTGAAATGGATGTTCCCCCACCAGACAGGGAAAACTTTGCCAAGTCACTGCAAGGCTTTCCCAAAATACCACCATAAAAAGGGGGAAAGACATTTTTGGGGGCAGAAAAAGATCAGGCCAGCCATGGAAATACCCCAGTCTCACCTGAGACACCCTCGGAAATATCTCCCCAGGTTCTTCCCTGCAGTTCCCAAGCCCACTCCCCATTTCTCCAGTGCTCACCACTCACCTTCCCCCGAATTTTCACACAAGGCTGGTTTCAGCTTTTGATGAGAATAATTCTGGTTTGGGGCATTTTATTCTCCACTGAAGCCTCGTTATGTAAAGCTCTGTGCAGAACTCCTGGAACACGCATGTCCTTACGTCACCCAGCTGGAAAAACAGCTCGAGAAGGAAAGCAAAGGGAAGGGGGCAATCTGGATTTGATAAAAAAGATTTTTTTTTTTTTGGTCATCTGAAGCCAGCTGTAAATCCTCAATTGCTTGAATTTTGATTTGACCTATTTGCATTCCTCCTTTCCTCGCCCTTTTCTGGGGGAAGGAAATTGCATTTAGATAAAATAATTTATTGTGAAGTGATGCATGAGAGCAGGACGGGACCACAGGTTGGAGTAGAGTGATGCAGAACCGTAGGATCATGGAATGGGTTGGGTGGGAAGGGACCTTAAAGCTCATCCATTTCCACTCTCTGCCACGGGCAGGGACACCTCCCACTGTCCCAGGCTGCTCCAAGCCCCAATGTCCAGCCTGGCCTTGGACACTGCCAGGGATCCAGGGGCAGCCACAGCTGCTCTGGGCACCCTGTGCCAGGGCCTGCCCACCCTCCCAGGGAACAATTCCTTCCCAATATCCCATCCATCCCTGCCCTCTGGCAGTGGGAAGCCATTCCCTGTGTCCTGGCATTATCCCAAACTACATCAAAGAAGCAACATTTGGATTTGATCATCACAAGGGCAGGTGTGAATCACCAGGTGTTCCCAGGTCCCTGCAGGCAGACCCTTGGAACACAGCAGGGACAGAAATAAAACACGGGCTGTGATGAGCTGCCAGTGCCCAGGATCAGGGGAGCTGTCTCTGGTCTGCAAGGAAAGCAAAGAACATCCTGCAAATCCTCATTTCTCACCATCAACCCTCACCGTGAGACGCAGGATTTTGCTCAGCCCCTCCACTGATGAATGATGGAATTGGGTTGGGTTGGGAATGACCTTAAAGCCCATCCAGTCCCACCCCCTGCCATGAGGAGGGACACCTTCCATTATCCCAGGGTGCTCCAAGCCCTGTCCAAGCTGGCCTGGAACACTCCCATGAATTGTTGTGCTGCCATGAAGCAACACAAAAGTTGAACTGAAAGGCAGGACCCACCCCCAGCCTTTTCCTGCTTCATCCCACTCAGGAAAAAACACCAAAACGGGGATTTCTGCCCCAAACCAGTGCAGATTTGGGCTGAGCATCCTTTATCCCATAAAGGACAGTGCTCCTGCACACCCAGTACTGAGCTCTACTGGGAAACACCTGGAATAACACAGAGGGCAGTAAGGGATGGGACACTTCAGTGCACAGCTCAAATCACAGCTCAGTGTTCCTGAAGAACATCTCTGCCTCTCACCACAGTGTGGGCAGGGAGTAGCACAGGACTGATACAGCAATGCTCTCATTCCACCTCAACTCCAAAGGAATTTGGCTTAGAACTAAAAAAATACACCCTGACACCAACACAGGGACTGATTTACCCATGACAAACAGACCAATACCCTGTGCAATTAAAGGTGCCCAAAACCAACAAATTATCAGCAAAATTTTGTATTTTGGCTTTTTGTATTAAAACTGAGTCGATCTGGATTTTTTAAACACCTGATAAAGCAGGAGCCCCACACTCTGTCCTTCTCCAACCAAACCCAGCAGGGCTGTTGCACATGATGCCTGCAGAGGAAATTCCACACGTGCATTCCCTAATCCTCCTCTTCTGTGGGGTCCAACGCCCCCTCCCCACCCCGGGCAGACACCCCAGCAGAGCAGCCCCTCCATCGCTCCCCAGCAGAGCAGGGAAGCCCCAGGGATCCATCCAGAACGTCGGGAAGGCCACTAACCCTTGTGGAATTTATTCAGACAGCCGGCGTTGCAGAAGGAGCGGAGGGATCCTGTCTCCCAGCAGCCCCTACCCTTCATCCCCTCCGCGGGCTCGCTCTCGCCGAGGCTGCCTCCTACATGGCTGGGAGCTTTAGGATGGAGGAAAACCCACAGGAATGAAGAGACAACGGCCAAGGGAAATGTCCTTATTCCAGTGCCACGCTTCCCATCATCCATCCCCGGCACATGCCGGGAGCAGGGCACTACGGCTCCATCATCAAACCAGCCTCGTACCAGCATGCACCACGGAGCAGCCCTTAACTCCATCCCTGCCGGGAAACAGCCTCATCCTGCCAAAAAACCAGGACAGAGAACGCCACCAGCAGCCCCAGCCCGGGCAGGTTCGGCTGGGGCCGGCTCAGGAGCGGTGCTGTTAAATACCCAGCCCCAAACTCAGAGGGATGAGGTTTTTTGGGGAGGGAGGGGGAGATTTGGAAGCTTGTCCCTTTAAATGCTGCTGGAGGTTATTTTTAGGACGTTGGCTTAAAATAAAGATCAGAATTCCTTCCTTTTTTATCGGAAAGTCCATTATCCATCTGAGTCGCTCAGCCACATTTCACATCCCAAGAGCTCTGTGACAAACCCTCAGAGGCTCCTCCAGCCCTGTTCTCCCTCAGATCCATTTTCTTGCCCCTCCATTGCGAAACCAGTGGATTTTCCCAGCTTTAATTTTCCCAGTCTCAAGGGAATGAGTAATTCCTGAGGAAAAATGCGGCATAAATCCTAATTCAGAGCCCGGGATCTGCTGCGGGTGTGCAGGGGGATCCAGAGCATGGAGCAGGAATTGGGAATCTCCAGGACCCACAGGGATTAACAGTTTGCATTTGATCATTTTTTTCCCCACTCCAGCTGGATTACAAGGATTTTACAGCAAGAAGGAAACGTCTGTATTCCAGCTTTTAAGTTGGAACCACTTTCTGTGGACACATTTAAATACAGAAGGAGGGAGTGTGCAAGAATTCTGGGTGGAAAAAAGAGAAATTCAGCCAGATCACACTATCTTTACTCTGTGCATTCAGGCCAGGGAAACTAATGCTGGCAGTGCACATACACACAAAGATCTTATTAAATTACTGGCACATTTATTGATGGTTTAGGTAAGAATCAGCAGTTCTTGAGGGGAAAATGACCACAACAAGAGACTGGATTTTTAATTGGAGAGGAGAGGGAGGTCTTGATGGGATTTAGCTCAAAACAAGCATTTCCAGCTCTGATATCAGATCCAAGGAGCAGCTGGAGGCAGGATCTGTGTTTTGACATTGAGACCAGAGTTAATACCTATAGAGGGCCATACACACACAGACACACACACATTTATATTCTGTATTACATCCTCATTCCCAACCCCTGATCAGCATGGATGGAGGAGACACAGCTCCACTCCTGCTGCAGGAAATCAAGGCAGGATCACAGAAAAAACCCTAAGATCCTCTCCATAAGGATCACATTCCCAAACTGCCACAGCTCCACATCTTTTCTGCCAGCTGCCCCAGCCTCCTCCTGCCAATATTACAGCCACACCCCCAGTCACTCATCTGAACATTTGGAAACCAATACTCAAGCTCCCTGTTTATGAAAAGACTGCAGGTTTATCCCTGGATTTAGCTCATTCTGTGGCAAATCAAGAGTTACCTGGGTCCCAGGAAGAGCAGAAGGTGCCTGGGAAAGGCTCCCTGCCCTGCTGCCCTGTGTCAGGATGAGCTTTCTCCTCTCTTTCAATGGGAAATGCTGGAATCATGATGTTACTTCTTGCTGAGCAACTAATACCCAAGAGGTGACTCAGGTGGGAAGAGAAGTGAGGCTGTGGAACACCCAGGGCAGGATGAGGGGCCAGGGAAAGGCTGGGATAAACACAGTGAATGAGGGGAACCAGGAGGAGACCATCCATCTCCTCATGACACACACAGCATCCCACAACACACCCCCAGACCATGGATCTCCCAGCAACACCAGACCATTCACCTTCCAGAAACTGTATCAAATTTAAAAAGCCTTTTAAAAATGCAACTTCTACCTTCCAAATATTTTGCGTGGAAGAAAACAAGGTGGGCAGGTCAGAGGATGGCTGCAGTCTGGGTTTAGTCTGACGACTTTTCCAAGTTTGATGAAATTCCAAAACAAACTGGAAAACTTCAAGAATTCTGTTTTCCCACTCCCAAGCATTCCCATCCACACTCCCAGCTGCAGTCGCTGCACTCTTCAGCCTGACATCTCCTTTATCATTATCCAGTTAATCTTGAAAGCATCCATAATCCCTAATTTTCTAGTATCTTTACAGCTCTGCCACATCCACCTCCCAAACTAACCGATAAAAACATCAGGTGATTGTTACAAAGCCCTGCCAGGATCAGTGGACCAAACCACCTCAAACTCAGGCTCATCTATTAAAATCGATTGGAAATGCTTTCTTTGGAGCAGTTACAGTAACTTCTCCCTGGTTCAGAGGTTCCTTGCACTAGGCAGAATCGTGGAATGGGTTGGGTGGGAAAGGACCTTAAATCCCATCTCGTTCCAGCCCCATGGGGTTGCTCTGAGCCCCATCCAGCCTGAGCTGGGGCAGGTGGAAGGAAAGGCCACCCCACACAAGGACCCTCTGGAGACCCCTCTGATATGGGAACACCTGTCACTTTTTCCATTTATAACCAGTTCAAGTGTCTGACCAGCTCCAGGAGCTCTCCCACACACTCCCAAACCCACTGCACACCCCAAAGGAGCTCAGCCCCCCTCCTGCCTCCCCCAGGCTGGATTTAGGGAGTTACATACTGCGTTTCCCACAGCACCTCTTCCTCATCCAGCGCTCCGGAGGGGAGGCAGGGGCGGGGGCTGCGGGATCAGCGCCGGACGGCCCCAGCCCCGGGCCAGCCTTCCCCCGGGCCGCTCTCCGCAGGCTCCATATCCTCATCGCTCCCCTTCCCTTCCCCGCTCCGCAGCTCTCATTCCCCGTGCTCAGGGCTGCCGGCGCCTCCTCCTCCTTCTCTTCCTCTCCCTCCTCCTCCTCCTCCCTCTCCTGCACCTCACTCACAGCAGCTGCGCTGCCCCAGCACATGGAAAACGGGCTCAGGAAAAACAGGAACTTGGGAAATTTCACCTTTTACAAGTTTCCAGTGGGAAAGCCCCAAACCGGCCCCTTTTTGGGGTCTCTTCTGGAGCACATCAGGGGAGGGCTGCACGTCAAGAGAGACAGACATTCCTTGCCTGATTTCAAGTCCTCGCTTCAAATCTTATGGTGATAAAATGTAACACCTAAAAATAATTCTGGGGACTTGTGCCTGCACTGAAATACCTTCTAATACACTAAATATAAGATATTAAATACACTTATGTACTGTATATAACCTAATATTGCCTTGAAATACTCTTTCCAGAAATGCCCCAAAATAAAACAGCTGCGCTGATTTCAGGTGTTCCTGCTTTAGGATTGTTGTGTTTTGTAGGCAGAATTATTCCCAACCCTTAAATTATCTCCCTGCTCCAACTGCAGGGATTGTCTCTGCCCCCTGCAGACACAAAGGAGAAGTGGCCACTTCTCTCTGCAAAACCCTTCGTTGTACTGGAAAGCACTCAACACACCTTCATCTTCTGCTGCTCTTGGAGCTTTTAATAAAATTTGATTCTTTTAAGTGTTTCCTAGAGGAGTGGGTGTCCCTCAGCTCCCCAGATTCCTTCTGTCTGAAGTATTATGCCCAAAACCACCGCACATAAATTCACTCACAGAGGAGTGAAGTGAGCGTGTCTTAAATATCACAGAACCATGGAATGGGTTGGGTTGGAAGGGACCTTAAAGCTCATCCCACTGTCCCAGGCTGCTCCAAGCCCCCCTCAGCCTGCCTTGGACACTTCCAGGGGAATCCACAGACTCCCTGGGCAGCCTGTGCCAGGGCCTCTTCTCTAACCCTTCCTGGTCCTCTCCCCCCTGACAGGAAAAGCCAGTCTCCCCCTGCCTACACTGTCAGAAAACTTTCAGGACTTCCAAAAGGAAACACATTCAGCACTTCAATGGGCAAGGAGATAACACTGGATCTTCTCTCTTGCCCTGTGGGAATCAAAGAATTATTTACATAGTAAAAAGTAAAGAAAAAAACCTACCAGTTGTACTGGGGGGGATTTTCTTTCCTGACTGAGAAGAACTCCAGCACCTGGGTATCACCAGGAGACACCACTGCAGGTCCTGAGAAGTTTAAGCCCCATCTCCAGGCTGCAAATGTCAACCCAGGGGTGCCCAGAACCCAGAGTGGTCCAAGGCCAACCACAAAGGTTGTCTCCAGAGGAACAGCTCCCTGAAGGCTCTTCAACAGCTTTGCCCAACAACTGGCTTTTTTTTAACAGTTTGCTCCTGACTCCATTTATTTTATTCCTCTCTGCTGCTGGACTGCAAGAAACTCCCACCTGCCCCACCTTAGTGACACTGAATCCCATGGTGGGTTTGTGTGCTATGGAAATCTTGGATTCTTCAGTTACACAATCAACCCTCGAGAAGGGGATCAGTGGAATAACCAAAATATCCTTGTTTTAGTGTAAACAGGCAGTTAGAAGAGCTCACACGTGAGTTTTCCATCACACTCCAAGAGTTCTGCTTCCAGAGTGCTGGAGAAATTTGGTTCATCCAGGAGCTCCATCCTGCAGCCAGGGTCTGGAGAGCAGAGGCAGAACCTGGAGGGAATTTGAGGTTTTTTTACTCCTTTCCTTGTTTAAAGGCAGACATTCACCCTCCAGCACATTTCTTCTCCACTGCTTACCGACAAGATGCCAAGGAGGGAAAGGGAGCAGAAAAATGCTCCTCTGGGTCAGGCTCCCCAGGACAGAGAGGGAAGGGAGGGGCCACTTGAGCTGCCTTAAAACTGGCCACAGAAGGAGAAAGAGAAGTGGCTTAGCTGGGAATTCCAGAGCCAGTCACACAGACAGAGCCAGAAATCCACGGAGTCCATCATTGCCTGCAGTCTGCAGCAATTACATTCAGGCAGGAGCCCTCTCCCAACACTCCCCATGCAGCATCCAGGTGAGTGAGCGCCCTGGGATGGCAGCACTGCCTGCTGCACCACGGGAATGAGCTGTGCTCCTCCAGCAGGAAATCCTGCCAGGAACAAGCACACCCTGCCCCATTTCTGGGAAGAGGGAACAGTCTGGCTGTGCTCACGGGCTGGCTGCAGGTCACAGCTCCGACCCTGGCAGCACTGGGAGCACCAAGCCCCTCATCACCACACAACCTCAAGATCTCTGAGGCTGGAAAAGCCCTCCCAGGCCATTGAATCCAGGCTGTGCCCAGTGCCCACCTTGTCACCAGCTCAGAGCACTGAGTGCCACCTCCAGTGCCTCCTTGGACACTCCAGGGATGGGGACTCCAAACCTCCTAGGGCAGACCTTTCCAGTGTTTAACAACACTTTCAATGAAGGAAAATTTTCCTCATGTTCAGCCAGAACTTCCTCTTCATAAACCAACCTCCATGGCTGGAAAACCTCCACCTGCAGCACCTGGAACCCTGTTTAAAAAGGATTAACAGCTTTTGTACCCCTCCATTCTCTCCCAAGTCATTGTCAGCACCTTACACCATCAGATCCTTCTTGCTGCTGCTGTCTGCACACAAGGGTTCAGCCCTTCCTCCCTCCATGCTGTGTGCCACTGTCACCACTGTGCTCCTAAACCCAACACCCACCACACCCCTCAGGGAGGCTCTGGCAGCAGTTTAAGCTCCTACCAGCACATTTCAGGGAGAATCCCAAATTGGGTGTTTATTATCTTGTCATGCTTTCAGTCCTCTTTGTTTTCCCTTCCCTTGCCCAGCTTTAACTGTAAATGAATATTTGAGCTCCTGGTGAATGAGTTACTGCCAGAGGGAGTGCTGCTCCCTGAGGAAACTCATTTGAAATTGGAAACACTCCTTAGAGCTAAATTTTTAGTTGAAGCTACAAATCTAATAACTGAGGTCAAATCTCCCTGGTTATCCATCTCCAGGAGCAGCATCCCTGCCAACATGATGCTATTAGAGCACCACAAGAAGTCATTTTCCATAGGGAAAGGCAGGCTCTGGTGCTGCATCCATCCTTGGAGCAGCGGCTCTGCACTCCACGCTAGGTCTGTGTTTCAGCTCCAGCACGGCCTCCCGGGGGAAGCTGGAGCTGGATCCCTGCTCACACTTGTCCCAGGACAGGGATCCTGCAGGAGAGGCTGCTGAGCCCACCCAGGGCACCAAGTGTCCTCAGCTCAGCAGGGCCAAGACCCCCAGCAGACCTCCCAGCAGAAGCAGCATTCCATGAATCCCATCCCACCCCTGGCCAATGGAGCCAATGGAGGAGGCTCCAACTTACTACACAAGAGAGATTTCCCTCAAATAAAATAAAAAGCTGAGCAGAATGACAGTGGCATTATACCCTCTGCAAGTTGATCTTCACTCCCTAGAGTGACAATTTTTAGCTTAAAGACTCCTAGAACTCCACAAGAATCCTCAATTTCCCAGGTGGATTGGGAGAAATAGCCCAAAGGAGCCTCTGCTGGCATCAGGTTCCAGCACTGGGAGGAGCCGAGGCGCTGCAGGAGCACAGGCACCACAAGGTGCCAGCACAGCCCAGCGGGATGAGCCGCGTCCAGCCCGGAGTGTCGGTGCAGGGGGAATTTGAGGGTTCCCACATGCTGTGAGCAGACTGAGGGCTCTGGCTGGGGCTCGGAAAGGGGCTGGAATGCTGCGAGAGGAGGAGCAGCTCTTCCCCAAGGAAAAGCCGATTCTCCTGCCCTACTGCAGTGACCAAGCAAGGTCTGGCTGGCAAATCCCTCTTTTCCAAGACATCCATTAAAGGCCAGTTGCAAAGTGAAGCACAGGCAGCAAATAACCTCGGCGCCTCCAAGGCCGGGCTCCCGGCAGGGACAGGGCTTACGCAAGAGCTGGGAAACCTCGCAGCACACAGAGCTCCGCGGGCAGCCAGGAATCCATGGAAGCAGCGAGCCAGGAGAGGGCAACCTGCTTCTGCTGCATCGCCTGCGACGGGAGCAGGGAGCAAACAACACGGCGGGAGAGTGCCCGGCAGGAAAGGCGCTGGGAGTGCTGGTGACAGTGTCTGGACACGAGCCCAGGTGTGCCCAGGTGGCCAAGGGCACCTGGGCTGTGCCAGCCCCGGGGTGGCAGCAGGAGCAGGGCAGTGCCTGTCCCCTGTGCTGGCACTGCTGGGACACCTCCAGGGCTGGGGCAGCTCTGGGACCCTCCTGGCAACAGAGACCTGGAGGGGCTGGAGCGTGTCCAGCACAGGGAACGGAGCTGGGGAAGGGAATGGAGCCCCAGGAGAGGCTGAGGGAGCTGGGAAAGGGGCTCAGCCTGGACAAAAGGAGCCTCAGGGGGACCTTGTGGCTCTGCACAAGTCCCTGACAGGAGGGGACAGCCGGGGGGTCGGGCTCTGCTCCCAGGGAACAGGGACAGGAGGAGAGGGAACGGCCTCAGGCTGGGCCAGGGGAGGCTCAGGTTGGATATTGGGAAAGTTTCTTCACTGAAAGAGTGGTCAGGCCCTGGCACAGCTGCCCAGGGCAGTGCTGGAGCCCCCATGCCTGGAGAGATTTAACAGCCCTGTGGATGTGGCACTTGGGGACAAGGGGCAGTGGTGGCCTTGGCAGTGCTGCGGAATGGAGGGATTTGGGTGATCTTTGAGGGCTTTCCCAACCTAAACAACTCTGTGATTCTGTGACTGCAGTATGCTCAGCTATCCCATGTACCTTTTCCAGAGGGATGTCAGAAATCCCATGGGCATGGAAGCCACACATGGCGCTGCAGGTGCTGCTCTCTCAAGCTGTGAGTCCCAGTATTTCCCTG
The DNA here is from genome assembly GCA_013397395.1 of Sinosuthora webbiana. Lineage (NCBI taxonomy): Eukaryota > Metazoa > Chordata > Aves > Passeriformes > Sylviidae > Sinosuthora > Sinosuthora webbiana. The sequence continues at coordinate 940,496 of VXBN01006754.1, forward strand.
ATACCAGAGAAATGAACATCCAACTCAAATTCCTTCATGTGCAGGGAGAGCCCTGAGGGACTCCCTGCGCCCTGCCAGGGTTGCACAGAGCTGTTGTATCCCACCACCTATCCAAATCCCATTTTCCCTTCTGTGCCCAGGAGCAGGAGCTGTTGGGCTTCATTACACACAAACACCAAAAGGTTTCCTGCCAGTCCCTCATTCCTCAGTGTCCAACAGCTCTGCCACCCCCCCCCTCTGCCCGAGGCCAACCCTCCGGAGATGCCTTCAGACCCACAAAAGGATCAGTTTTCACTCAGTGACTCATTTCAAATTAGCAAGGACTGTTATTGTTTCCAGAGTTCAAACTTGATTTACCTCCAACAGCCTTCTTCTGTGCCAGGTAAAGAAAAAATCCCGTGGGAATTCTGAATGACTGACAATAACAGTGAGATACTGAACTGATTCCCTATGCTGGGAATCTCCCCCTTGGTGCTCCCAGTTGTATGAAAATACCTGTTGTGCTGCTGAACGTGGCATTAAAAACTACTCACAGGTGAAACTTGCCTCAAAAATCAGTAACCAGAGTCTGTGCCCAGCACTGAGAGCTCAGGGCACGAGAGCCACGCTGAGCAAGGACTTTGTCCCCTTCCTGCAGCCCCACCTCGATGAGGACACCACAGCCCCTCACCACACCGGGACCCCTCTGGGCTGGAACTGTTCATCCCACGGGCAGGGACACCTCCCACTGTCCCAGGCTGCTCCAAGCTCCAACCTGGCCTTGGACACTGCCAGGGACCCAGGGGCAGCCACAGCTGCTCTGGGCACCCTGTGCCAGGGCCTGCCCACCCTCCCAGGGAACAATTCCTGCCCAATATCCCATCCATCCCTGCCCTCTGGCAGTGGGAAGCCATTCCCTGTGTCCTGTCCCTCCATCCCTTGTCCCAAGTCCATCTCCATCTTTCCTGTAAGCTACCTTCAGGTACTCCCAGCCTTTGGTTCTCCCAGTGGATAAACTTTGCTTTATCTGTGTGTCCAGTCCCCTTTCACGTGTCGTTTTTCCAGAAACCTGTGAATCTTACTTTGGGAATAAGGTTTTCCAGCATATAAATACAATGCATGCTCCCATTTTAGACAGCACTACAAGTGCTTGAAAGTTTTGATATTATTTTTAGCACAAATATTTTTGAAAGCCTTTCCTAGCTAAACCTGGTATGTCACTGGTACTTAGGGAAACCACTTTTTTTTTTTTTGCCTGTTGTGAAAAATAACAAGTTTGTAGTATATGAAAGTGTCTTCTTGCTCAGACACCAAAGCCTTGTCACCAAGGGTGACTCTCTCCTGGTTCCCTGCCAAGCAAGCACTGTGTACTCCCTGGGATCTTAAAAATCCCCCTTCCTGCGTGGGTGCAGAAGTGGGAAGGATGATCCTTGTTGTTCCTTCCCTGCTGCACTCACTAATATTGACTGGGTTTGTCATTTTGGGAACTTTTCACTTGAGTTGGGATGAACTCAGCACAGATGATCCCCCCTCGCTGGGCCCCAGCCGGGCACTGGGAATGATGGGAATGGGACAATATGAGCTTTAAGGTCCCTTCAACCCAAACCATTCCATGATTCTGTGACCCTGCAAAGGCTGTCCCAACCCCTTTGGCTGGAAGTCACAAAGTGCCACTTGCAGTTCCCCAAGGGAAACGATTAGCCCTGAGTTAAGGTGAGAAGTGGGCACAGCTGCCCAGGGGTCACAGGTTTGGGTTTTGCAGCCTTGCCAAGTGACCTTGGGAAGTTCTTCTGTCAAAAAGATGTGTGGAAGGGAGGAGATTGTGTGGAAGCAACAAAGAAAGAGGTGCTGAGAATGAGAGAAAGCAAGCACTGACTTATAAAGAGCTGGACAACATGGAATGATGAAAATCCCCTCACTCAGGCCACACACTCAGAGTGTTCGTCCAAGGCACAGAGGGAAAGGGCCATAAATAATGAAATGAGGGGAAAAAACAGATTTAAAGAAACAGGAGATGGGCATGGGAGAAACACAAACCCATAACAAAATCCACAGCATTTTTGGAAATAATAATTTGTGGCACCTAAAAACCTGGCACAGCAGAGACCATTCTGCCCTGATATTTATCACTTTATCAATTTATAATCACGTTTTCCCTGCTATTTATCAACTCCACGAGTAGCACAATCCTCACTACAGGAATTTATCCCTCTCCCTCCCATTTTTGCTGGAGAAGAATCTGCTCTCCAACTTGCCATGGAGTGAACTGAGCCTCATGTGTACAATAGGATACTTTGGCCCCTGGGTTCTGCCCACCCGCCCAGCTCCCACAGGCACCAGGCAGGACTGAGCGAGGACCCAGAAGGATTTCTCTTGCCAGTGTTCCTGCACCAAACTCCTTCTGCATCAGCTCAGCAAAAAGCTGTCCTTCACCACAGCTGTCCCAGGTCACCCTGGTGAGGAAAGAAGGGGCCAGGTGTGCCAGCAGAGCTCAGAGAATCGTGGAATCACTCAGGTTGGAAAAGCCCTCTGAGATCATGGAGTCCAATTGCTCCCCAGCACTGCCAAGGCCACCCACGTGCGGGGACCCAAGTGCCACATCCACACGGCTGTTGGATCCCCCCCGGAACGGGAACTCCACCATCTGGGCAGCCCGTTCCAAAGCCTGACCACCCTTTTCATGAAGGAATTTTCCCCAGTATCCAATGTAAACCTCCCCCAGAATCCTCGTGCTGCACATCCCACCCCCTCCTCCGGCAGGAGCGTTCTCCCAAGCTCGGGCGTGGGCACGGAGCCTCCTGCCCACCCCTGCTCTGCTCCTGCTGCGCCAGCCCTTCCCAGAGCCTCACCCCCAGCACTCCTCTGCTCTGTCACGTTCCTGTGTTTATTTCCAGGGGGTTATTGCTGCAGCCTCACCTGGAATGCTGAAAACACAGGAGCTCAAAAAAGCTCCACAGAGAAACTGCCACAGGGCCTTGCTCACCACACACAGCTGAATGCCAGCCATGCTGGGGGATTTCGGGAGCCCTAAAACATTCCAAGAAGCTGCCAGGAGGGGGAAAGACCAGGGGGACTGCCCAGAGAATGGAGCACCAGGATTCCCTGGGCAGTGGCACAGGGCAGGGGTTAAGAGCAGCACTGGTCAGCAGCAGGAGTTGTGACATCAATTCCCATCTCACTTCTGAAACACAGAATCCCAGAATGGTTTGGGTGGGAAGGGCCCTCAAAGCTCCCCCAGTCCCCCCCCCTGCCATGGGCAGGGACACCTCCCACTGTCCCAGGCTGCTCCAAGCCCCAATGTCCAGCCTGGCCTTGGACACTGCCAGGGATCCAGGGGCAGCCACAGCTGCTCTGGGCACCCTGTGCCAGGGCCTGCCCACCCTCCCAGGGAACAATTCCTGCCCAATATCCCATCCAGCCCTGCCCTCTGGCAGTGGGAAGCCATTCCCTGTGTCCTGTCATAGAATCATGGAATAGTTTAGGTTGGAAAGGACCTTAAAGCTCATCTTGTTCCAACCCCTGCCATGGGCAGGGACAGCTTCCCCTGGACCACGGACACCATCCAGCGCTGAGGAGCAGCCACGGCTCCTTTGCTCACTCCAAAGGATGAGGCAGGAGCAGCAGGAATGGCCTAAATACTGCTGGCTGCTCTGAGCTCCTGCTGGAATGTTTAATTCGTGCTGTTATGTAAGTACTGTTTTCTGGGCTCCTTCGCTGGGAATGATTATCACGGATTACATCTGCAAAACAACAGCAGCAAACGTGGGGTGCTACCTGGGAGTCACTGCAAGAGCGGCTCCACAGCGAGGACGGAAGCTCAGCCCAGGGGTTACTCCATCCCCACATGCAAGTGGAGTGGAAAACAGCAGCAAGGGAATTAAAAACAGATTAGAAAAATAACAAGGCGGGGGAGGGAGGGGAGGGAAGTGGTTCCTGGCTTGTGAAATAGAAAAATCCAAAGATTCCTCCCATCCTCCTCGTGTTTGCACCACCAGGCAGCGGCCAGGAGAAGGGAACAGTTGGAGGTTGTGTAGGTAAGAGAACCCTACACTGGTTTGGGGTGACAAGGGACCTTAAAGCCCATCCAGTGCCACCCCTGCCATGGGCAGGGACACCTCCCACTGTCCCAGGCTGCTCCAAGCCCCAATGTCCAGCCTGGCCTTGGACACTGCCAGGGATCCAGGGGCAGCGACAGCTGCTCTGGGCACCCTGTGCCAAGGCCTCAGCACACTTACAGGGAACAATTCCTTCCCAGTATCCCATGTGTGGTGTCATTCCAGGCCTTTGTCCAAAGTGTCTCTCCCTGGCACAGGTTCCAGACCCTTTGGAAACCCCTCCTGCCCTCCAGCATCCCTGTGGCTGTGGCAGGAGGAGCTGAAGTGCTGGCTGCAGCTCACTGGGGGCAGCTGAGATGCACCAACCCACCCCAATCCAGCAGGAAACTGGGGAGCCAGAGCATCCTGCCAGCTGCAGGAGGGAACACAAGTGAGAGCAGAAGGCACTGAGAGGAGACAGGAATCATTAGGAACGGGAAATCCAACCAAACAACTCCATCAGCAGCACTGTCAGTTCTATTTCCCACAGCAGCAGCTCCTGGCATAGTTAACAACAGCTGGCCATCCTGGGAAAACCAAGACTCCAAGGACAAAAAGACAATTAGAAGAGCAAGGTGACAGGCTGGCAGCCAGTGCCTCCAGGCACGAGCCCTCCAGCACAGGGAAAACAGCTCACAGTGATGGGGAAACTCACAGGGAGGAGGGGAAAAGGGAATGCTGTTGTCAAAAGAGCTGGGAATAGCTGGACTGTTACAGCCAGAGATGAGCTGGGACAACAATGACAGGGATTGTCCTGTCCTGCCTCAACCCCAGCACAGCCACAAGCCAAGGCCACCTGGCCAGGAGCTTCTGTGAGGGTGGAGGGAGCAACAAGGGGATAATTCATGGAATGGGACAGGGAAGGTGCCAGATGCTTTGCAGTGTCACAGGCCCAACTCAGAATGGCTTTTGCAAACAAACCCCTGCCTTGGAAAAAGGACAAAAAACCAGCCAAAATTAGTACAGCAACAAAAGTGACATTATCAGTGGAGTGACTAAAGGGAAAGCTGAGGAATAATTCATTATGGCTATTTTTTAATGCTGCCATAAAGGCTGGATCTGGGACTCTGAACTCCTTGCTGCCTTGAGCAGCCCCGTGGCTCCCACCGACCCAAATGCACCCCAACCCTGCAGTGAGATCCCTACGGCTCCAGTGTCCGTCTCCAGAGCTGGATTTCCCCTTTCCCCTCTACTGCAACAGGAATTCACCCCAGGACCAGAGCAGAGGGCATCACCAGCACAACTAACCCTCTTCCTGCCCCCTGCTCGAAGCTCCCACCCTCCTGCAGTCCACAGAAAGCCCCAAAAAGCAATCCCTCTCTGTTTTTCAGGAAGAAAACAATGGATTAAGGCAGGAGGAATAAGCAGGTAACCCAAGTAATCAACCCCCAGTTATCCCAGATCACTGACCCACACCACAGGGTGTTGGTTTCAAAGTGACTCCTCCCCAGGATGGTCGCACAAGGTGAGCCTAGAAGCCCAGGAAATTCCATCTCCTCCCCAGCAAGCAAACTGCAACTGGTATTTTGGAAACAGGATACTGGGACAGGGAACAGGCAGTGGTTCCTCTGGGCACTGATCCTTCACTCTCAGAGCTGTGCTGCTCAAGGAGCCCCCAGGTCACATTCCATACACAGCCAGTTACAGCTTGTACCCAAGGGATGAAATTGTGCCCAAATCTGCTGAGTCTCCCTGGGTTTTTCTGGCTCCTGGCAGCGAGTGCCACCATTTAACTGGATGTTGTACAAAATATTCATTATTCCTGCTCCATTTATGACCTGATAATTCCCTCCTTTCTATTGTTATAAGCACTTGTCCCCAACTTTTCCTAAACTCCAACAGTCACAGAATTGTTGAGGTTGGAAAAGACCTTTAAGATCAAGTCTAACCATTAACCCAGCACTGCCAAGGCCACCACTGCCCCATGTCCCCAAGTGCCACATCCACAGGGCTGTTAAATCCCCCCAGGGATGGGGACTCCCCCACTGCCCTGGGCAGCTGTGCCAGTGCCTGACCACCCTTTCCTTGAAGGAATTTTCCCAACATCCAACCTGAGCCTCCCCTGGCCCAGCCTGAGGCCATTCCCTCTCCTCCTGTCCCTGTTCCCTGGGAGCAGAGCCCGAACCCCCCGGCTGTCCCCTCCTGTCAGAGACTTGTGCAGAGCCACAAGGTGCCCCCTGAGGCTCCTTTTGTCCAGGCTGAGCCCCTTTCCCAGCTCCCTCAGCCTCTCCTGGGGCTCCATTCCCTTCCCCAGGTCCGTTCCCTTCCTTCTTTTCCACTCTGATTATCAATTCCCAGTTTTTCTGCTGCACTGACTCTGGCCTCAGCCAAAGGAACAGATGCCTCTGAGAGTGGCTGGTAGGTGAGCTGCTCTTGGCACAGACACCAGCACTGACCTGTCCAGTGAACTCCTGGATTTCAGCACCATGAGCACCAAAATCACTTTCTGTCAGCCTGGAATCTGCTCCGGATCAGGCGAGCACTGGATCACAACACAGCTTTCACCCTCTCTCCTGCCGGGGATCTACAAGCAGGGAACCAAAAGGAGTCACCAACTCCCTCTCCAAGCAGCCCAAGTCCATTTTGGGGAGCTTTCCTAGTATTTAAAATACCAGAACAGATTTCTACCCTTCCCTTGCACACTATTCCAAAGAACTCCCTCATCAGAGAGCCAAGAAAACAATCCTCATATATTCAGCCCTCATACAATTCCTGGATGTCATGATACTGCTCTAAAAAGAAAGGATAGTTTTGTATCTATTTTTGTACTTGTTTGAAGAAAATCCAGCACACAGAGTCACCAAATACAGAAGGTGAATACAGAAATCTCATTTTCAGGCCAGGTGACAGCACAGGGCCACAGCCAGTGCTGATAAAACCAGGTGATGGAGCTGGATGAGGACAAACTGAGTTTACTACAACTTTACCAACAGTTTGTAATCCCACCTAGAAACAGGAATGCCAGGTTTGGCTGAGCAGAGCTCTGGGACTGCCCTGTCCTCCTGTCACACTCTCCATGTGTTTTAGAGGAATTAAGCACACGTGGTAATTGAGGAGAGAGCTCAGCCAGGCTCAGCTCGGCTCTCACTTTCTGCCGCTAATCCGCCCGGAATCCCTGGGCAGTTTCTCCCTGGGAAGCAGGATGAGGACAGGGAGCTCAGCTCACATCTCCCAGAACCAATGTCCCAGCTCACAGCTCGTTAACAAAATACTCCTGACTCCACAGAGGGCAGAGGGGAAACCAGAGCTCCCCCATGCACAAAACACCAAAATCTCCCATCCCGTTCTTGCTTTGGGGACAGGTTTTGCTGTTAAAAACAGACATGAAAAGCAGTCCTCTGAAATGGCCCCTTGTGGGTGCACAGCTCCAGCAGCCAAGTTAAAACACTTCCACAGCTGTTCAATTCAGGCGAACTCCTGGGGGAAAGACCCTCTTCATCCACTCCAAAATGGTGACCCAGCAGTGAAGATATGGGCAGCAATTTGCCAGTCCTTCTACCCATCAAACCTCAAACACCCTGACAGCACCCAGGGATCACTGATTCCTGCAGAAACAGTGAATGAAATCCCAGCTCAGGCTCCAGCAGGTTTGTGGGTGATTCAGGGCTGAGCAGTGCAGTCGACACAACAGAAGGATGGGAACATCCAGGGGGGTGGAAAGCTGGAGAGGGCCCAGGAGAACCTCACATGGTTCAATAAATGCAAGTGCCAGGTTCTGCATCCAGGTCAGGGCAATCCCAGCTGTGAGCACAGACTGGGAGAGGAACTCCTTGAGAGCAGCCCTGGGGACAAAGACTTGGGGTGCTGGTGGGTGAGGACTGGCCATGCCCTGGGCTGAGCCCCCAGTGTGGGCAGCAGGGGAGGGGGGGATTCTGCCCCTCTGCCCCACCTGCAGAGCTGCCCCAGCCCTGGGGCCCAGCACAGGAGGGACCTGGAGCTGCTGGAGACAGTCCAGAGGAGGCCACAGGGATGCTCCCAGGGCTGGAGCCCCTCTGCTCTGGAGCCAGGCTGGGAGAGCTGGGGGTGCTCACCTGGAGAACAGAAGGCTCCAGGGAGAGCTCAGAGCCCCTGCCAGGGCCTAAAGGGGCTCCAGGAGAGCTGGACTGGGGACAGGGCTGGAGGGACAGGATACAGGGAATGGCTTCCCACTGCCAGAGGGCAGGGATGGATGGGATATTGGGAAGAAACTCTTCCCAGTGAGGATGGGGAAGCCATGGCCTCTGAAGCAGGCAGGGCAGCAGGCAGTGCCCATGAGCACAGATGGCCACAAGAACGCTCTTTGTGTCCTTTCCCAGAAGGACAGACAGCATCAGACACAAACCTGCTCCTCTGCCCACCCCACCTGCCCCCTCTGCACCTTCTGGCCTCCCCAAGCCACGGATGCTCCTCCTCGAGGGCACAAATCCCTTCAGCTGCTCATCACCCTATGCACTCATTGGAACCCAGCTGGGCTCTGCAGAGCAGCCCTTGGAAACACACAGTTTTGGGGATCCCTCAGGTTAAGAAGAGGCAACTCAGACAATTCGCCACATGAGCAGACTTGAAGGACTGGAGACTTCTACAGCAAATCCAGAATCTCTTCCCTTTAGTTGTAAACATCCACCCCAGTGCTCACAGGGGCACAACATCAGGAATTCTATTTTGATTCAAGCCAAACACACAGTCACTCTTCACTATAATTAAAATCTCTAATTGGGGCAAATCATCAGCCAGGTGAACGTGAAAGCATAAAGCAATTCACTGATGTGCTCAGCTCTACCTCCACAGCACAAGCATTCAGCACTCATTTACAGAGTGTCTTATCCCCTCTGATGAGATCAGGAAAGCTTGGAAAAGCAGGAATCTGGTGTGGATTTTCTCTCTCATCAGCTCCATGGCCTGGATCAGAGCTGAGTCAGCAGAGCCTCGGGGCAGCACAGCCACAGCCAGAGCACTGCCCCCAGCCCAGAGAGCCCGGAGCCAGAGCTCAGCACAGCCAGAGCTCAGCACAGCCACAGCTCAGCACAGCCACAGCTCAGCACAGCCACAGCTCAGCACAGCCAGCCTCTGCATTTGCTATTTTTATGGGCAGACACAAACCAAAATAGCTGTGCCTGGCTCGGGAAGGCAGCATGGCTGACAGCCCCTGTGACTGCTCCAGCCTGAGGCAGCACTGCCACAGCCCCACGGGCCCAAAGGGAAGGTAAAGCCACACACCACTTCTCCAGGACATCCCTTCCTGCCCAGGAGATCCTTTCCCACACACCCATGCAGCTGAAGGACTCAACAGCCCCCACAGCCCCCTCGGTGCAGCCAGAACCAGCAGAGTGTCCCACCCTGCCTGGCTAAACAAGTGTGCCCAGAAACCTCCCCCTTCCTTCTCCTGGGTCAGCGGGGCTCTCTGTCAGTATCTGCATATTCCAGAGCTGGAATTTTAAGGGACAGAAAGTTCACAGCACTTAAAATCACAGAATGGTTTGGGCTGGGACTTTAAATATCAAGTAGTCCAACCCCCTGCCATGGACAGGGACTTCCCACTGTTCCAGACTGCTCCAAGCCCCAATACCCAACGTGGCCTTGGACACTGCCAAGGATCCAGGGACAGCCACAGCTGCTCTGGGCACCCTGTGCCAGGGCCTCCCCACCCTCCCAAGGAACAATTCCTTCCCAACATCCCATCCATCCCTGCCCTCTGGCACTGGGAAGCCATTCCCTGTCCTGGCACTCCTGTCCCAAGTCCCTCTCCATCTCTCTTGGAGCTCCTTTAGGCACTGGAAGGTGCTCTAAGGTCTCCCTGGAGCCTTCTCTTTTCCATTTCTGAAGTTTGTTTACTGCAGCTTGAAGCTGTGCTTGCTTGTAGAAGAAAACCCAATGTTAATCCCAGAAAAGTTATAAACATTGAAATACAAACTCAGAGAATCATTGAAATATTTCTGAAATATTCTGTTTTGTCAAGCCTGACTGACCCATTACAGAACAGAACAATGTCACCCTGGGGAGGAGCTGGGGACCAGGCACAGGGCTCTGACAGCTTTACAAAGTGTAGCTGTCCCAAACCTACTCCAATAAACACCACAACAAAGGGGCAGAAGGAGAGATGCACCCAGAAACAGCTCAATTAAATATCTGTGTCATTCATGCACCAAAGCTCCCCAAGCTATGGAACACCACAGATGTGGTGCCCAGGCCTCTGACCACGGCATTTACAGCATTCCCAGCACAAAGTCTCCAGGAGAAAGACACGTCATTCTGCCTTCCAGAAGCAGCATCATTAGCTCATTGTTACTGCCTCTCCACAATTTACAGCCCATTCCCACGGCTTTAAAGACCTGCTCAGAGCTGCCCAGGCAGCTGAGATGACGACCAGACGGGTGCAGCAGGGCTGTGTCCAACCCTTTGTGTCCCTGGGAGACCATCAGAAACTCCCAGCCCTGGGTGTGTTCTGCACCGTTCACCAAGCACAGAGAGCTGGGGACCAGGAGGAGCTGGAAGCCCCCGGGGGTGCCCCGTACCTGACTGGTTGTTGCGCATGCGGATGGCCTTGGCCTTGGCCAGCTCCAGGGCCGTGACCCAGCGCTGCCTCTCCACCTCCGAGTTGGCCTTCAGGTGGTAGGTCCTGCCCCCGTTGGACAGCACGATGTTGCACGAGTCCTCCGTGTCGATGTGGGCCGTGGACAGGTTGATGGTGCCCCGGCACGTGTGGGCCATCTCCGCCTGTGTCCTGCACGGGAACAGAGGGACAAGGACGTGTCAGTGCCCCTCCGCCTGCCCCCAAAACACCTCCAAGGCACCCTCCTGCACAGCACAGACCTGTGGGGACAACCCGAGCTGGCAGCATTGGCACCCAATCCACTAAAGCTGGGAAAGGTCCTCAAACAGAGAAACAAGGACAGGCTGAGGTGTTTAGATGGAGCTGGTTGCCTTGGAAGAGCAACACCACATCATTCCTTACACGTGTACGTCCCACTGTGTCCAGGGTGTCCCCTGCTGCTGGCTGCAAAGTTACCAACTACACAACACTGGCCTTCTCATCTCATTTCCACTACTGCTGCTTTTCTCCCTTCTCCCAGTGGTCCGACCTCCAGCGTTTTGTGGCTCTTTATACCCTCTCCCTTCCACCACTGTTTTTGTCCAAGTGTGCTTAGACCTCCTATGTCCCAGCCTGGGGTGGCAGCAGGAGCAGGGCAGTGCCTGTCCCCTGTGCTGGCACTGCTGGGACACCTCCAGGGCTGGGGCAGCTCAGGGACCCTCCTGGCAAAAGAGACCTGGAGGGGCTGGAGCGTGTCCAGGGCAGGGAACGGAGCTGGAGAAGGGAATGGAGCCCCAGGAGAGGCTGAGGGAGCTGGGAAAGGGGCTCAGCCTGGACAAAAGGAGCCTCAGGGGGACCTTGTGGCTCTGCACAAGTCCCTGACAGGAGGGGACAGCCGGGGGGTTCGGGCTCTGCTCCCAGGGAACAGGGACAGGAGGAGAGGGAATGGCCTCAGGCTGGGCCAGGGGAGGCTCAGGGTGGATGTTGGGAAAATTCCTTCATGGAAAGGGTGGTCAGACACTGGCACAGCTGCCCAGGGCAGGGCTGGAGTCCCCATCCCTGCAGGGATTTAGCAGCCATGTGGATGTGGCACTTGGGGACATGGATTAATGGTGGCCTGGCCAGTGGCTGTTAACAGTTGACCTCAATGATCTCAGAGGGTTTTCCCAACCTCAGTGACTCTGTAAGAACATCAAGAGCAGGGAGGTTTTACAGGCACAGTCTAGAGTTGCTCTCAGAAAGTGTTGGTGATGAAGTTCACTATGGGATGGAGATACAGTCCCTCCCAGGGAAGAAAGGGCAGCAATCCAGGGATACCCACTGCCACCCTGATTCCTGAGGTTGCTTGTTACACAGAAGGAAGCCACTTTGCCTTACCAGGAACTCAAATCCCCAAACCCCCCAAACATCTCAAGGACATCTCTCACCTGCTCAGCCCCAACACCGCTTTTATCCCAGAGCCGTATCCAAGCTTGACATGAGGACATGAAATTCTCCTGGTGCCTCCTACAGTCTTACAGTTCATGTCTCTCAGCACCACAGGGTAAGTTCAGACCCAGTGCACAGTGGGGTTACACTTCTTGAAGGGGGTGGGTTGGTCCCTAAGGAATCAAGCCCCAGTTTTCATTCCCAAGTCATCCCTTCACGCTACAGCATGTACTGTGTTCCCAGGAGGGATCCCTTCCCACCTTCAGAGAGCTGCTAAAATCATTTTCTCTTCTCCACAAAGCAAAGGTCTCCAAGGTGACTGCACTAAATCAACTGCAGACGTTCAAACAGCCTCGCTCTCCCACCCAAGGAAACTGGGATGTTGCTCCCCCAGCTCCCTTCCCGTGCCAATTTGCACGGGAAATCAATTCCCATCAATCAGCACCCACACACGAGGCAGGCACCTGACCCAGCCTGGAGCCAACAGCAATCTCCAGTGTCCACACAGGGGGAAAGAAGCAGAGGTGCCCTTCAGAGCCCTCGTGGTCAGCTGGATCTGCTTATTCACCGCTCGCACTGGGCTCTTGCATAACGTGATCCCGGCAGATTTCCCGGTTCCCCCTCCCCGCAGCAGCCGGAGCGCTGCATCTGGAGAGCACCTGGCTGAGGGAGGTTAAATGTGGACATGGAGCACACAGGGGTGGAGGCAGCTGGGCCTCGGGGATTTTTTAGCTCTGAGAGGGAACAAAACCCGCCAGGATTCGCCCTCGGAGAGCCAGAATTAGAGCTGTGCATGGGAGGCTGGGGGGGAACAACAGCCTTGGAGAGAGTCTTGGCCAGGACACACCAGAGAGAAAAAATACCCCAAAATACCACGGGGAGGACTAAAGCACCCACCCACCCAGCCAGGGGACAGCAAACATCACCATATCAACATCAACATGTCCCTTTTCCCAGCAGCATATCCCAAAGCACCAGGACAGACTCCAAGGAAGCCTTGAGCAACCGGCCCAAGGCAACACTGCCTGGCCCAGGCACACAGCTCCAGACAGAAGGGCAGGAACCACGGACAGATGCCATGGCTTATCCCCAAAATCAGCCTGCTGGCAAGACCAGTGCTGTTATGGACGGGCTAGGATCATCGGAGAGGAGGTTCCTTACTCTAAAACCATTGATATCTTTTACCAGGATGCCAGCAAGACCCTATTTCAGCTGTCCAACCTCCTCTGGATGCACAGGTCCCAATTCCCACATGGATTTTTTCAAGCCAGCAGATGTTGCTGCTCTGAATATATATTTTCCTTTTTTATTTCAACAGAATCATAGAAATTTCAGACTGGTGAAAATTCTGGCATCTCCATCACCCACCCCTACCCACCAGCCCAGCACAGCTCTTGTATCCCAGCCGCTCACAATGACAGGTTTTGCAAAAATCTTGAAAGATTTTCTTTTTAAAATATTATTTATAGCATTTTCCCTTTTTTTTGTCTGGAAAAGCTGCTACAGCTCCTTAACACCACAAATCTAAACACAGAGAGCTTGACAAGACAATTTACAGCATCATTTCCTTAAAAGGGCTTCAGACTAAAACTCCTGGAGTCTGATTTTCAGTGACTCGGATTCTACAGCCTGACAGAGCAGCTACACACTGCAGTGCCATAAAAGAGCAGCAAATTATAATTTAAAGACCTGCTTCCTACTTCTGAAGGGACACTTGAGCTCCAGGAGACTGCTCAGCATGCCACTGCTGTGCAAGAGAAAGATGCTCCCCATTTTTAACAACTGTACCAAATCTCCCTGGATATAAACAACAAATCTCCCTGTAAGGGCTCACAGGACAGGTTTATCTACAGAGCAAAGAGAACAAGTGAAAAAGGAGATAATAAAATGGGTTTTGCCTGCCAGCTCCACAGCTGTGGTTTTGGTGCTATCCCAAGAGCCAGAGATTGAGCTCTGGATGCTGGGAAGATGCTGCTTACACAGAATCTGTAATTATAACTGTGTGGCTCTGCTGGCAGTTAACAGGACACAGCAAGGAATGAACAAGCCCAGCTCACACTCTGCTCCCAACACTTAACAAGCACCAGGGATGCCCGTGGAATTTCTCTCAGAATTTTCTTTCCACCAGCAAGGCTCTGCACCATTCTGGGTAGCCCTGACCCTCCTAAAACTCAACTCTTTGTCTGACAGCTCCGACAGCATCAGGCAGCAGAGGCACCCAGCAGGGAACCGAGACTGTGCCATGTCCCAGGCACTGCAGAAATCCAGCCTGAGCATCCATGGGAGGTCTGGGAGCTCCCAGCAGCCCAACCCTGGGACCAGAGCATTCCTGCAATCCTGGCAGCTCAACAGCTGCCCCAGTTCAGCCAAGCACGGCAGGAGTGACACCTGGAGGGACCTTGTGACATTCTGTCCTGGACGGGAGCTTCTGGCATCATGAGGGGGCCAGAAACAACCAGGGTAGTGAGGGACAGGTCTCCAAACTGGATCATCCACCTGAAACCCAGCAGGGAGCTACACAAACAGTGAGCTGAGGGTCAAAGCTGGCAAGGCCAGTCTCCAGTATCACCCATGTTCTGAGGCACCTCCACAGGGAAATCCAAATATCCAAAAATGTGAATGTATCCTGAAATACATTCACACTCCCATCCTACAGATTTCCCTGATTATCTCAAAACCACTGCTTTGCTGTCAGCCTCAGAAATCAGCACACCTGATTCTACATCATGGAACCCCAGAATGGTTTGGGTTGGAAGGACCCTCATTCAGTTCCACCCCCTGCCATGGGCAGGGACACCTTCCACTGTCCCAGGCTGCTCCAAGCCCCAATGTCCACCCTGGCCTTGGACACTGCCAGGGATCCAGGGGCAGCCACAGCTGCTCTGGGCACCCTGTGCCAGGGCCTCCCCACCCTCCCAGGGAACAATTCCTGCCCAATATCCCATCCATCCCTGCCCTCTGGCAGTGGGAAGCCATTCCCTGTGTCCTGTCCCTCCATCCCTTGTCCCCAGTCCCCCTCCAGCTCTCCTGGAGCCCCTTTAGGCCCTGGAAGGGGCTCTGAGCTCTCCCTGGAGCCTTCTGTTCTCCAGGTGAGCACCCCCAGCTCTCTCAGCCTGTCCACAGCATCTCAAATACTGAATTCTCATCACTGTTTCCTGGTGTCAGTGTAGGTCACTGCAAGGCTCACACTCAACCACCTCCCCAGGACAGGCTCAGAGAAGCACAAGATGGGCAGGAGAGACTCCTAAAGACTCAGGAGGTTTTGTCTTCCTTATCCCAATGTCTCCTTTACCCTGGGCTTTCACTCCCTGCTGTTACACCACAACCAGTGAAATCTGGGCACTGAGGGGTTCAGGGGCTGCATCTGAACCCCCAGGCTCAGACCACACACTCCAGGGACTTCACCCCAGCATTATTCAGGAGCCAGCACAGCTCAGGAAGAGCCAGAACAGCTCATGAGCAGCCTCTGGCTCAGTCTTCTCTTGGGAAAACAGCACCAAGTGCTCCAACAGGGACCTGCTGGGAGCTCTGGAACAAGCAGGAGGCACCAGCAGCCACACCAGACCATTTGCAGAGCTCCCTGGACACTGCTTACCCAGCAAATATTTCCTAGTTTAAACAGCATTTACAGAAAAATCTGCTGTTGCTGCACAATCTTGGGGGTTTTTCCTTGCCTTACATTACTATTTAAGTTGTTTCCCAAGGAAGTTTTGCTGCCCAAGTTTGGGGAGTGTGTGTAGATCCAGCAACAGCCTCCCTTGCACGATCAGACAGGTTCCTGCAGGTCCCACACTTCAGCTGGATGGGCAACACAGCGCAGGGGCCAGCAGGGATGCTCCCAGCTCCTCCTCCCTTAGGCAGGATTCAAGGAGAAAATAAGAAACATCTGAAGAGTTTGAAAAGGAAAAGGCACCAAGTGTCAGGAAGAGAGTGAAATTGTTTGTGGTGGGGGTGGGTTTTGAGTCTCTGGTTGTGAGGTACAGAGACCTCACAGCATCACTTGTCACTACACATGTGGGACAGAGCTGGACACCAGTCCCAGGTTCATCCCTGGAGCTGGCAGATGGGACACAGCGAGGGGCTTTCCCAGTGAGCTCCACCACCACATTGTATCTGGAGTTCAGAAACACTTTTTGGCTGTCAGATCTCAACAGAATTACAAATGCAGGCCCCTGAACTGCCGATCACACCCAAAACCCAATCTAACACAGCCAGGAGCAAACACACTCCCCCACAGCACAAACCCAACAGCTTCATAAAGCAGACAGAGAGGGGCTTTGGACAAGGGCCCAGAGGGACAAAGGGGAATGGCTTCCCATGGACAGGACTAGATGGGACACTGGAAAGAAATTATCTCCTGTGAGGCTGGGGAGGCCCTGGCACAGGGTGCCCAGAGAAGCTGTGGCTGCCCCTGGATCCCTGGCAGTGTCCAAGGCCAGGCTGGACATTGGGGCTTGGAGCAGCCTGGGACAGTGGAAGGTGTCCCTGCCCATGGCAAGGGTTGGAACAAGATGATATTTAAAGTCCCATCCACCCCCATCTATTCCATGATTCTGTGACACCCTCGCTGCTTCTTACCCCACTGACCTCCCCAGACTCAGAGATTAAGACCTGGTTTTTCTTTTGTTTCTTATATGGATTAAGTAGAAACCAGCTTACAAAATTCATTTCTTCATCATACTGGAAAATATTGTAACATTAAGGACACTGCAACCATAGAGGAATATTTATACCCGTGGCCAACTGGGAAATGCCCTTTGGAGTCAGGTGTAAGGACTGCTGCAGGCAGAGGGAAGGAGAGAAATCAAGGACAGGGAACAAACCAGGCAGAATTGGACAATTCAATAGCTGGGGACAGTGTTTTATTTTCTTCCCAAGAACGGGAGGCAGCACAAGAGATGCCACAGCCCTGGGTCCCTGCTGTGCCTGAGCAGCACAGCTCACTCTTCCCACAGGATGCAGCACAAGGACTTCCACACAGAATTCAGAGTCTACCACAGCTACCTGGGTTAGGCTGGGCTCTCCCAGCCCTCACAGCATTCCCAAAGGGCGCAGGGAGAGGAGCTGCACTCCCCATTGCTCAGTGCCAACAAAAGGCTGTTGTGCCACCACCCCCTCCCGGCGTCACCCGTGCCAGACAACAGCTCCCTCCTGGCTCAGCTCCCACTTCCAGAGCATCCATATCTGCTGTCTGAATTCCCTGTCAGCCCCACCCCACACCTGAAATGTCAGACACAACGAGCCCACCTGCACAAGTGCTGCAAGGCACATTTCCCAGTAAAATGAGATTTCCCATGTCCTGTGTTCAGGTTTTGGGGGTATAAAGCCCATGAAATCTCTGCTTCCCTTTTAGGCATGAGAAATGCCAAAAAGCACTTGAATTTGAGCTCACATGCCTGAAGTCAGAGCACTGAGCACTGAAATCAACCCTCTTGGGGTTATTACTCTCCCTGGGTTCAAGGAACAAGGGAGTTTATGACAACTCAATCCCAGAACTCAAACACCCAAGGGAATGCAGAAGTGTGGCTCCAGAGGTATTTTCCCAGTGAGTTCAGCACACCACAGCTGGTTCAGCAGGGCTCTCACAAACCACAAGCTCCACGTGACAAACAGCTCAGATTTTCCCTTTGCTTCCTCTTTTTGCCTTCCCCAAAACCAAGGAAGCACAAACCGACCCCAAACAAGCACATGGCAAGTGCTGGGCTAAGATTGCTGTAAATACACTCAATTTAGATCTATTTAAAGGCCAAGTAATCTGCAACTGGCTGCAGTCAGGATGGGCACAGATTGGGAGTGATCAGGGTTAAGGGAAAGCCTGCAATCCTGGCTGCAATCCTCACCAGCCTGAGGGATGCAATCCTGGCTGCAATCCTCACCAGCCTGAGGGATGCAATCCAGGCTGCAATCCTGGCTGCAATCCTCACCAGCCAGAGGGATGTCTGCAGCTCGGGTACTCACCACCTCCACAGATCACAGGAATATTCCCCCACAACCTCTCCAGCAGCTCCCCAAGCCATTTTCTGAGACAAACCCCCACCCACACTGGGACTCAACACCAAAGAGCCTCAGCAACACCACCCAAGCATGGATTTAAGGAAGATTTGGCCGTACAGCTCTTCTGTAAGCAAACAATAATCACAGCCATCTGGAATTCACACTCCTTTCTCCAGTGCTTTTCCACTTTAATTTGCCTGCAATACCCATCCCAGTGAAGGGACAAGGAAAAACCTGGAGGATGCCTTCTGCCCCAGATCATTCACAAACAGCCCTTGACTCTCTTCAGAGTGGGAAAAAAACTCCAGAGGAGCTCAGGACAGGCAATTTGTCAGACAAATTCCCTCAGAGTCACAGTGCAGGACCTGACACTGCCTGCCAGGAAGGTTCCACTCAACATCCCAGGAGGATGGGACATTTTGCCAATGCCAGCACTTCCTGCTCGGAAGCATCTCCGATGTGAGAGAGCTCCATCAGAACACTCGCTGCTGGGGAAGTGCACGGGTGTAAGATGTGCTCAGGACAGGAAAACCAACACTGCCAAGCTGAAAGGGCTCTGAAAGCAACACCCAGGCTACCCCTCACCTCTTTCCTTAAATGAAATCGAGGTTGAGCCGCTGGGTGGCTGAGGAGCACAGAGCAGGCTCCTCCCAATATACAACATATCTGAGTGCCAAGTACAGCTCGTTTCCTGAAAACCTGTGTAAAACCTGCAAAAATACACTCACACCTCAAAATGCCTTCCCTGCCAGAATCAGAATCACAGCAAAAGGCACAGCTCCCTTCCCCTCATTCCTCAGTGTTGTTTCTGCAGTGCTCCCACCGACAAGACTCCCACCCCCAAAAAAAGATACTCTGAAGTCAGCCCATCCTGTTGCACACCTCTGGGACTGCCTTTCATAGCACATTTCTCCCTCTCTCATGTGCACGGTGCAGGTTTTCTGCCAGGACACCTCAGAAGTGGCCAGGAGATAAACTAAGCCACAGATAGTGCAGATAGCACTAAGTGCAGATAGCAGCTGATATGGTTGGCAAAGAGACTTTGTGTTGGAGTTTTTATTAATAAAAAAAAAAACAACCTAGTGTTAAAAAAATTACCAGCAAGCACTCCCACTCCTCCCAGCACGTCGTGCTATCTCCTCTGCACCTCTGGAGAGGCCGGTGTGTCCCTGCCTGATAAGGATATCAGCCCTGCAAACATGGGCACCCAAGAAGCTGCTGGAGGCACTGGTTTGGGGCTTCACCTGCTCCACCATCCCCCAGCTCTGCAGGGCACAGGCAGCTCCCTGAGCTGCTGTGACACAGAATGACCCCAGCCTCACTCCCACCCAACATCACTGCAGCTCCCCAAAAATGGCTTTCACTCCTTCCCTTCCTCCAAGAGCAGAATTGAAGGAACTCGGTGTGGGGAAAGTATCTCATATGTGACCAGAAGGAAACATTCTAAAAGCGTGTCCCTGGTGGAGCTGGCCTGCAGATGACCCAGCACAGGGACACTGGTGTCCCTCACAGCCCAGAAACCAAACCACCAGCTCAGCAGCTTCAGCAAAGCCCCTGAGCAGGGCTGTGGGAGCCAGGCCCTGCTCATGGAGCTGGGAATGGCTGTGGGAGCCAGGCTCTGGGCACGGAGCTGGGAATGGCTGTGGGAGCCAGGCTCTGCTCATGGAGCTGGGAATGGCTGTGGGAGCCAGGCCCTGCTCATGGAGGTGGGCATGGCTGTGGGAGCCAGGCTCTAGGCATGGAGCTTCCAAAATGCCTCGCCAGTCACCCCGATTTGTTGTTTTCTTTAGTTTCCGAACTAAAATGCCAAAGATCCAGACATGGAAAATCCCACCAAGACCTGAGCACAAAAGCCCAGCAAAGACTTCAGCTGCTGCTGAGTTTATCACATGAGAGTGATCTCCCATCAGTCATGGAAGGCCTGGTCCAGATCCCATCACCTCCACGCCAGCAGGACAATCCACGACCTGGACCAGACCTGGCTCACAAGCTCATTGTGGTGGCTCATTTCTAAACAAGAACGAATGAGGAGTGACCATGCACAAGCTTCATTTGACAAATGCTCTTTACTACACAAGAAATAAATGCACTACAGCAGATGAGAGCCTCAAGCAATCATTTTTCTCATTACAGCCTCTGCTTTCAAGCTTCTACTGGTGCTTCAGCTCTTGCGAATTGTGTTAAATGATCAGCATAAAGATCAGCCACAGTCAACTCGTGTTTATCTTTTCTCACCACCACAGCCAAGGACATAATAGCACACAGGGCACATACAGTCAACACTAAAACCCCATTTTTATGGAAAATCCTGTTTTTCCAGACTTACAGACTTTAGGGATGTGTTTGCTTCAAGCACAAGACTTATCCCATCTTTCCGGGACTGACCGTGGGTAGAAGAGCTCATTTCCAAGAATTTTTCCATGCTGCAAGCATCTCTCCTTTCTGCAAGTTACCGTCAGTGTTAATGTTTTCAGTACCCAATAAATTTCCCTCCGAGACAGCACATGAATTACAGCCTGTGACCTCAAACACCACTCTAAAATCATCACACTCCTGACTTCTTGCCAGCTTTCAAACAACGCTCAATTATAGCCCAGGACCTCTGTGAGGATGAGATATTTCTTAGGGATAGATATTTAGATTCTGGATGAAATATTCCTTAAGGATAGATATCCGGATGCAAAGCCCACACGGCTGCATAAATATACTTTTTCCTCTATTTTAAGGCATGAGAAGAATGATAAAACTTCTTATTTAAAAGCTGAACTATTGCTTCTCAGCCCTTGACTGTGAACTCCTCAGTTCAACAACCACTTTCCTACAGGTTTATGTGGAGACAGGTTCCAGGTGTGTGTCCAGTGCAGACATGGAGAGAGGTTCCTTCAGGTCCATCTTCTCCCTGAACAGGACACGCAGCTGCCTCTGCTCAAGGCAAACACCCAACATCAGCCAACAGCAGCAACTTCTGCAGCCTCCTGTGACCACCCAGAACTTTATTCTGTGACAAATGCACACTCAGCTCTACAATCAGCATATCCTACTTCTGGGAGCAGCCACCCCTGGGGCAGTGGCAGCAGCTGCCTGCTTCCAGAACAGATTCCAGTGGGCAGGAAATCACTACTTGAGAGCAGAAGGAGGGAGCATGACCTTGAGTATTGCATACAAGGTGCCTCGATGACCTCCACTACCCAGGAAACAATCAGCTGATCCTTGCAGGACACACTCCTGTGGAGTGTGGAGGTCAGCAATCCTGGGAAGGGCAGGTTTCCCGTAACAACTGAGGAAACAGAGGGAAATGCAAGCAGAGCAGCAAACCATGTCAGCAGTGTGAGTGCAAGGGGCAGTGTGGCACAGTGCAAGACCTTTCCCATCCCTTACAACACCATCCATAACATAAAAAATGTTGGCAGCTGGCATTCCAGACACTGGAGATACCAAGAGTTTTATTTAAAACAGAAATCGAGTTAACCAGTTACTGGGCCATGGCTGGGACTGAGAGTGCTTTTGGATCAAATCCTGCAGGCGCCCAAGTGACCTCAGCCAACAATTTGGGGACAGGCCTGGCACATCCCAGCTGCTTCACTGTGAGACACAACATCCTTCTGTATTGAGTCCCAGTGCCAGCACAAGGCAGAATGGCTTCCCACTGCCAGAGAGCAGGGATAGATAGACAGACAGACAGATAGAGAAGATAGATTAGACAAATAGATTAGATCGATAGATAGATTAGATAGAAAGACAGACAGATAGATAGACTGATGGGATACTGGGAAGGAATTCCACCCTGGGAGGGTGGGCAGGCCCTGGCACAGGGTGCCCAGAGCAGCTGTGGCTGTCCCTGGATCCCTGGAAATGTCCAAGGCCAGGCTGGACATTGGGGCTTGGAGCAGCCTGGGACAGTAGAAGGTGTCCCTGCCCGTGGCAGGTGGACAAGACGCTATTTCAATTCCTTTCCAGTCTAAACCATTCCATAAATTTGTAATCCAAGACATGCTCTGGGACCAGTGCTCAGGACTGCAAATTTTCTGCAAAAACCCTACAGATATTGACTGTGGGTTACCAGAAACAGCCAAGAGGGAAGGCAAAGTCACTGACCTCCAAAAGGGACGGCTCTCACGCATAGACAAGGATGAATTGCAGCTTTCAGCCAATTTCCCAACCGCTCAGACCAGACTCTCTGTGTTATTTCAGTGCACTGTGTTGCAAGACAACTTGTGTGGTGCAATAAATGCTCAGAGGTTTTAATGCAGCAACGTTTCAGTTGTTTCAGCACAATCCGAGTCCTGCCCTTCACTCTCACCCCTTGGTGCTCCCCTGGCTGCAGCCAAGCCTGGCTGTCACCTCCCTGCACAGGACACCTGCACACCTCCCAGAACACCCAGCTGCCATCCCACCCCTCTGCATCCCACCTCCTGCTCTGCAGGAAAGCTTCACATCCACAAAAGCAGCACCAGCACTTTATCCAAAGCCACTCCTCCCCATTCCAGCAGCCACCCTGGGAAGCCAAGGGGCTCCCACAGCAGCCTGCTGTACACACAGAGGCAAACAAGCAACCCACAGAATCCCAGTGGAATGGGTTGGAAGGGATCTTAGAGCTCATCCAGTTCCACCCCCTGCCATGGACAGGGTCATCTTTCACTATCTCAGGGTGCTCCAAGCCCTGTCCAGCCTGCCCTGGAACACTTCCAGGGATCCAGGGGCAACCACAGCTTCCCTGGGCACCCTGTGCCAGGGCCTCCCCACCCTCACAGGGAACAACTCCCTTTTAATATCCAATCTAGATCTACCCTCTTCCAGCTTTAAGCCATTCCCCCTTGTCCTGTCACTCCAGGCCCTCTTCTGAACTCCCTCTCCAGCTCTTTTGGAACCCCCTTAGCTGTTGTTTTTTCATGAGAAAAAGCCCAGTTTTACATGTTGCTTGGCCAGACAACTCCACAACCCCCTCAGCTGCCCAGGCTCCTGCGAAGCAGCAGGATTGTGCCAGGAGGTCCCAAACCCCACTGCAGCCCAGGCCCTGGTGCTTCACAAAGGACATTAAAAGCCTCCATCCCCAAGAGCTCGTGTCCAGCAGTTCCCATCACAGGGACAGGGCTGGGAATGGTTTGTTTTTAGCCCTCAGCATCTTTCATTTCTGTAGGAGCTGCATCCAATGCTCCCTTCCACAGAACACCTCCTCCCCTTCCTCTCCAACAACTCTCTGCAAAAGCAGACTGCTGGGACAGAATGCAAGGCTCTGGCCGCTGCTCAGGACAAACCCCACCCAAGGAAGGAAGCAGAGAGGTACCACACACAGGCTGGGTGCTTTGCCAGTGCAGGAAAACAGGGAAAACTGGAGAAGCAGAGAGACATTTGCCACGTGCCCCAGCAGGATCCGTGCAGGGATCCACACTCCCAGTGAGGTGTGAGACAACAAACAAACACCACGAGTGCAGCCAGCACCACAAGCAATCCAGCTCTCCAGAGCTTTTCCAGAGCTTTTCATCTCCTCCAGCCAACAGCAGGGAGATGAATGTCGCTCTCCAGTTTTAAACTCCCATGTGGTGAAGAGCACCTCTTTACACAAATTTCTGAACAGATAAAAGGCCAAGCTTAGCCTAGAAGCCTCTCTCTGCATCCACGTGCCCCTTGAATGGCTCCAGGAAGTGGCTCATGGCCCATCTCTCCAGCAGGACCCTCAGCCCTGGGGGTCTCACTCTGGCAGGTTCAGCAGCTGGAAGGATTCCAGCAAAGGAGCCCAAAGCACACAAGGGAGGACACAGAAGTGTCCCAAGAGAAGGAAGAGGCCAGCTGAGCTGCAGAGGAACACAGCCCAGTGCTCAGCTGGTTTCCCAAGCAGGACTCTATGCAGGGGACAAAAAAAGCTGTGACCATCCTCCTCTTTTCTTCCAAGGATCTACCAAACTGCTTGAAAACCTTTTTTTCACCTTCTCTACCCATTCTTATTTCTTCAATCTTCTGCAGAAAGAAAAGCAGGTTTAAACCTTCAGTTTTGTATCTATTTTTATGCTATCAGAGATTTTAAAAGATGGTGTAAGAGGGAACAGAAGTCAGGCCACTGTAGAGAATTCTCTCACAGGAACATATTCCAGGAGTTGGACTTCGATGATCCCCATGGTTCCCTTCCAACTCAGGATATTGCATGACTCTGTGATATTAAGGAGCACAGAGCAGTGAAAAGCAGCACAATGCCCTTTTCCCAAGAGGAGAAGCAGGATCACATCGCATCCAGGCTCACTTAAGCTAAGCTGTTCCGACTCCAACGCTTGCACATGGGAGCAGATTCTTTTTATAGAGACCTGGCACGGCACAAACACTTCTCCTGAGGTTGTGTTAAGGGATCAGGGTGCAGCAGCAGGATGTGTCCCCACAAACTGCCATCACAGGACTGCACTAATCCCACACACAAGCACCTCTGCTGGGTTTACATCAAAGCAGCAGTCCCATAAATAAACCAGTTTGTAAATTAAGACTACACCTAATGGTATAATGGTCTATTATATGGTAGAATGGCAATGATATATTTCGAACTTGGAAATTAAAGCTACACCTAATGCTAATGGTGGAGTTTATGTACCTGCCCCATGGGACAAATGGCTCACTACCTATTTCCTTTACAAGGCAAATGGAAAACTGCAGAAATATTTGGAGGATGACAGACAAAGCTCTAATTCCCTCTGTACCCATGAGGATGCCTCACTTCAGGCCTGACTTAATATTGGTATTTTAGCTACTTTAAAAATTCATCCTTCCCAAAACTACAGAAATTGTAAATCCTCGTGGAAACACCTTGGACCAAATTGTCAACATTAACCTCACTACATTAAAGCTGAAAGAATTAGGATTGTTCAGCCTGGAGGAGAGAAGCTCCAGGGAGAGCTCAGAGCCCCTTCCAGTGCCTAAAGGGACTTCAAGAGAGCTGCAGAGGAACTTGGGACACAGGCCTGGAGGGACAGGACACAGGGAATGGCTTCCCACTGCCAGAGGGCAGGGTCAGATGGGAGAGTGGGAAGAAATTCCACCCTGTGAGGGTGGGCACAGGGTGCCCAGAGCAGCTGTGGCTGCCCTTGGATCCCTGGGAATGTCCAAGGCCAGGCTGGATGGGGCTTGGAGCAGCCTGGGACAGTGGAAGGTGTCCCTGCCCAGGGCAGGGGCAGGGACTGGATGGATTTTAAGGTCACTCCCCCCTCAGGCCATTCCATGATTCCATGATGAAGATTTTGTTCCCCGCCAGCCTGACTCTGTGACACCCCAGGCCTGGCACCGCAGCCTCGTGACAGAGAGAAGCTCCTTGCCATGATCCCAGTGCTTCCTACAAATGCGTCACTGCCTCCCTGCAGCATCCACAGGGATTCCTCCACAAAGCCCTCCGTCTCCACTGCCTGCACAATGTGATTCTCACAACCATTAATCCTGTTCAGCTATTGTGCACTTGGAAATCAACTGCACCAATCCTGATGGGATCAATCCTGCTCTCACAAGCGTGTGCTTTGTGCTTAAATTAACCTACAACATTTCAAAAATGGGGAATATCAGCTGTGTGCAGCCAGAGGTTTCNTTTTGTTCCCCCCCAGCCTGACTCTGTGACACCCCAGGCCTGGCACCGCAGCCTCGTGACAGAGAGAAGCTCCTTGCCATGATCCCAGTGCTTCCTACAAATGCGTCACTGCCTCCCTGCAGCATCCACAGGGATTCCTCCACAAAGCCCTCCGTCTCCACTGCCTGCACAATGTGATTCTCACAACCGTTAATCCTGTTCAGCTATTGTGCACTTGGAAATCAACTGCACCAATCCTGATGGGATCAATCCTGCTCTCACAAGCGTGTGCTTTGTGCTTAAATTAACCTACAACATTTCAAAAATGGGGAATATCAGCTGTGTGCAGCCAGAGGTTTCATTCCTGCACTGCAAAGGCACCTTAGGGCTGCAGTTGTGCAGCAGAACTCAACCCAGTCCAGTAATTACAGACCTTATCTGTGCTGGGATACAGAGCTGCAGCCTCTCAAGGTACTCACAAGTGACAATTCCGGGCTGGATGTCTGCAGCTGTAAGGAGGGGAAAATGGGCTTGCTACAGAGCAACAAAGCAGAAATTTCCAGACTTCTACAAGTCAACTTTCAAATCTAAAATTAAATTTCCAACGAGCTTGCATCCATAGGTTTTTCCACTTTGAAGCAGAAATGTTTACTTCTTTGTGGTGAAAAGGAGGGGGCAGAGAGGGAGAGGCAGATGCCTCACCCAGCACATACTCAGTGTTTACCCACAAAAAAATGCAGATTCCTGGGAAAACAGTTCCAGGGCAGCACCCAGCTGGGACATCCCAGAGACTGCACAGGCAAAAAAAAGAGGAAAATTGCTGTCCATCAGCTCCTAAGCCAACCCTACTCCTGAAAGGATCAGAAATATCACTGGGTCTTTGTCTCCCCAAGTGTTCCAGCAAAACACTTTTCTGATAATAAGCTTTAACAGATAAAAGCCTGATAGAGGAGTAAAGCACAGCTTAATCCCACAAATTTGCCTTGCCAATCCTCAGGCTGTCCCAGTGTCAGGCAGCTCGTCCCTCAATTCAGAGTGCCATGGAAGTGGAGGATGGTCTGAGAAACAGCCTGAAGGGTTCAGACACAGAAATCACCAGGGCTCCCCTGGCAACAACAGGACAAGCCATAGACAGGACAAGGCTTTTCCTCATCCCCCATTAGCATCCAGAGAGCTGAAGGCAAACTCACCAAAAGTGTCAGAAATAATCATAGAATGGTCCATGAGATGTGTGTGGAAGGCAGCCCAGGAGGCCTCAGGTCCATCCTCCTCCTGCAAGCATCTGCATCCAGACAAGGTTGCTAAGGACCCTGTGAATCCACAGCTAGAATAGCCATGAATCCCCTGCACCTCTCCAGATCCCTAACCCAGTGTTCAGTCCTCACTCCCAAGTCAACATGCTTCCATGTGTCCAGGCAGGATTTCCCACGTGCTCTCCCAGCCCTGTGCCTCACCCTGCCATGAACAGAACCAGGCCCTGTCGTCTCTCTCACAGCCTCCACCATGGAGCTCTGGGTCTCCCTGTCTCCTCTGCTCCAGCCTCATCCTGGCAGGCCCCAAACCAGACTGATGGCTCAGACAGAGCACCCCAGGGTGCTCCCCTGCTGAGCAGAGGGGACAGCCCCTTCCCTCAACACTTCTGCTAACACAGCCAAAGCCACCACTGGCCTCTGGTCACTCCTGGACTACAAAGCTGCTCCAAGCAGGGACCCCAGGGCAGGGCTGGTGTTTGCCTCTGCTGAACATCCCAGGGTTCCTATCACCCTGTTGCTCCAGCCTCTCACGGTCCCTCTGAAATCCAGACCTGTGACCTCTCTGCTCCACTTGGCATCACCCCCAGCCCGGCTGCGAGGGCACTCACCCGTTAACAACCACATTTCACAGCAAATACTGCAACTAATGAACTGTGATCTTATCACAGCTACCCAAAACCAATCAAATTATGGGTGCTCCTAATCAATGTCTGAGAGGATACAGCTAACCAGAGCACCACCACCACCACCCCAGCTCCCAAAGGGAGTCCTGCATGTTGTGTACAATTCCAAGTGGGAGCTGATAGTGTGCCATGTGTGCCAAATGTAAATTATGCAGCATTAAGATGGTTGTCACCTTTGTACCATCACAAAATGACTTCTAGTTTGAGCATTCTCTTCCTCCTGCTTATAAAAATTCCATCCCAGCAGAGATGAAAAGCCAGGGAGCCTCAAGCAGACTCTCCCCAGCACAGACCACAGAGACCCAGCTGACAAGGAACAGAAAACTCTGCTGGGATAAAATAAAGCCACGGAGGAGTTCCACCTGACCACACACTATAAACCTGCAGTGCCTTCTGCTCCACAAGCCCTGCTGGGAAACACAGCTGTGGCAACTTGGGAGTAATAAACAGCAGATAAACAGCATCCAGCATCAGTCACAGGAACGTGCATGCTTGGAAACAGAAAAGATGGAAGGTCTCAGTCTTCCAAGAACAAATTCTCCAGGCTGGAGAACACAGCCCTGATACCAGGCACAACCCAAGCGCTCCCAGACTGAGCCCTCCAAAAAAGGCTTCAAACCAAAGGCTGAAATTTAACACAGAATCATGGAATCTCCTGAGCTGGAAGAGCCCCACAGGGATCATCCCAGCTCCTGTCCCTGCCCAGACCCCCCAACAATCCCACCCTGGGCATCCCTGGCAGCGCTGTCCAAAGGCTCCTGGAGCTCTGGCAGCCTCGGGGCTGTGCCCATTCCCTGGGGAGCCTGGGCAGTGCCCAGCACCCTCTGGGCAAAGAAGCTTTTCCTAAAATCCAACCTAAACCTCCCTGATGCAATTTCATTGACTCCTCAGGAGCTGAGCTGGCACCCCCACATGCTGTGCAGCATCTCCACATCTCGAAGACAAAAGTCTGCTGCTTTAATCTTGTGGTGTCCACTCCTGCATAGTCCTGGAGAGGAGGGGCATGTCTGTATCCCAGTGCACATCCCAGTCACCCATGTCCATGCTCCAGCCAAATCTACCCAAACTCACCCCATCTTCCGAACCGGGACCGGTGTATTTTTCAAGCGCTTCCAAGAAGAGCGACCACTCCTGACAGTTGCAGAAGACCTGAAAAAAAAAGTTTGTGGAACCACCCCTGTGCATTTCACAGGAAAAGAGAAACTTCAAAAATCCTGAAGATTTCCAGAGCTAGGGAATTAGTTGCCATGGATATTTGCTGCTGTGACAAATACTCTAATTCTGTGCTGGGGAGAGTGACAGGCACAAAGCACCAAGTCAGCTGGGAACAGCAACGCGGCGCGGCTGGAACACAGCACACACAACCCCACGTCTGTGGGAGCATCCCTGAGGGAACTAAGCCAGGGACCTGAACATCACCAGCACCAGGAGGCCAAGTGACTCCCCAAAGGAGCTGTGATCCCATCCAGGCTGCCCAGCCCTGCTGTCACATCCACGGCTGTGCCACAGGAAGGAGAGTTCCCTGTTCTTTGAGAGCCCACCCAGCCACAGAGTTTAGGTGTCTATGCCAACCAACCAGCCTGAAGTGAGAAGATCTTACTCACAACAGCAATACACAACCAGCAGGCCCCAAGGACATTTTCCTGTTCTGTTTCTTATAAAGTTCCTATAAGAAACCTGCTCTAAGTATTAATAACAGATTAAGAATCACTTCTTTGTGTTAAAGAAGGGAAAGAGAAAGGCACTGACTCCCATTTCACCACATTTTCCCCCAAATGCATTGCAGAAGCTGCTTTAAACAGCCACGCGTGCCCAGACAGTGCTCTCATCCAGAAAGATTTGGAGAATTAAGACTATTTTTAGGGAGTGAAGCACCTCCCCCTGAGTCACTGCAGGGACATATATCTATCCGGTCGTGATTCAAAGCAGAAATAGCCTTGAAGAGTTAGACAAAAATAAAAAAAAAAAAAGCCAGGAAAGTGGATACTAACACAGCTTGGTGTGAAAGGAAGGGCAGGGAAAACAGAGGTGACAATGGGTTTGGCCACTGTCGACAGTGCTGACACAGCACCAGCTCCATCAGTGCCCGTGTCACAACGTGTAACCTGCGAGCAGCTCCAACCCCACGGCGATGCTCGCAGCGAGGAGCAGCATCACCTGAGGACAGCACAGGCCAGGTACCAAACAGCCCTGCCAGGAGCCCTGGCTTGCAGAGGGGGAAGTGTATCCCAAGTGCCTTTGGAAGGGGACCAAAGAGGAGATTTGCTCCCATTTGTTCTGCTTTCATCGCAGAGCTCCACTAACACGCAGTCCCACGCTTCCCATCTGCGTGTTTAATTCCAATGGTTGATCCGTTTGCAGCCCAAGGCTCTGCACACACAGTGTGAGTCAGCAGCCACTGCCCCAGCACCACACACACATCCAGCTCTGTTTTCCTCCAGCTTCAGCTCTGCCTGCCCAGCCCGCAGCCGGCAGAGAATATTATGTCATTAATTATTAAACAAGCTTTTTTTGATCGAAACCAAACAACGCCTGATGCAAAGTGTAGAAAGATCCCTGACACGGTGCTGTAGGAACTGCTACAATAATTGAACAGTATAATGAAGACCTGAAGGGATATTTAACACCTCCAGTTAGCTCAGGTTTGGTAGCACTATCTTATTTAGGGATAAATCTCCAGGATGCTGCCTGTCCTCCTAACAGCAGGCTGGGACAACTCACATTTCAGGGTGACAACCTGAGCTGTTGGCCACCAGCTGAACAGACCTACAGGGAGCAGAGGGCTCTGATATCACTGATAACACTTCAGGGACCTAAAATTACCAGGCTGAGTTACCCAGCTACAACAATTGATACACAAGCACGAAACATAGAGAAGCTCAGTGGTCTGACCTGCTGCAGCATCACTCAACCTACAGATAATGAATGCCATCATCGTTCAGAGGTAGCTTCAGAGCACATTGCACTGATTGGAAACTCCTTTTCAGGGGAAAAAAGGCAGGATACAAGGGACACTGCATGGAAAAGCACAGCAGGTTCTTCACAATACTCCTGACAAGAAGGATCAGCTCCTTCCCCAGTGACTCACTGTGGGTTACAGAGGATGACAGGCCATACAAGCACCAACTTAAACCTGTAATTGGAGCAAACCAAGTCAGAGCTGAATACATATTTCCCTGGAAAAAGGGAGCTGCAGGAAGAGGCAGGCGATGCCAGTCACCTCTGCAGGCAAAGGGCAGCCATCCTGCTCCTGGAGCAACATGACAGCAGACGGACCAAGGGCCGGCAAGGGCTGCCCAGGGGTGAGCACAGCCGTGGATGCCCTGGAGCAGGAGCCAGTCCACACCAACCTCTGCTCCTAAAGGTCAGCACAGCCCCTACTGTCCCACTCCAGCAGAGCTGAGGGAGCTCCAGCAACGTGGGGGAGAGATGCAGGGCTGGACAGTGACCCCTGGCCCTTGCCTGGGACAGCAAAGCAGAACTACACCAGGGTGCGTTCCAGCAATGGAAGCGGGACCAGGGGACACCAGGAAGGGGTAACAGGCACCTCACTCAGGTAAGGACCCAGGCAGCTGAGCCCATAAACACCCTTCATACCTGCCAACAGCTCCAGGAGAGAAAACTGCCATGTGAGCCCAGCTACCTGAGGGATGCCCGTGTGACCAATATCGAGACAGCAGCACAGGCTGCTGCGCTTCCACACAAATCCAGAGAGCTCTGCCCCCTCCAAGTTTAGCCCTCCACAAGACAAACCCGTTATTTTTTCTACAATTACATCAAATTGAGTATTTGGCCAGTATAGAATCATGGAATGGTTTGGGTGGGAAGGGATCTTAAAGGTTCCACTCCCCTGCCATGGACAGGGACACCCCCCACAAGACCAGGCTGCTCCAAGCCCTGTCCACTTTGGCCTGGAACACTTGCAGGGATGGGATGAGGGATGACATCAATCCCATCTAGCCAAATGAAGATGATATGGATAGAAATAAAGCAGAAAGACAGTTCATGGCTCTTGTCACAGTTTGCAACCAGCAAACAGAACGAGGCTACAGCTGTAAATCCCCTCACCCAGCACTAATAACCAAGCCATGAAGGAACCATCCTCAAGGATAAGATCTGTGCCTCACGCCCTCCTGCAGAGTCAGCAGCAGTTGCTGTTTGGACTCAAGCGAGCCCAACCTCCTCCACAGCACTAAACTGGGAGCAGAGCAATCCAGCCTGAACCAGCAGCCAAAGAGCATCATTGCCCCCACCCCACGCCGCCCCTCCAATGTCGTGTGGACACGCAGTGTCCCCACGGAGCTGTGGCAGCACCGTGTCCCCAGGGACAAATCACAGCCAGGAGCTGCCTCCAGAACGGGCAAATAACGAGGAGGAACAGCAAAGCACCATATGGATCCAGAGAGCGCCATGGGAAAACAAGCTGACTGGGAACACCAATTATTCATCACTGTTTAAAAACAAGTAGCTCAAAGTCACCAGGAGCTGCAGAACTGCCCTGGAAACCTGCACACTCCAGCACCCAGAGAGAGACAAGCACTCCAGGATTTGTCTGCAGAGGGACAGGGTGCCACAAAAATCATTCCAGGAGAGCATGTTGCTATCAGGTACAAGCTAAATGTAAGGAAAAGATTTCCCCTCCAAGAGTGGTCCAACACTGGAAGAGGGGCCTGGAGAGGCTCTGCAAGCTCACACCTTGGAGATTTCAGGGGCTGGAGCACAAGTGTGATGAGGAGCAGCTGAGGGAGCTGGAGGGGCTCAAGAGGGAACTTGTGGCTCTGCACAAGTCCCTGACAGGAGGGGACAGCCGGAGGGGTCGGGCTCTGCTCCCAGGGAACAGGGACAGGAGGAGAGGGAATGGCCTCAAGTTGTGCCAGGGGAGGCTCAGGTTGGATATTGGGAAAATTTCTTCACTGAAAGGGTGGTCAGGCACTGGCACAGCTGCCCAGGGCAGTGGGGGAGTCCCCATCCCTGGAGGGATTTAACAGCCATGTGGATGTGGCACTTGGGGACAAGGCAGTGGTGGCCTTGGCAGTGCTGGGATCAGAGGCTCCCAGAGGTCCCTCCCAGGCTCCATCAATCCCCCCACATCTCTACCACCAGCAGTGGTTTTCAAGCTCCTTCCTGAACTCCCCTCCTCAGCTTTCAGTGGAGTCCCAGCACAAGAAACAGGAAAAAAACCTCTGGGTTGTGCTCAAGCCCTTATGATGCCAACCAAGAATTAACTGCTGGATAACAGAGCTGGTGAAGAATGCTGCTCTGTGAAACAAGGCTTTTCCAGGGAAATGAGCAGCAGGATGACCCAGACAAGATAGCTGAAGTGCCCCAGGCACTCATCACCACTGCTTGATGGAGAAGCCTTTCCCTTCCCAACAATGACATGGTTTTCCTCTCTCCATTTGTCATTGCTTTCATCATTACACCCCGTGCCCACACGAAGCAAGGCTGAAGGCTCTCCAGACACCCAACCCACAGGTACCCAGCTCCAGCCCACCCCACAGAGGAGTCAACACATCCCAGAGCTCTTAGAAAGGTCAAGGAGCTGCCTGGAGAACACAACACTCTTGGAGCATCCATGGTCACATGAGCCAACACCAATCTTTGATGAATTAATACTCACCTGAAGATCCTCTCTAATCTCCTTGAAAACACTTATCTGTTCAAGGTGATTAGATTCTCCCATACAGAGCCGCTAATTATAGATTATGATAAATCTGAGTGGCAGCCTGCAAGAGGAGTGCAGAGAGAGAGTTTGGATCATTAGCAAGTCAAGCAGACTAGTCCTGCATCCCCAAACTGCCTTCCCACGCCGGCATCACTGAATCAGCCAAAAAACTTGGTCAAAAACAACCTAGGAGGAACAATCAAGGGCAAGTCAAACGGTCCAACCATATTGCTGTGGATTTAGGAACTTCCTAAACCCACACACCTCACTCCAGAGGACGGTAGTGCACAGGAACTCCTCAAGAATTCCTCAGCAGTTGTTATTTTTCACAGGTTCAGAGCAGGGAATACAAAGCAAAGGCACATGAAGTTTCCCTGGCAGCAAGACTTGATGTCTTCATCAATCTAGCAAAGCTACAGGAGGCTTTAAATGCTCCATTTGGGAAAGAAATGCTGTAATTAGAAGCTTTAATTCAGCAAACTGTCCCTGTGAAACCAACTGGGCAGCAAACGAGTGTCGCACTTGGCTGCTGGAGCAAACCCCTCAGAACAGCTCCCAAGGATGGCACAGCACCCACCCACGCACCAGCACCACCAGGGACACCAAGGGGACACCCGGGATTTCAGCAGCTCAGCTCTGCAAACCAAAATCCTCCCAGGCAACGTGACAGGCTGGGGTTTAAAGATAAAGAGCGAGCGGCAGGAAATCCAAATGGAACAAAAAGCTTCAACCTGGAACGAAATCAATCCACGCAAGGAGGCGGCTCGGGCACCACGGGGCAGCTTTCCCAGCTTAGATGACTTTAGCAGACAAGCAAAATGAAGTTTCTACAAAGCTACTCCTGAGCAGCCACAGCTAAATCAGGTGGGCTGCGCAGCCACAAAGGTGACAACAGAAGGAGAGCACAGCAGTTCACTCGCAAGGGCAGGGAAGGAGACTTCTGGCGTGGACCTGCCGAGCTGGGATGAGCACAAAGAGCCAGCAGAAAGCAAGACCCGTGACTCTCAGAATGGCAGAGACCTCTATAGAATATATATAGATAGGCAAATATAGATATGTGCTCTTTATCAGTGAACTGACACCTGCCTGGCTCCTGTCACGGAGCTGGAATTCGTATCAAAACAGAAGTGCCAGTTTTTACCCCAGACTGTCTCCCAGGAGCGCTCCCAGATGAGCAATTCAAGCTGACACAGCCACTACCTCAGAGCGCTGGTTTTGAAGAGTATCATGGAGGCTTTTCTCCACTTAAGAAAGACTTCCCCACGTGTTCTGCGCTGTATTTTTGTACTCCTGACTCACAACCAAATTAACTCAGTTGTCATCAAGCCCAGTGATGAAAAGAAGCACAAAACCCTCCAGCATCCCTTTTCCCAAGCAGCTGCTGAAGGTCTGCACTGCCTGAAAGCTTCACAAAGTTTCAACTCCCTCAAATGCTGCTCAGAATAATTTTCTTGGGTGCTCCTGTTTGTTGTTTCAGCCTAAAACAGATCAAATGGTCTTAAAATAAACCTAGTTGTTCCCATCTAAAATAATTGTTGAAGAAAACTACTTGTTTGCTCATGACAGACTCGGCATCAACATGTAAAAATAATATTCTGACATGGTTACAAGTGGGGTGTTAAACTCCAAAAGCCTTTTTGAGCAGAGTTAAGGCATTCCAGAAAGGATTACAGTAAATTAGCTGAATTACTGAGAGGTAATTACATTTTTTTGTGGTAGGTAGTTTGGCTTAAGTTCTTTGAGGGTTTTCAACAACTCCAAGTAGATAAACACATCATTTACCTTCCACACTGTTACCTGCAGTGGTCCAACCTTAGGACCCAGGTCTCTCTTAGAGCTGGAAGAGTTTATATTCACATCTGGCAGGGAGCTGGAGCTCTGCAATCTGCTTCAGGCTATGTGTCAGCAGCTGGAGCTGAGAGGAAATCAGCTGGTGAACTTTATGTCGAGAGGAAAAACAGCTTTGGCATAACCTTTACAGAGAATTCCTGTCTCAGGGGGTTTGGCACTTTAAAGACTTACTATTCTATAAAGCTCAACCACCTCTAATATCCAGGATTGTTCCTGTGTCCTGAAGTACAGCCAACATGGGCTGCACAACGCTGAGGGTGACAGAAGCTTGTGTTCCAAGTGACAAGAATAAACATGATACAAATCAAAGCACCTCTGAATGGTCTGGGTGGGAAAGGACTTAAAGCTCCTTTCCTTCCATCACCCTACCATAGACAGGGTCACCTTCCTGGAGGATAAAAACACCAACATCCACGTTTGTATTTTCACCACTCAAGTGAGACAAGCAGCACAAGAGAAGCTACACAGATGACACCGCTTTGGATTCAGCCTCGGGGTGTCTGACACGCTCCTCGCTGAGCCCACAGCCCGTCTGCACAAACCCACCGCGCCAGACAGCGCAGGGAGCCAGGCACGGCTCGCAATCGCTGCCGGAGCTTCCTTCCGTCCCCCAGCCTGGGCTGACTTCCCAAGCCCAACATTCCCAGCACAACATCCCAAGCCATCCCTCCACCGCTACCGCAGCGCCCACTGGCACTGCTGGGGGCAGGATTCCCAGGATTCTGGCAGGGTACAGCAGGAGCAGGTTACACAGCTGAGGGAGGAGGGTTCGGGGTGTTTGCCTGGAAGGTTCTGATTTGGGCAGCCGGAGCTGCTGCAGCGGGAGCGGAGGGATGAAGAGAGAGAAGGATGGGAGATCCAGGGCGTTCCATCATCCCGGGGCCCCGCTGCCCCGCACCGGACCCCGCCGCGGCTCTGCAGGATCAAAACCCGAGTGTGGCTTTAAAAGAGGATAAAAAGCCCAAACTAAGCAATACGACGCGATTTTCGCTGTGCAACAGCGCAGCCCCCGCGGTCCGTCCCCCGCTCCCGGCGTCCCCTGCCCGGCCCCCCGGCCCCGGTACCTGTAGTAGCTGAGCAGCCCATTGCTGAGCACGAACCAGCGACGCTGGTAGCCCTTCAGGTAGTTGGTCCACTTGAAGAGCCACCCCTTGTAGGTGTCGGAGCCCGGGGGGGCAGCGGGAGGCCCCCCCGCCGGGCCCCCGCCGCCGCGGCCGCCCGGCTCGGCGCTCATGGCCGGCAGCTCGTGGCAGGCCAGGCAGGGGACGGCGCTGAGGAGCGAGACCAGCCCGCGGGTGCCGCCGCCGCAGAGCGCGGCCGCCTTC
>VXBN01006754.1:976962-1000196 GCA_013397395.1 Sinosuthora webbiana
CGTGCCGGGGGGCTGGGGCAGGTTGAAAATTGTTCCATGTAAATCTTTCCCGCAAAAAAATCCTCGTGGGTGCTGCCTGCCCTGCTGGGAGGAGAAGCCCCACCCTACTGTCCCGTTTACCTGCTCCCTCCAGCAGCGCACGAGCCTGGATTTTGTGCCTGAGGAGGTACCTGTCCACAGGGCAGAGCGGAGGCCTGTGGCAGGTGCTGCCCGGCCAGGTGTCCCCATGTCTGCCGAGGGTTCTTCCCTTTCCCCATTCCCCTTTCTCTTCCCAGCCTTTTTTTTTCCTTTCTTTGTTCCCTCTTCCCCTTCCTTTCCCCTTCCTTCCCCCTTTATCCTCTCCCCTTCCTTCCCACCCCCCTCATCACAGATCACATCTCACTCATCTGCCTGATCCACTCTGATCCCCCTGATCCCATTATCCTCACCCATCACCTTCACATACTATCCTAGCTGTGCCAGGGGCTCCCCCAGCCCTGGGAATTCTCCAGAGGGGGCACCGGGCTCCAAGCCTCAGGATCTGAGCTGGGCAGCTCCGAGGGTGAAGGACACTCCATGCACTGCTCTGGGCTGAGCTCCTGTCCCTCTGGAGCTGGGTGAGCAACTCCTCCCTGAGAGTCCTTCAGCCAGGAGCAATAGGGACACTGAGGCAGCCTGGGGGGCCACTCCTGGGTCTGCAACAGCCTGAGAGTGCTTTGGACTCCAAAGGCTGCTGTTCAGAGAGCCATGGAATGGGTTGGGGTGGGAAGGAACTTTAATCCCATCCAGTCCCACCCCTGCCATGGGCAGGGAGACCATCCCAAGTTGCTCCAAGCCTGGTCCAGCTTGGCCTTGGATACTTCCAGGGATCCAGGGGCAGCCACAGCTGCTCTGGGCACCCTGTGCCAGGGCCTCCCCACCCTCCCAAGGAACAATTCCTTCCCAATATCCCATCTAACCCTTCCCTCTGGCAGTGGGAAGCCATTCCCCCTTGTCCCTAGTCCCTCTCCAGCTCTCGTGGAGCCCCTTTAGGCAGTGGAAGGGGCTTTAAGATCTCCCTGGAGGCTGTTGGTGATTGTGAACTGAAGCCTATCTGGACAGGGAATGTCTTCTTGATGTAACTAAACCCCAAAGTATCCACATGGGTACCAACTTCTCAAAGTCTCAGGGATCCCAGTGTCTCTTGTGGCTGCCAAGAAGGGAACACACCTTCCTTGGCCATGTCTGAGGAGAGAGGAGCCTCACCAGTGCCGCTGCTCTCTCCTGAAAGGAAAAGGGAGGCTGCAAGGAAGGGCCCTAAAGTCGGTAGTGGGCTGTCAAATCCACGCAAGCAGGATGTGACAGGATTTTAAAACTGGCTGAAACGGACAAAATTCTGCAGTGGTAGCATAAAATGTTAAGTGGTTTAACCAGGAATATTTCAGTTGGTAAACTGTGTTATTTGAGTCTTTCTGTGAACACACTTTTACTTTTGAATAGTGCTTTCTTCATTCCATAATAATAATGATTTAGACTAAATATGGTTCCTTGCATTCTGTTAAACGGCATAAGAAATATAGATCATGACATTACCACAGGTATTATGAGGTATATGAGGGGAACTGGCCTCAAGTTGTGTCAGGGGATGTTTCTATTAAATATTAACCAAACTTTTTTTCATGGAAAGGGTCCTAAAGCCCTTGGACAGACTGCCAAGGGAAGTGGTAGAGTCACCATCCCTGGAAGTGTTCATAAAACATGTGGATGTGGCACTTGAGGACATGAGTTACTGGTGAACATGGTGGTACTGGCTTGACTCGATGATCTTAAAATTCTTTTCCAACCTTAACAATTCAATGCTTTTATCTGGAAGAGCTCAGACGCAGCAGCTTTGTCAGGGAGGAAAATGGGATTTGGGCCTTTATTTCTTGCCCTTGCCCCTGCCCTTGCCTTTGCCCTTCTTCAGTTTTGACTTGTAGATGGACCGCACCAAGTAGCCTTTCCAGAAGGCCTGGATGTAGGTGGCAGCCTCGTTCCTCCTGGCCTCTATCCGTGCAGCTTCCTCCTCCTTCTCCTTAAGCATCCTGCGCTCCTCCTCAATCTCGGTATACTCCTGGAGCAGCAGCGCGTGTTTCTCCATCAGCAGGGACAACTGCTCCTTCTCATCATTGTAGGCAGCCTGGAGCTCGTCATATGTGGCCTGGCAGGACAGCAGGGATCAGGGACAGCTGGTCAGCAGCTCCTCCCCACATCCCCAGCTGAGGGTCCTCAAACCCATCCCAAAGCCGGGGCACCTCAACTGCTTGGAGCCTTTCCAAAGAGAT
Organism: Sinosuthora webbiana; assembly: GCA_013397395.1. NCBI lineage: Eukaryota > Metazoa > Chordata > Aves > Passeriformes > Sylviidae > Sinosuthora > Sinosuthora webbiana. The sequence continues at coordinate 979,245 of VXBN01006754.1, forward strand.
TCAGAAGGTACCCGGGGAGTTTCATGAGATGGTGGGTCCCTTGATGTTCCCATGAAAAATGCTCCCACAATGGGAGATTTGGAGAACCACCAGTGTGGGGGTGGGAGTCTGCCTTGACAAATTCTGCCCCAAACATGGGGCTCCTGCCTCTCCACAGGAAACCAAAATAATCCCATTATTAAACATCTGACAGGGGGATCATTCCTTACAATTAGCAGCAGCTTTGAGGCCCCTCCCTGCATTTTGCTCTGTAAGGAATCCAACAGCTTTTATCCAACCCCATAAATACTGCAAGAACAGGAAAGCCCCCAGGGCCTTCCCAGAGGCAAGTTTTGGGGGTGCTGATGTGGCCCTCAGCCTGTTGTGGCTCAACTGAGGGCAGGCTGGTTGGTTTCTTAACACCCAGCACATCCCCCAAGGTTTTAGCAGGAACAGGAGCAGGATTTGGACATCAGGTAAAGCCATGAGGATTGAGGGTTGGAGGAAAACTGAAAAACTTGTTTCCTGGCATCGGGTGGACATGCCAGACAGACCCATTTGCCCCCAGACAATGTGGGATTTAGCAGTGGATGTAACTTTTCCTAAAGCCAAAGCAGCAGAAGACTCCTGGACACACAGGCAGGACAAAGATCCCTTCCCTGTAGTTTGCCTGGATGCAGAACTACCTCTCACTTCAATGGCCTCCTGGGTGAGAGCCATGTGCCCCTTTGGACAGGAATCTACCTGAGCAAATCACTTCATGGCAGAGCAAAGCACTTAAAGCCAATACCTGTTTTTCTGTCATGTCTATGTCGTATTTTTGGACCCATTTCTGAATTTCCCTTTCTGCTTTGCACTTTTCCTGAAACACAAAAGATCAGATCCTTGCAGACATCTGAGGCCTGGTAGGAAGTATCCTGAGTGAGAAAACAAATTTTGAGCCACAGCATCATTATATCTGAATATTTCACCTCCTCCCTGTGACAAGCTTCCCTCAGCTGACACATATGTGGTTTGCCCTGGTTTGAGGATTCTCCTGGGACATTCCCAAATAGCTTTTATTTGGTTTCCAGCATGGACCTGGGGAGCTGAACAGCACCTGGAAGTTGCTTTCTGCAGGAGGAAATGAACGTGTCTGATGGAATGTGGCAAGTCGACAAACTGAGGCAACCAGCCTGAAACTGAAGCAAGAGAACTGCAAAATATGAATGTGGGACATTTGACATGTGGGACAAAGTACTCAGAAGCTGGTGCCTTTTAAAATAAAGAGATCTTTCTGGCTGTAAAACAGTTTAGCAGTGGCTGTATTGCTGTACAACCTGGGGCAGTTTACCTCCAGCTCTGGATGTGTGCTCTGTGCAATCATTCCTGCTCCATTTCCTGTGTGGCACTGCCCCAGGACGTCCCAAGGGCTCCCAGGCCGTCACGAGGTACCACCTGAGCTATTTAAACCACAAGCACAACTTGTACTTGCTGAGGAAAGGAGGCCTCTGTGGTCAGTAAATGCATCTGCCGGGATGCTGGAATAAGCTGAGCTCTCCACAGGCAGCCCTACTGTGGCAGGAACTGCAGCAGGGACTGCCTGACACAGCCACTCTGCCAAAGATTTTGGGGGTTGTACTGCAGCTCTAACTTCAGTTTGAGGTTTTGTCGGTGCCCAGCCCTTCATGCTGCGCTACCTAATGCAAGAGTGACAGATGCCCCATCACCACGTGAGCTTCCTGCCCATGGGAGGCTGTGCTGCTTTGGAGAGAATACCCAGGATGGGCAAAATGAGAAGGAAAATCCCTTTTTTCCAGTTCTCAATTCTGTGTCTCCAGTGTGTCTTGCTCAGGGTAGAGCTGTTGCTACAGGGGCCTGAGCCTGCCTGCTGGTCCCATTCCTCCTCTTGTATCTGCTCAGCCCTGGGGACAAGGACTTTGGGGTGCTGGTGGGTGAGGGCTGGACTTGCCCCAGCCCTGAAACCCCCCATGCCCTGGGCTGAGCCCCCAGTGTGGGCAGCAGGGGAGGGGGGGATTCTGCCCCTCTGCCCCACCTGCAGAGCTGCCCCAGCCCTGGGGCCCAGCACAGGAGGGACCTGGAGCTGCTGGAGACAGTCCAGAGGAGGCCACAGAGATGCTCCCAGGGCTGGAGCCCCTCTGCTCTGGAGCCAGGCTGGGAGAGCTGGGGGTGCTCACCTGGAGAACAGAAGGCTCCAGGGAGAGCTCAGAGCCCCTTCCAGGGCCTAAAGGGGCTTCAGGAGAGCTGGAGAGGGACTGGGGACAAGGGCTGGAGGGACAGGACACAGGGAATGGCTTCCCACTGCCAGAGGGCAGGGATGGATGGGATATTGGGAAGGAATTGTTCCCTGGGAGGGTGGGCAGGCCCTGGCACAGGGTGCCCAGAGCAGCTGTGGCTGCCTCTGGATCCCAAGGCCAGGTTGGATGGGGCTTGGAGCAGCCTGGGACAGTGGAAGGTGTCCCTGCCCATGGCAGTGGTGGGACTGATGGGCTTTAACGTCCCTTCCCACCCAAACTGTTCTGGGATGATTCTATGAAATCACATTTCCCCCTCATTCAGCCCAGCCTGACTCCTTGGCTTGTCTGTTCTGCCAAGATGGGCAGAGCAGGACCTTCTGAGCCCTCAGCATCGGCCCTATTTCACCTTGAACACTAAATCAGCTCTAAAAGATGCCTTCTACCAAGCCAGTGTTGTTTGCTCTGTCCCCCTGACAGCAGATCCCTGGTTTCTCACTCATCCCACACCTGTCCTGCCCCAGCCTTGCTGCCCTGAGCTCTGCCCAGGGTCACAGCACAGTGTGAAGGTGTTCCCAGAGCCGAGGCAGCCGGCAGGAGCAGGACCTGTGACAGGCTCTGTCCCTGCTGTCGCTGCAGGGCTGCTCTCCACTGGAATCAGCAGAGCATGAGGACAGGGCGGGTGTGCTCTGACAAACACCATGTGCATCCTGCCAGGAACGAGCAGGGACCAAGGAACTCCTTGCAGCAGGCAGCAGCCAGAGCTGACAGCTCTGCAAACAGGCTTAAACCTCCTGTCCCAGAGCTCTCCTCCCCTTTACCTTCCTGAGAACCAGCTCTGAGGCTCGATGCTCCAGCACCAGTGCATTGAACCGTGCTCCCAGGAGCTGAATGTCCTGTTTCAGCCTGGCACACCTGAACTTGGAGGCTTTCTCATCCTCTTTTTGCTGATTTTCCCCTTCCTCCATGATGTGCTGGATTTCAGCCTTGCAGTCCTTGGCCAGATCGTCCATGCTGGTTTTGAGGTTTTCGATCATTTTGTCCTTCCTGTTAAGCTAGACCAGAAAACAAGAGGAATATCTTTAGGAAATGCCCCTGAGGCATAAGGTGGGCAGGAGAAGGAAAAACATTGCAAAGGTGGAGGAGATCCAAGAAGGGACTCTCAGGAGCTGGCTCAGGTAGCACCAGGGACCTGCTACTGCCAGCTGAGGGAAGAGTTAGATTTACACAGGAGCTTTGGAAACATTCCCCTGGCTCCTCTGGGAACGTGTTAGTAAAGGCACAGAGCAAGCAAACCATCCCAAGCCCCACTGGCACTGCCACCTGAGGAGCAGCCAAAACAGATTCCCTGGAGTAGCCCCGTGGCTCCCTCAAGGGCTGGATCAGGCTCCGAGTGACTGTCTGGGCGACACAGCTCAGAGAGGGAAATCCCCAGCTGGGATCAGTGAAACAGATTTATTCACCATGTCCCGAACAAGCTGCCAAATTGCACATAAAAGTCTCGATTCCCAGAACTCCACGGAGCAGAGGGAAAGGGGAAAGCAGGCCCTTGCCTCTACCAGGAGTGAGCCCCTTCTCAGCCAACCCCTCTTGCAGGGAGGAGAAAGAGAAGCACAGGTAGAAAACAAAGGATTGTTGTCAGGAGCTCTGAGCTTGGCACACAGGCTGGGAAAGTGCCTGGGAAGTGCCTGGTCAATTATCTGCACCTCAGCTGCAGATAAAATTAAAGATTCATGTAATTTGTATAATCACTGATTAATCACAAATGCTCCAAGGCAGCTGTTAAGAGTTGGGAGTCACACAAATGTTGGTTTTAAGCAAGAGTGAAGACAGAGCAGATATTAAAAATGGATTTTAATCAGAGCAATCTCTCCCTGTAATGATTTTTCATTCTTTCAGCAGCAGGGAATTAAGCAGCTGGCACTGTCACCCTGCCAGGATACCACCACAGCAGTTTGTGCCTGTCCTGCCACTCCTCTGCAACTCAGGGACTTACATTGTTTAAATTGGCTGGTGACAACAGGTTCAAAACATGCCAAATTCGAGTTTTAAAAAAAATCAAGCATGCCATAAGCATTTTTCATTATGTTCTACAATAAAAATATAATTTTTAAGTTTTAGATCTGGTTTAGAAAGGATTTCTGGAACTTGCTCTTTAGGAACTACGATAAAGAGATCGGTTTAGAGTTACCAAGGTTTTGTTCCAGTAACACATTCACACAAGATCATACCTCCTCATCTCGAGTCTGGATGACTGCTGCCAGCTCTTCCTGCAGAGCTGAGATCGTTTCTGTGTTTTTCTCAACCTGGAGGGAAATGTCCTTCATGAATTTAATCTTTTCCTTCTCTTCATCAGGGCTGGTCAGGAGCCTCTCGAGCGTGAAATCCCGGAACTCCATAAAGGCTTTAACAAACACATCAGCTGGTGACTGTCTCACCCGAACTTTGTATTTCAGCCCATGGTAAAGCAAGGGGTTGGCCAGGAAGAGCCTCAGGATGTTTCTCAGGGAACATTTCAGGCGTTGCTCCACATCTCTCTTGCTCTCCTCATCTCCAGGGTTGGCAAGCAGGTGCTGTACTTCCACCGAAAGCTTCTGATGCTCCAAAAGGCTACTTGTGATCTCAGGTCCCAGCATCCTAGCATACCTCTCCAGGGAGCCAATAACCCGTGGGATCAACCTGGTGATCTCCAGCTTGACAATGGTCTCATCCAAGACAGTTAGGATTCTTTCTGTCTCCATGATATCAGGCTTTAACTGGCGTGGATCTAACACCTTCATGACTCCTAATGGGATCCCTGCCCTCCCTGGAGTTGCCATGCCTTTCACCAAGGTTCTTTGCTCCAATGAGGATGCTTGGAGTGCAGCTGGATCCCCTGTTGCCATGGATTCAGTTAAACACCAGTGGCCTGGGTGGTTTCAGGTCTAGAAAGGACACGGTAGCTCTTATACAAGGTGAGTCTCTGGAAGAAAATCAAGGTCCATGTGCTGCTCCTGTCACAAAATCTCTCTTCTTGGATTTTCTCTCTAAAAGGAAAACATGGCAACAGCATCAGAGAAACAGTGTAATTTGGGAAAACATGAGAGTCCAAGATTACCCCGGAGTTCTCTCTGAGTCTGGCCAGGGGGACAGGACATGGGGTTGTGGATTAGAGCTGGTGTCTGTCCCAGAGCAGCTGTCAAACACCCATGGGAAGAGGGTGATGGACTCCTGGCTTTGAAGGGTGGTGGGGAGGAAGCTTCCATCGGCTTCTGAGTAGCAGCTGAGGTAGAGCAGCACAAGCTGCAGCTCTGCAGTCCCCAGAGGGGTGTGGAGAGGAACTTGGAGACCCCTGGGGCCACCCTGGAGGGAAGGGTAGGGTTCCCGGTGGGAAACCTCTATGGGAAACCTCTACCCTTCCAGGCCTATCCCTGTCAGAGGAGGAGGTGGGAGAGGGGGTCTGGCAGGACTGGCAGGGACAGGGGCAGGAAGAGGAGAGAGGGAGGGGATGGGGACAGCGGTAGCGGGGTGGCCGACAGGGAGTGAGGGTTTGGGACAGCAGGAGGACCCAGGGACTGGGTAACAGTCAGAGGTCCGGGGGGTGATTCTCGTTGGGGAAGGGAGGGCAGGTGGCTCGGGGGCCGGTGCGGGAGGATCCAGGGGGGTCTGTGAGACCAGCGGCTTTGGGGCATCCCGGGGATAGGACGGGGTGTCTCAGGAGTCAGTTACTGGGGGCTGCCGGCCCCAGGCAGCCTCCACCCCCTGCAGCGCACTTAGTTCTAATCCCGGTCCCGATCCCGGTCCCGATCCCGATCCCGATCCCGATCGCGGTCCCGCCGTCAGCGCCTCCCGTTGCCAAGCGACCAGGGGGGGCGGGCCTTTCCAGCCGTTTACGGCGAGCTGTGCTGGCCCCACCCCATCGGTTGATTGGCAGCGCTGCTGTCCAATGAGAATTCCGCGGCGGCCACTGCCAGGGGCCGGGTTCCATTATGGCGTCCTTGGGCGCGGTGAGGGAGAAGAGGCGTCTCGTTCCCTCCGGGCTGCCCAGAGCTGTATTCCTGACAGCACAAGTAACCCGAAGAATAAACTTTATCCCCCCGAGGTCACATCCGCTAGGCGCGGGTGAGCCCAGTGGGTGTCCAGGAGCCCCGAGAGGGCTGTTTTGAAACATCAGAACACAAGAGAGTTCCTCTAAGCCGCACTGTTAACCAGACTGGTTTTACGGGCCATAAAAGTGATAATGAACCTCAGCTGATGAAGATGCTGATGTTGTACAGGCTGAGTTAATTGATTACCTGTGAGTTGATGACATCTGCAAAGAACATGACGGCCCTTGAACACTACAGTGCAACCGTGCCCTCACACTGTGCCCTGGCAGTGACATGGATGTCCTCGGGAGAGGAGGATTTGGTTTCCAGCAGGAAACGTGGCAAAACGCTGAATTCCAGGCCGTGCTCACAGTGATGCCCTGTCGCTCACAGGAGCTGGCACAGCACAGGGGTGGAGTGGCTGTGCCCTTGTGGGCAGCCTTGTCTTGCGTCCCAGCCTTACCTGGCCTGAGCAGCTTCTTTATTTCTGTGCAGGGAGTGTCCAAGTCCATGAATAAATCTGCAGTGCCCACTGCTCACCCATTCCCAACTGCTTCCCTACAAAAAGCATGAGGGCCTGGTGGTGGGAGATGTAGTGGGACCACCAGGTTGAGCTGGGCTTTCTGGTGTGGCACTGGTGAGGACGGATGAGGGGAGACTTGGCCCTCCTTCCTGCCTGGGCATATCTGGTACCATCTCCAGCACCCCCACGTCATTCTCCTCCAGGCTTATGACCTGGAGCAGTGACGTCCATGTGGGTTCCCTCCTGCCCTGAGTGGCTCAGCCAAAGGACTGCTTCAAATCAAGAATGGGATTAAGTGTGACAGTGTGTCTGGGTTTGGGTCCACCCCAAGCTGGGACATGCCCAGCCTGCTATGGGAAGAAGGGGCAGCTGGAACTGCAAGTCTGGGCCAGGCTGTCCTGTAGCCTCCAGGGAAAGCATTGACCTGCCCAGGAACACCTTCTCAGGCTCTAATTTGGCAACTGGGATCACATTGGATCTCAATCCAGAAGATCTGTGATTTCCTGGCTGCACTATGATCAAGAGCACAGCAGAGCTGTGATTTGAGGCTGCAGAGGGATGTGCTGTCAGTTGGATGTGTCCTCACAGAGCTCATCACATAACAGAGAACAGCCCTTGAGACGTGGAGACCTGCTGCTTTTCTTGACAAGGACTCCAGAAGGGATCCCTGACCCCCTGAAATGCTGCCACATGCCCTGCAGATATTTTGGAATGAAATCCATCATTAAAAGAATGTCTTTCCAAAGTTGAGGAGTGTCCCGATTGCTTTGATTGAAATGTGCCACTGCTCTCCAAGAAGTGCAGACTTGGACTTCCTGACAGCCATGACCTGGAGATGGCATCAACTGGCCAGTGACCGTCACCAGAGTCCCCTGTGTCCTGGTGTGCACAACCTGCTTGAAGGGACAGCAAGTCCTTGTGACATCCAGGGAAAGAGGAAGGAAAGGGGTGGAGCTGTGGGTCGCATCCAAACCTCCTCTAAAGAAGGGAAGACTGTGGATCACTGCTGCTCCCTCCTGGACCTGGATAATTACAGACATTCCCATCTTGCAGGAGGAGATGGGGGTGATGACACATGTCCAGAGCAGCCCTGACTCGTCCTGCAGCTCCACACACTGCTCCAAGCCAGCAGCAGCTCTTCAGCCAGGAAGAAAACCGGGTCAGTTTGGGAGGTGGATGAAACATCACCGAACCTGCGTCAATCCCACCTCATCCAGGATGTAGAAAAGCCTCAGATATATCCTCAAACAATTTTCTGCACCCAAACCCACCAGACTGCATCACTGCCTGAGCCACAGGTGCACAAGAATCCAAAGTATGTGGGGCGTGTCCGAGCAGGAAGAGCCGGGAGCTCCTGGTACAGCCTGGGCACACTGTCCCCCACAGTTTGAGTCCAGCTGTGTTCCAGCAGCAGGACTCTGTCACAGATACCTGAAGGCCAGAGACTTTTCTGGCCCAGCTGGCTTCACCCACCACCCAAATCCTTCTCCAGGTGCTGAATCCTGCTCCTCTGCAGCAAAGGGAAGCACAGCTCAGAGCATGGGAGCTGGCTGGCCGATCTGCTTGGAAAACCATGATCCACCCCAGCCTGGTCTGCCCAAATAATTTCCCTGTTCCTGCTACCACCCACCCCTGTGTGGGACCTGGAAGGGGACATCAAAGAGGGGGATGATTTGAACTGGTTGTGAAATGATGGTGAAAGAGCAGAAGCACACAATGAAGCCTTGCTGCAGGCAACAGCACCCCAGCCTGTCACTGCAGGGACAGTCCCCTCCTGCCACTGCAGGTCCTTTGGCTGCAGCCTTACACTGTGCTCTGTTGGGAACATGGAGCTCTGGCACCAAGCCCTGGAGGACTCCACAGGGCCAACTGATCCCTGACCACATCCCTCCTGCAGCTTTGGCTGCTGTTCCCTCATACTCATGTCATGCTGTCAGTGGGATGACAGCATCCATATCCTCAACAGGTGGGAAGGAGTTTGCACTTCCCTGGCTCTAACCCTAATTCCTTCCTGGAAAGGGTGGTCAGGCACTGGCACAGCTGCCCAGGGCAGTGCTGGAGTCCCCATCCCTGGGGGGATTTAACAGCCGTGTGGATGTGGCACTTGGGGACATTGGTCAGTGGTGGCCTTGGCTGTGCTGGGAGAATGGTTGGACTTGATACTCTCAGAGGGCTTTTCCAACTTCAATGATTCTGTCATTCCATAAGTCTGCAGCAAGTCACAACCTCCACCCTCCAGGCAAAAGCCAACTGCTTCCTGTCTCTGCTGAGTGGGAACATGCAGGGCTCCATCAGCACGGACACCCAGCCCCTGCAGAGCCAGCCCCAGGGGGTGCCAACACCCAGGGTTGCCCAGACTGCGGGGGGGGGACGCTCCAGCAGCTCCAGAGGCTTCAAGGCCACAGGGCTGGGGACAGAGCAAGGAGAGGGCAAGGGGGGACAGGTGTCACCCAGGCTTGGGGCTGTTCATCCCGGGGGTGCTGCTGTGTGCCAGGTCTGGCTGCCATGGGAACGCGGGCACGACGGACAGCACTGAGCTGGGGACCGGAGAAACGGGTGACAGGCTCCCCCCGGCACGGGAAGGACGGGGAGGAGGGGCTCAGAGGGGCTGAGCTCTCTAAGTTCCACACAGAGGAGCTCTGTTAGAGCCCTGCAGCCCCTCTGCCTCCACGGCACGGAGGGGGACACATCCCCCGCTCCCGCTGGGTGCTGCTGCGTGCCAGGAACCACTTGGGAACCACCCCCCTCAGTGTGCAGGGTGGGTGCTGTTTGGTTCTAGGTGTTTGCCCTAGGTGACAACCTTCAGGCTCCTCTCTAAAAACTTCTGACATTGTTTGCTTTTTGGCATTTTTATTCATCTCAGTACATCTCTTCTCTTGGTTTCAGTCGCCAAGCCAGCTGGAGTATGTGGACACCAGCCTGGCACTGGTGCCTGCATGACCAGAGGTGTTCCCTGTCTGTCCTGTCCAGCAGCTGTCACACTGAATCCTGGAATGGTTTGGGTTGGATGGGACCTTAAATATCATCCAGTTCATCTGGTGAACAGCAAATCCTCATTTTCCCGGACAAACCCAGCAGGCAAAAACTGAGATCAAGAAGGAAGAGTCTGTCCATGGAGAGGGAAGGATGCAGGGCAGATTTATCACAGGTGGGAGGAGGAAAGACAAGAATGTACCTTAAATACTCTGGAAAAGCAAGACTTGATAGATCTGTGGTTTGAAGCAAATTCAGCTGCCAAACCCTGATTTTTCATGCAGTGTTTCTAGTGTTTCTTGTCTATGGAGAGGTTAGGGGAAAGTTTTGTGCTTCTTTAAATAACAGTTTTAAAAGTAAATAATAATAATTTAAAAAAAAAAATTATTGCCAAGGCCTGATGGCTCCTGATTTTTGAGCACTGAGGTGTGACTTGGCTGTGCTGTCCTGGTGTCTGAGCTATGCCTCTCCCATCAGTCTTGAGAATTCCCTTCAGAAATCCCAGCTGAGGGGCACATCTTGAAGGTACTGAACATTTTTCAATCCAGTGAAGGAAACACTTGATTGAGGATGTGACATGATTGAGGACATGGAAGCAATCTTCCAAGGTCCAGTTATTCCCTTGGGGTCGCTGGGAAGCATAAAAAATAAGCAGCTTCATTTCAAGCAGAAAAGGTTTACGTTATGAAAGCCAAATACTGCAATGGTGACTGGAAAACCAGGACACAGAGTCATGGAATATCCTGAGTTAGAAGGGACCCACAAGGGTCATAGAGTCCAACCCCTGTCCCTGCACAGACCCCCCAACAATCCCACCCTCGGCACCCCTGGCAGCGCTGTCCAAAGGCTCCTGGAGCTCTGGCAGCCTCGGGGCCGTGCCCATTCCCAGGGGAGCCTGGGCAGTTCCCAGCCACCCCCAAGGCGTGAGCCAAGGAAAAACTCCATCCCTTTCACATCAATCTCCCACTCTCTCACAGGAAAGCAGTCCCTTGAAGAGGTGTTTCCCTCCTGCAGCTGCCTCACTGCTCTCTCCCAACCCAAGCCCTCCAACGACCCCATTCCCATCGATTTAAAAGGTCAGCAACACCAGATGGATTGCACTGGTTTATTGCTGTAAAAGAAGCGCTGACTTCCTAAAGTTTCTATGTGCTGGAAGCCGTGGCCGGAGCCGGGGCACGGCCTGCAGGAGGAGCTCTCTGGACGTCTCTCTCGGTTGCGTTTTTGTCGGCAGCTCCTGCCTGTTCCGAGAGCTTCGCTTCATCCGCAGGCAAACGGGAGGAGGGACCTGGCACCTTCCCGCTTCTGCGATCGAACACTTCCAGGGATTTTTTAAACTGTTCCGCTGTCTTCTTCCTCCATGCCATCTTTCTCTCCTGTTCTTTCAAAAACTGCTGCCGTAATTGTTTGTGGAGATGATGAGTTTTCTTTTTGGCCTTGTCAAATCTTTTTACCTTTGTGAGAGCAAACATAAGACCTTATTGCTGCTCTCCTACCATGAAATAAAGAATTCCAAAGTGGTGCTTGTCTTCTGGAAGAGACAGATCCCACCACATCCCTCACTATGACCAAGGTGATTTCCAAGCAAAAGGCTCCAATATGCAGAATCACAGAATGGTTTGGGCTGGAAGGGACCTTAAAGCTCATCTTGCTTCAATCCACAGGGACACCTTCCACCAGACCAAGTTGCTCCAAGCCCCAGTGTCCAACCTGGCCTGGAACACTTCCAGGGATCCAGGGGCAGCCACAGTTCTGGGCACCCCGTGCCAGGGCCTCCCCACCCTCACAGGGAAGAATGTCTTCCCAATATCCAATCTAAACTTATTCTCTTCCAGGGTATCACTGGAACAACGTCTGAGTCCAGGTTAGGTCCATGGCCAATGATGCCTGGAGCTTATTCCAAACCACAGGTGACTTGGATGTAGGATATGGCAGCTGTGTCCGGAGGTTAGGAGGGAGGCACAACCACTCGTGTCAAAGGTGGCCCAAATGCAACAATTGCCTCTCTCAGCCATTGCAGACAGCCTTGGCACCCCCTGCTGATCCAGCAGGCTGAAGACCTAAAGGCCTCCTTGTGCCACAGGGGGCCATGAGCTTTGTCCCAGGGGAGACCTCACCTGCTCTTCCAGGAGCTGCAGCTCATGGGCACTGGTGGGGCCACTAGAGGTGGGCAGGGGGTAGTCCAGGTCAAGATCCCAATCTGCAGGGCTGCTCAGGGTGAGAAAGGGCTTTGTGTCACAGGCCCATGGACTTGCTCCTGGAGTGTGAGGGGACCCCAGCCCGGTGTGAGGGTCCCCCAGGACAGTGTGAGGGTTCCCCAGCCCATTATTAGGGTTCCCCAGCCCGGTGTTAGGGTCCCCCAGTCCCAGGACAATGTGAGGGTCCCCCAGCCCCAGCCCAGTGTGAGGGTCCCCCAGCCCAATGTGAAGGTTCCCCAGCCCCAGGACAGTGTGAGGGATCTCCAGCCCAATATGAGGGTCCCCCAGCCCCAGGACAGTGTGAGGGTCCCCCAGCCCTGCACCGGGGCCTGCTGATCTGGCTCTGGGGTGGTGCAAAGAAAGTGACACGAGGTCGTGTTTGGCCCTGCTCCTCCATGACCTCCTGTCTCTGCTGTTGATGGTCAGTTGTTGTCATGGTGACCTTGACAGGCAGCCTGTCAGGAGTCACCTCCAAACTCCACCTCAGTGACACAGTGGTCCCAACAGCTTCTCCTGCCCTTCACCCACTGCACCAGCACCATCCTCGATGTCTGCGTGGAGCAGTGACCAGGCTCTGTCCTGGCATGGAGCACCTGTGTATCCCCATGATGGACACCCCCACCACCTGGATCTCCAGCTGCTGGGCTCAGTGACAACCGGGATCCACAGTGTGGGGACACATAAGGGTGAGTCAGTCCCCACTTCTGCTTGGCCTGATGGAGCACCACTCCATGTCCCCTACGGGAATAGAACCATAGAGTCATGGAATCATGGAATCATGGAATGGTTTGGGTGGGAAAAGACTTTAAAGCTCATCTTGTTCCACCCCCTGCCATGGGCAGGGACATCTTCCACTATCCTAGGCTGCTCCAAGCCCCATCCAACCTGGCCTTGGACACTTCCAGGCATGGGGCAGCCACAGCTTCTCTGGGCACCCTGTGCCAGGGCCTGCCCACCCTCACAGGAAACAGTTTCTTCAAAATATTCTGTCTAAACCTACTCTCCTTCAGTTTGAAGCCATTCTTCCTTGTCCTGTCCCTCCAGACCCTTGTCCAAAATCTCTCTCCATCTTTCTTTCTCTCTCCATCTTTCTTGTTGGCTCCCTTCAGACACTGGAAGGCTGTAATTAGGTCACCCTAAAGCCTTTTCTTCTTCAGGCCAAGCTATCCAAATTCTCTCAGAATTTCTTCACAGAAAAACTGCTCCATCCCTCTGATCATCTTGGTGCCTCCTCTGGACTTGCCCCAGCAACTCCATGTCCTTCCTGTGCTGGGCCCCAGGGCTGCTGGGGTCTCACCTCTGTGGGGCAGAGGTGCAGAATCCCCCCTCCCCTGCTGCCCATGCTGGGGGATCAGCCCAGCTCAAAGTGGCTTTCTCCAAGGTCAAATCCTGCCGTCCCAGCAGAGAGCTCAACAGCTCCTGGCAGCAGGGTCAGGCCAGTGCAAAGTTCAGCATCAGCAGGTCCAGATGCTCAGCTCTCCAGCCAGGATGGTGCCCCATGTTTATGGAAATGAAGTAGGAGAAACTCTGCTGCTCTGAGTACAAATGAGCTGTTGTGACCTCTTGGCAAGAAATCCAGGGAAAGCCAGCAGCAGTTCTTCCACGTCCATGCTGTAGTACTGAAAATAAACTCACATCTGAAGAGCTGGAACATGGTCTGTGCTGCTGAAAGTACAGAGGATTTGAGATACCCCAGCGAGTAGTGAATTTTACTATTAATAAAATCAGCACAGTTTTCACTTCTCATTTGTACCAGAGCCTTGACAGGGACTCCGAGACCCCCACGTGCTCAGGGAGTGTTGTTTTACTCCAGCACAAAATGTGCTGCTGAGGCAGGACAGCAATTTGCTGTGAGTCAGGAGACTTGGAACATCACCAACACTTGTTTTTCCTAGCTGGGATACAGCTTTGGGTTTTGAGACAGCAACTCAAAGTCCCGTCATCTGCTGCCTTCCAGAGAGGGAAGGAAGGGCACAGGCTCCAGCATCTCTGGTTGGGAGAGACCCAAAGATGTCACGGCCCTTTCCCTTTTCCCACCTGATTGCCACAACTCTTTTTCAGGAGATGCCTCGGGAGATCCATGGTTACTGTCCCTGCCTGTGGCAAGGCGTTGGAATGAGATGAACTTTAAGGTCCCTTCCAACCCAAATCATCCGTGTCTTATGGTCTGAGCAAGCTCCTCCTTGATTGTGAAGAGCCCCATTCCTTGGTGGGGTCCCACAGCCCCAACAGATGGGAGGGGTTGGAGCTGGGTGGGGCCAGGCTCTCTTCCCTGGGAACAAGAGACAGGACAAGGGAGATGGCCTCAAGTTGCACCAAGGGAGGTTTAGGTTGGATATTAGGGAAAAAATCTTCACAGAAAGGGTGGTAAGGCATTGGAACAGGCTGCCCAGGGCTTTGGTGAAGTCCCCATCCCTGTAAATGTTCAAAAAATGTATGTGGCACTTGGGGACATGGGTTAGTGCTGACCTTGACAGTGCTGGGGGAACAGTTGGACTTGGTGATCTTAGAGAGCGTGTCCAACCTTAACCACTCCATCTTCCTCGGATCCTAAGATTTTTAAAATATCTCTAAGCTCCTGTGATTTCATCTTTTAGAAACTCAGCTACTCAGCCAAGAGCCTGCTCAGTGAGGAGCAGGAGCCTGTGACACAGAGCAGTGAAGCCAGCAGTGAAGCCACCAAATGGTTAAGGACAAAGCCTGGAGGGGATTTTTGGGTGCTGGAGCAGAGGCTGTGGGACTCGAGGGGAGTCTGAGGAATCATCCTGTCCATCTCCTGGCCTCCAGTCTCATTTGGGCACTCTGAGCTAGCTCTCTGGGCTAGGCTGTCCTCCAAGGAGAAATGCAATCTTCCTACATCTGCCCTATAAAAGGCTTTGCCATAATTCCAGTTCCATACCCAGGACAGTCCCTGACACTGTTCGAGGACTGGGATGTGGTAGGCTTGAGAGCACAGCCCAGCATATCCCAGAAGGATATAATTTCCTGGCTCAGGCTCCCCAGCTTAGCAAGCGTTTGCCCCTGCTGCAGATCCCACATCCTGCTGTGCCAGTGCAGTGAGCTCCCAACGAGCCCCAGGGCAACAGTTAATCCCTGTCCTGAAACAGAGATAATTTCCACCCTGTACTCCCAGGCACACAGTAAATCCACCCTGGATTTCCTCTCCCCTGCATGGGCACATGCTGCTGCTGCTCCAGCACCATCCCAGCATGTTCCATCGCCACTTCCAAGGAAGGGTTCAGCAGTGGTTCAGCAGCAGATCCATGAAAAACTGTCTGGCCCAATGTCATTAGCTACACTGTCCCACTGGACACAGGTTTATTTCTCCCACCTTGAACTTTCACACTTCACCTGGAGCTCCTTGATGGAGAAGGACTTTGAGCAAGGGTTTGGAGCGACAGGACACAGGGAATGACTTCCCACTGCCAGAGGGCAGGGCTGGATGGGATATTGGGAAGGAATTGTTCCCTGGGAGGGTGGGCAGGCCCTGGCACAGGGTGCCCAGAGCAGCTGTGGCTGCCCCTGGATCCCTGGAAGTGTTCAAGGCCAGAATGGACGGGTCTTGGAGCAACCTGTGCTAGTGGAAGGTGTCCCTGCCCATGGCAGGGGATGGGATGAGATGACCTTTAAGTTCCCTTCCCACCCAAACCATCTTGTGATTCCATGATTCTTTGTCAGCCAGCACCTCCAAGCATGTGGAGATGCCGCCCATCCCTCAGAGCTGTGACCCCTCCTCACAAGGGGCCACCCCTCCCCATGCCCATGTGAGAGTTGTGCCCCTTGTTCCCTGCTCCAGTTGGGCTGGTCCTGCCCTGTGCCACAGGCTGCTCTCCAGGATGGTGTCCCTTCTGCTCCCCCCCCAAAAAAACCCAGGTTTGGATGCCTTTACCTCTTCCAGCTTGGCCAGAGCAGCACTGGACTAAGCACATGGGCAGCTGTCAGTGTGGTGGGAAACCCAATCCTTCCTGGGGCCGGAGCAGAGGGATAACACCAGGCTGAGATCATGGCCTGGAATACCCAGAGGGTCACCACCCCTCAGCCACCCCTCCTGCCACTGCTGGGCTTTCCATGGGCCACATAACCCCAATGCCAGCAGGAATGCTGCCCTTGGGACCCCCATGACCAGCCCAGCTACTGTCACCACTGCACAGGGACACACATGGCCACAACCAGCCGTGGTTGCTGCAGGGCACCAGGAGCACCACAAGGCACTGAATCCAAGGTGGAAAAGGCAAAGCCATGGATGGAGCCAGGATCCAGGCAGACCCCGGTGCCAGCAAATGAGCCAGGGGGTTGGGATAGGCAGAGAGTCCCTGGGGAGGGCTCCTGAGCCAGCGACGCTGCAGGTGGAAGGTTTGCAGGTCTCACTCCTCCCTTCCAACACTCCTCGCTATGAAAAAGCCTCTGGAATGTGAGCCCAGAAAGCAAACAGGCTCCCGGCCAGAGCAGGGGCTGATAACTGTGTCCCTTTGTGTCCTTTTTGGGATGGGCACCACCCCAGCCATGCCTGGGGCACCTTGGCAAAGGTGGCAGCAGCAGTGGCACGCTGGGCACGCCCCAGAGAGCTGCCCACCCCTCACCTGTGTGCTGGGAAGGAGCCGTTCCTCAGGTGCTGCTGGAAGCAACCTCGAATCACTGCCCTAATGGAAAAAAGTCGCTGTTTGGGAAAGAGGGTGGGGAACCAGTGGGGATTTTCCAGGGGAAGTGGGGTTGTGCTTGTGTTCAAGTGAGTCACCAGGCTGGAAAGGGGCCGGACAAGCAATACATGGTGTGACTTTTGGGGCTGTCCTGTGCAAGGCAAGGAGCTGGAATCGATGATCCTTGTGGATCCTTTCTAACCCAGGATATTCCATGATTCCATGACTCAGGATGCTCCAGCGTCATGCCACCCCAGGGCAGGGCAAAGCTCCCAGCCCTTTTCCAGACACTTGTGGTCAGTGACTGCTCTCCCTGTCACTGCATCCCTCCTGTGTCCTGCGGGGTGTCCCAGTGCCAGCCCTGGGACTGCCAAACCGCAGCTGTCCCTGCTGGAGCTGCAGATGCTAGACACAGCTTCCCAGGAGCTGGAACATCCTGAGGCATTTCTGTGCCTCAGTTTCCTATCCCTGCACTGAGTGTCCCTCCCTTCCTTCCTTCTTGGCCAGGAGATCACTGGGAGCCGAGGGTGGAGTACAACAAAAATAGAGCTTTATTTCAGGACAAGTGCAATCGGAGCTGGGTCCTTCGGCCCCAGCGTGGAGATACAAGTGTGGCAACGGCCACCACGGACCCCAGCAGCGGTGCCAGGCACACACACTGGGTTGTCCCTTTGCCATGGTGAGCATGTGCTGTGTCACAGCCCAGCACTGTCCCGGAGCGATGGCAGCTGGTCCAGGCTGCTCCGTCCCCTCAGCTGGGCTCTCACCATCTCTGCCACGGATGCCAGTCTGCAGCGAGCTGGGAAGGGTGGGGACAGCTGTGGGGGCTCAGGGGCATGGTGGGGACAAAGACGACACTGGCAGCACCACCGGCAACCCTGTGGGATTGTCACGAGACGGTGGGGATGGGGACAGGAGAGGGGACACACACCTGCCCTGTCCTGGGCATTCGGTTCGGCCACAAGAACCAGGGGCCACTCCAGCCAGCAGAGCTCAGTAGTGACACACACAAACACACACACACAAACACACACATCTGTTTCCCCAGGTGAGACAGCAGCTGGATGCACAGAGCTGTAGATCTGGAGCCGTGTATCCAGAGCCACGTCTCCGGGTGTGCCCAGCCCATGTGTGCACACAGGAACACGTGCAGAGCCAGTGCACACACACAGGTACCTGCTCACCTGCACAGAGCCCCTGTGCACAGCAGTACCTGCCAGCAGCACACACCTGGACACACACATGGAGCTGTGCACACCCGACATGTGCACACCAGCACACCTGTGCCACACACTCACCTATGCACGGCCTGTACCAATGCACACATGTGCCACAGACACTCACCTAGGTAGTCTGTACCAGTGCACACGTGCCCACAAGCACGAGACCTGCTTGCATGTAGAGCCTGTGCACACCAACACGGGCATACAGAGCTGTGCACACCAATGTGTGCAGGGTCATCAACACACACCTGTCCCACACCTGCAGAGCCTGTGCACACCCACAAGCACAGAGCTGTGCACAGACCCACTCACACCTGAGAGTGCACAATTCAACACAACGTGCTCACAGCTGTGCACACAACACGTGTACACACCAGCACATCTGTGTGCACACCAGCACACGTGTACTGTGCAAAGCAGGACGTGTACACTCACATCTGGGCACGCCAGAAAACGCACGTGCACGCAGCCATAGACACGTGTGCACCTCAGCACCTGTGTGTGCACACAGAGCCGTGCACACTGACACACACGTGCAGAGACACACAGGCACAGCATGTGTGGACTCACACACACTGGCACACACATGCACAGTCACGCACACTGTCACACACGTGCAGAGTCACAGACACCAGCACACACAGGCTGTGTGGACTCACACACACTGGCACACACATGCACAGTCACACACACCGGCACACACATGCACAGAGTCACGCACACTGGCACACACGTGCACAGCACTCCCCCAGAGCCCTCCTGGCCCCGATCCCCCCGTGGGTCCCTACTCGTGGCGCGGGTGCCGCCGCAGCCCCCGCAGGCCCCAGCAGGCGGCCAGGAGCCGGGGCTGGTGGTACAGCACCATCCCGGCCAGCGTCAGCGCCACGCCAGCATAGCCCAGCGCGCCCAGCCGCGTGCCGAACAGCAGCCGGGACAGCAGCAGGTTGCCCACCACGGTGAGGCTGCCCAGGAGGTGCAGCGTGAGGGCCGAGGTGAGGGACAGGAGGCAGGAGGTGGCCAGGTTGTAGAGGACGGAGCCCAGGCAGCTGAGCAGGATGCAGCCCCAGAGCGCGGCGTCGGGGCGAAGGACGCTCTGCCACGAGGGGCCCAGCTCCAGCGCCACGGCCGCTCCAAACAGCAGCACAAAGCTGGGCAGGGACGTCAGGCCGAGCAGGGACAGCGCGTCCAGACGGTCCTCCTGCAGCAGCACACCTGGGGGGACAGGGGACGGTCAGTGGGATATCCCACGGGAACACCCACCCGCCATAGGGACACACAGCACCCACAGGAGACACCCACCAAGACAAGACCAAGCAGCAAAAGAAATCCCCAATGTCACTGGGAAGGGGAAAATTAAGGGGGGAAGTTAATTCCATGGGCTGGGGGTGCCCTGATTTGGGGGGGTCCCAGTTTAGAGGTTTCCTGGTTTGGATGTGTCTCTGTTCAGAAGTTCAGGAGTCCTTCATTTCTGGGATTCCTTGTTTTAGGGGTGCCCTGGTTCAGGGGCTGTCCCACTCTGGGGATGCCCTGATTCAGAGAGTGTCCACTTTCAAGGGTGCCTGTGTTTGGGGTCAGAGTGCCACAGGGAGGGTTGGACAGGGCAGCTTTCCCAGCCCACTTCAGAGTATTTGTACCCATGACCCCCCCTCTGGGTCATCCGAGGACAGTGGGGACAGGAGGCACAGCAGGGTTGGCTGCCACACACAGACATATCCCTACCCTCCCCAGGGCCAGTGTCCATGTCCCACCGAGGGTGAAAAGGTGACAGGGCAGTGGCACAATGACCAGTGGTGTCCCTTGGGGGCCACAGCACCTCAGTACAGCCATGGAAATACTGGGGTGGGCAGAGGGCCCCATGCCAGAGCCTGTCCCCATGGTGCCCCGAGTCACAGGCTCCAGAGGAAATGCTCCCTTCCCAGCCAAAAACATTCCAGCTGGCTCCTCACTGCCATCTGCCAAGGACACCACTGCCTGGGTGGCACCACAGCCACTCGAGTCCCCGGGAAGGGGGGACTCGCAGGGAGTCCAGCAGCCCACAGGGATGGGACAGGCTGGGTGACCCTGGGCCAAGCTGGGGCACTTCCACCCCCCATGGCCCAAGGACACCACAGGGACACTAATGGTGTCATTACTGTCAAACTAAAGTCACGTCACCTCAGGGCCACAAGCACGACACAGCCCGGAGAGGGGCAAGGGTGGCTCTGGGGTGGCACCAGAAACAGAATGGGAAAGGGGTGGCACTGGGGCTGGGGTGATATAAGGGTTGTACCAGGGCCAAGAGGGACAGCAGGTGGCACTGGGGCTGGGGTGAAAATGGCAGCCAGAGTGCCACCACGGCTGGGTGGTGCCACTGTGACCAGGGTGGGCAGGGAGTGTCACCAGCACAAAGCCACTGGGGTGACACCAGTGATAGGGTGGGGTGGCACTGGGGCTGGGGTGACACCAGGGTGCACAGCAGGTAGCAGCGCGAGCAGAGAGAACCCGCAGCACCGGGGGTGGCACCAAGGTGACACCAGCACCCCCGTGCCCCAGGGGCCGTGCCAGGGGCGGGCGGACATGCAGGACAGGGACAGGTGGCACTTACTCTGCTGGATGGACTTGAGGGCGCGGAGCACGGTGGCGGCCAGGAGGAAGCCGCAGCCGGGCTGGGAGAAGCAGAGCCCGCCGGCGATGCTGCAGGCGGCCCCGGCACACACCGGCCCCATGGCCCAGAATTGCAGCGGGTTCGGCCGCCGGCCCCCCAGCACCCCCAGCACCAGCGTCACCAGCGGCGTGGTGGTGGCCACGGCCTGTGCCACGTCCAGCTGCACGTAGCTCAGGCCCAGGTTGCCCAGGGCCACGCTGGTGCAGAAGGTGAGGCTGAGCAGGTAGATCCTGGCGCGGGGCCGAGGGCCCGGAGCCCGTGCCCAGCCCAGCGGGTATCCCACGGCCACGCCGGACAGCATGTGCAGCGCCGAGAGCAGCAGCGGGTAGCGGAACCCGTGCGCCGCGAAGATCCACTTGTTGAGGCCGGCCATGGTGGTGCCGGTGCCCAGCCAGGCCAGCACGCTGAGGGTCAGCGGCAGCGCCGGCCCCGGCGGCCGCCCCCCGTCCGCCTGCCCCGGGTCGGGCTTCCAGGGCC
>VXBN01006754.1:1005618-1016946 GCA_013397395.1 Sinosuthora webbiana
CTCCTCCCTGCCCTCTCCGGGCTCTCCGGTGTCGGTCCGTGGCCGCTCTCCCAGTTTCGCTGCCGGTGACGCAGCTCCGGCCGTGCCGTGTCCCTGCAGCCCTCCCTGGGAGCGGTGCTCGCCCCCTCTCCCGGTTCCGCTCCTGCCCCCCGCGCTGGCCGTACACGGTGCCCTTTCCAGCCCCTCGTCCCCCGGTTCCCGTTTCTCCTCCCTGTCCACCCCCAGGAGTCCCGGTGGCCCCGGGGCGGTTGCGGGGGTCCCTTCAGCGCCCCCATCTCTCCCTAGTACGAGCGCGGAGCCGCCACCAACTACATCACCCGGAACCGGGCGCGGAAGAAACTGCAGCTGAGCCTGCCCGACTTCAGGTGCGTCCGGGACCCCCCTCCCCCTTCAGGTGCTCCCTGCACCCTGAGCTCCCATCCCTCCGAGCTCTCCGGTCCCTTTGAACTCCCCCGGGACGCCCGGTCTCCAGCCAGGGGGAGCAGGGGACTGAGGTCTGTGCTGGCTGTGTGGGGTGGCCGTGGGACACCCTGAACCCCTCTCCATGGGGTGGCCCTTTCCCTCGGGGTCAGGGGGCAGTGCCCTGTGTGTCCTGGCTTTCAGGCTGCCAAGTTTGGAATTCCCCCTGCAAGGGAAGGGCCTGGGGTGTCCCAGGGGACGCAGGGGTGCTGTGGCCCCCCTGTCACAGCCCTGTCCCTGTCCCCAGGCGCCTCTGCATCCTCAAGGGGATTTACCCCCACGAGCCCAAGCACAAGAAGAAGGTGAACAAGGGCTCCACCGCCCCCAGGACTTTCTACCTGCTCAAGGACATCAAATTCCTGCTCCATGAGCCCATTGTCAACAAATTCCGGGAGTACAAGGTGATTGTCCCCCCCGAGGGGCCCCGGGGCTGGTCCTGTGCCCCAGACACCCCACGTCCCCCTGTCCCCACAGGTGTTTGTCCGGAAGCTGCGCAAGGCGTACGGGAAGAGCGAGTGGGGCACTGTAGAGCGGCTGAAGGACAACAAACCCACCTACAAACTCGACCACATCGTCAAGGAGAGGTGAGGCAGCCCTGGCAGAGCCACCTGGAGCATCCGCCTTTGGAGTCCCAGCACAGGAGGGGCCTGGAGTTGCTGGAGAGAGTCCAGAGGAGGCCACAGAGATGCTCCCAGGGCTGGAGCCCCTCTGCTCTGGAGCCAGGCTGGGAGAGCTGGGGGTGCTCACCTGGAGAACAGAAGGCTCCAGGGAGAGCTCAGAGCCCCTTCCAGGGCCTAAAGGGGCTCCAGGAGAGCTGGAGAGGGATTGGGGACAAGGAAGGGAGGGACAGGACACCTTCTCACTGTCAGAGGGCAGGGATTGGTGGGATGTTGGGCAGGAATTATTCCCTGGGAGGGTGGGCAGGCCCTGGCACAGGTTCCCCAGAGCAGCTGTGGCTGCCCCTGGATCCCTGCCAGCGTCCAAGGCCAGGTTGGACATTGGGGCTTGGAGCAGCCTGGGACAGTGGGAGGTGTTCCTGGCCATGGAATGAGATGATCCTTAATGACCCTGTCAACCCAAACTACCCTGGGATTCTCTGATCTTTCACCACATCCATCCCTCTCTGGGAATCCACCTCGTGTAATTTTTGGAGTTACTGATGGAATTTTGTGTTTCTGGGCTGGAGAAGAAGAAATGAGAGAGCAGGGAATGCCTCCTGGGTAGCTTCAGGAGCTCTCCTGCTCTCCCTGTGGGCTGTTTTCCTTGGAGGGCTGGTGAAGGGTTAATGCTGCCAAGGCTTTGGTGAGTTTGGTGACAGTGAGCAAGGAGGGGAAACATGAGGCAGGAAACCCCATAATCCTCGTGGGTCCCTTCCTAAATCAGGATATTCCATCATTCTCTGACCGGCTCTGCTGGGATGTGCAGGTGGATGCTCCACAGTTCCCATTCCTTTCTCACTAGGGGTCTCCCCCAGCCCCTTTTGCAGGACTCTGGGGCTGGCTGTGACCCCCCTTGTCCCCCCTGGGCACAGGTACCCCACGTTCATAGACGCCCTGCGGGACCTGGACGATGCCCTGTCCATGTGCTTCCTGTTCTCCACGTTTCCCCGCACGGGCAAGTGCCACGTGCAGACGGTGCAGCTGTGCCGGCGCCTGGCCGTGGAATTCCAGAACTACGTCATCGCCTCCCGCTCCCTGCGCAAGGTGGGAGCTGGGCAGGGCCTGGGGCTCCGGGCTGCTGCCTTTGGGCACTGGGGTGTCAGGTCACGGATCCCACCGGGATCTGGCGCTCCCTGAGGAACCTCCTGCTGAGGGAGGGGGTGACGGTGACAGGGACACCGCAGCCTTCCTCCCACTGAGCCTTTCCTCTGCCCTGCCAGGTTTTCCTCTCCATCAAGGGCATCTACTACCAGGCAGAGGTGCTGGGGCAGCCCATCACCTGGATCACCCCCTACGCCTTCGCCCACGACGTGAGTACCTGGGAAGAGCCCGGGGGATCAGCAGGGAGGGGGTGAGGGACCATCCTGTGGGAGATGAGGCTGTGCCCAGCCTGTGGTGAGACCTGCTGCAGAGGTACGTGGGGACAGAGTCCTCTGTCACCTCAGGATTCCCCGAGGCTGCCTGTACCAGTCTCTGCAGTTCCTCATGTTCTCAATTATTAATGTGCTCCTTTATCAGCCATAAAAGATTAACCTGTGGGAGCAAGGCTGATGGATTGGAGGAAAGGGATGAGTCCGATCCTGCAGCCTCCCCATGGGGATTCTGCTGTGTCCCCCAGGCAGCAGGGCAAGGGAAGGTCCCCATTGTGCTGGGACAGCTTCTCCTGAGCCTTGGCAGGAGGTCACAGGCGCAGCAGGGCCGTCTCCATTCACTCCTGGGATTTCCAGGGCTGGGCACGGTTGGGTTGAGGATTTGTGGTTTTGTGGTTCTGAATCAGAATCCTGGAATGTTTATTTGGAAGGGATCTTAAAGCCCATCCCATTCCACCCCTGCCATGGGCAGGGATACTTTCCACTGGACCAGGTGGCTCAAAGCCCTGTCCAACCTGGCCTTGAACACTTCAGGGATCCAGGGGCAACCACAGTTTATCTGGGCACCCTGTGCCAGAGCCTCATCACCCTTACAGGGAGGAATTCCTTCCCAATATCCCATCTATCCCTGCCTTCTGGCAGGCTGAAGCCATGGTCACTTGTCCTTGGACTTGCTTTTGTCCAGCTCTGCCATACCCTGCACTTTTCACCTTGAAGAGCTGGGAGTCCCTGGCCTAAACCCCAAGGTCCCCATCCATGATGGGATGGAGTGTTCCATCTATCCAGGCATAGAGGGGTGGCAGCAGGACCCTGGGGGGAGCCTGCAGAGTTCTTCCTGCCAAGGGTCTGGTGGTGGCTGTGACATCTCTGTGATTGGGGCATGCTTAGGTTGGGTTTCAGGGAAAGGTTCTTCCCCCAGAGGGTGCTGGGCAGTGCCCAGGCCCCCCAGGGAATGGGCACGGCCCCGAGGCTGCCAGAGCTCCAGGAGCCTTTGGACAGCGCTGCCAGGGGTGCCCAGGGTGGGATTGTTGGGGGGTCTGGGCAGGGCCAATGGCTGGGCTGGATGATCCCTGGGGGTCCCTTCCTTAATGGGGATATGATGTGATCTTTGTCCCTGTGTCCCCCCATGCCGTGTGCTGGCAGCACCCCACAGATGTGGATTACCGGGTCATGGCCACCTTCACCGAGTTCTACACCACCCTCCTGGGCTTTGTCAACTTCCGCCTCTACCAGTCCCTGAACCTGCTGTACCCCCCCAAGGTGAGGCCACCCCCCGGCGTCACTGTGTCCCACCCTGGCGTGGTGGCAACCCAGATTGGTGGGAGGGAGAGTGGAAATGAGGGATTTTTGGGATATCTGGTTTTGGCAGCTGCCTCCACACCCCTTTTCCTCTCCAGATCGACAGCCAGGCTGAGGATGAGCTGAAGCCTGCAGAGGGCAAGGAGTATGCCATGGATTCAGAGAGCTACCTGGAGGTGAGGGGCACTGCTGGCACTGTGGCCCATAGGGACACTGTGGTCTTCATGTCCTGCCCACAGCCATCCTAGTGTGGCACTGAAAGACAGAGCCAGCACCCTGCAGGGTGGAGGGGGCTCATCCCAAACTCCTGTTCCTGTAGGGCAGAGCTGGGCTCGGCTTCAGGCACCACCGATCTCCCCCTGCATGGCCAGGGACCCCCCCAGTCCCATGCTGGGGATAGTGCCTGGAGGGGGCTGAATTGTGTCCAGGCCCTGGCTCTTCTGGCCTCTTGCTCTGAGAAAACCCCCCATGGGGCTGCCCCTTTTCCCACCCTCTGGATGTGACTCCGTGTCCTCTCCCTGCAGAGGCTGTCAGCTCTGAGTGCCAGCCTGGCCCGGGCAGTGGCTCCAACCCACGAGGATGAGGTGGAGATGGATGAATTCCCAGTGGAGGGGGTAAGACCCTGGTGGGGGACTCATCCCTGGCTGGGGGGATCCTGTCCTGTGCCCAGGCTGGCAGTTTGGGGACAGCTCCTGGGACCTCTCTTTGCCAAGGCGGGGCTTGGCCAGGGCTGTGTGAGGGGAGGAGGCTGAGGGCTTTGCTCTGAGCAGGAGACAGCAGAGCTGATGGATGCCAAGAAGAAGGAGCAGGAGGCTCTGGAGAAGCACAAGAAGCTCTTTGAGGGGCTGCGCTTCTTCCTCAACAGGGAGGTGCCCCGGGAGCCGCTTGCCTTCGTCATCCGGTGCGTGGTGGGCAGGAGACCCTCGGCAGCCCTGGCCTCCCCCTCTGGCAGGACTTTTGGGGCCAACCCACCCCATGTCCTGTGCGTGGGGTGACCCTGAGGGTCCCACCTGCCCGCCTGACTCCTCACTGGCATTGCCCACAGGTGCTTTGGTGGCCAGGTGTCCTGGGACAAGTCCCTGTGCATCGGTGCCACCTACGACGCCACCGACCCGTCCATCACCCACCACATCATCGACCGGCCCCGCGTGGACAAGCAGGTGGTTGGCAGGTGGGTGAGGCAGGGGGGCCCTCCCCAGAACAGCCATCCCAGAGCTGTCCCACGGCCTCCAAGGACTGAGGTGGGACCCCTGTGCCTCGCCCAGGTACTACCTGCAGCCCCAGTGGGTTTTTGACTCGGTGAATGCCAAGCTGTGCCTGCCTGTGGCCGATTATTTCCCCGGGCTCCTGCTGCCCCCGCACCTCTCGCCCTTCGTGACGGAGAAGGAGGGTGACTACGTTCCTCCTGAGAAGCTGAAGCTGCTGGCCCTGCAGAGGGGAGAGAATCCAGGTGCTGGGAGCCCTCAGAAGAGTTTGGGAACTGGGCTGTGCCTGTCCCGGAGCATCCCAAGGGTAACGGTGGTGTCTCCTTGTAGATGAAGAGAGTGAAGAGGAGGAGGAGGAAGAAGAGGAGGAAGAGGAAGGTGACAATGACAAAGAAGAGGAGGAAGATGAGTCTGAAAAAGAAGAGGAGATGAAATTACAGAAGATGGAAGAGCAGAAGATGGAAGAGCAGAAGACTCAGAGCAACAAGGTGGGAGCCCAAGGAGGCAGCTCCGATGTCACTGTCCCTGCTGAGGGCTGTCCCTGTCCTGGGACCACTGGGATACTCCAACAGCAATGGAATGGTTTGGGTTGGGAGGGGCCTTTAAAGTTCATCTTGTTCCACCCTCTGCCATGGGCAGAGACAACTCCCACTGTCCCAGGTTGCTCCAAGGCCGGCCTGGAACACTTCCAGGGGTGCTGCTGGCCCCACATCCATGGGCTGCAGCCCCCATCCCTGTCAGGGCCTGCCACAGGTCCAGAGGGAGCTGTGGCCCTCCCTGGCCCGCAGTGAAAGGGCTGGAATTGCCAATCCCTGTGGAAGGAGGGTGTGTTCCTGGTATCCTGAGCTCCCTGGCTCCCCACAGGTGCTTCCTGTGAAGGTGACAGCAGGGAAGGTGCGGCTGGAGGACAAGCAGCGCCTGGAGCAGGAGCAGCAGAGCGAGGAGAAGCGCTTGGCCATCATGATGATGAAGAAGAGGGAGAAATACCTCTACAAGAAGATCATGTTTGGGAAGAAGCGCAAAATCCGTGAGGTATGGAGACCGGGCCCCTCACCTACCTCCTGGGACGGGCTCTTCCCAAACCCACTTGCTCCTTCCATACTCCCTGTCCCTGGTGAAGGTGTTGAGGTCCCTCCCAGTGTCCCCAGGCTGCCCCATGGCGGGGCAGAGCTCCCTGTGCCCCTCAGGGCTGCATCTCCTGTAGCCACTCTCCGTATCCCACCCCTGATCCTGGTGCTGTGGGGTCCGTCCTCCACGTGCACCAGGACTTCGGTGGGACCGAGGGGTTGCAGCCCCTGTCCTGCTCTGACTGAGGCTCGGGGGTCTCTCCCCAGGCCAACAAACTGGCTGAGAAGAGGAAAGCTCACGACGCAGCCCTCAAGGAGCAGAAGAAGAAGAGCAAGAAGGCGCGACAAGCGTGACGGGACCGGGAGCTCCTGGAGTGTTTTCCACTGTTGCTTTCGGGTGGAAAACCCTTGGCTTTGCTCCTGGGACAGAAAGGCTGTATTTGAAATGTTTCCCATCTGTAAATACACCTGCTGCTCTGCCTTTCCCCTGGTCCCCTCTGCGGAATTGGTGTTACAAGGACTGTCCTCCCTGTGCTGGTGCCACCTCTGCATGAGGGAGAGCTCTGGGGTCATTCCGTGTGAATTTGCACAGCCCTGGCTGCTGGAACCTGGTTCCCAGGAGCTCCCTGGGGCAGAGGAGTGCGGAGCCCAGAGCTGCTTCCCAGTATCCACACAGAAAACCATATTCCCGTGTATTTTTATTTTTAATTAAAGAAGGTGATGCTTTCCTGGTGGTGTTTGTTGTCTGCCCCTTCTGCCTGCGCCTGGGGGAGGCTCCTGAGGGGGTGATGTGGATGGATGTGGAGATCCATGTCTGATTCCAGGCTTGCTGATCCTGCTGGACGTGTTCCTGGCATCAGCAGTTATCTGTCAATGCTGGGTTTTCCCCCCAAAACACCTTGGAGATACCACAGCTGGGGACAAGGTGTCTCATGGTGTTTATGAACACACCTTTGCCCCCAAATGATGAAGGCTCTGTCTCACTGAGGAATTTTTGGAGGACACCCCTGGCACTGCTGTGAGGACACAGATGATCCAGGAGTGACAGTCCATGGAAGGGAGTGAGCTCAGACAGGGAACAGCTTGGAACACCCAACTCAAAGGACCTTCAGATTTAGTTTCTTTTCCTAGATCTTTTTTTCCAATTCTTTACCTTTTTTTTTTTTAATTATCAATTTGGTTTAAGTGCTTTTTTCTTTTTACTGTTTCCATTCTCCCCCTTTGTGTTCCATTTTTTTCAGGGTTTTTTTTTCTATTTTTTCCTTTTTCCTTTTCTTTTTTCCCTTTATTTTTATTTCTTTTTATTTGTTTCCTTTTTATTTTTTTTTTTACTTTTCCCCTTCACTTATTCCCCCCTTTTTTCCTCTCCCCTTTTTATTTTCCTCCTTTCCCCCTCTTTGTTTTCTTTATTCTGCTTCAGAGGGTTGGAAGGCTTTTCCTGTTGTTTCTCTCCTTGCTCTCCCCTCTCCCAAGAGGAGCAGGACTGACCCCTGGGGCAGGCCCAGGGCCGGGGCTCCCCTCAGAGCGGGAGACCCCGAACGGGGCCTCAGCCCCTGGGAGCCCCCGGCTCCAAACCAACCAACCCGGCTCCAAACCAACCAACCCGGCTCCAAACAAACCAACCCCGGCTCCAAACAACCCTCAGCTCCCAAAAACCCCAGCTCCAAGCAAGCAAACCCCGGTTCCAAACAATCAAACCCTGGCTCCAGGCCTCACTCCCAGGGCCGGGCCTGGGGCCTGGGCCAGGCCGGGGCTGGTGGCCACAGACCCCTCCGGCTGATAAAGGCCAAGTGTGACCCCTCGGTGTCACCACCCGCTCTGCCTCCTCACCCAGCCCCTCAGGACCCACAGCTTCCCTCAGGACCCGTGGTTCCAGCCATCACAGCTTTCAGTGAGTGCTGCTTTGTACCCCAAATCGGGGGGGACAGGGGTGGGGATGAGGTGGTGGAGCCCTCCTGGTCACCCCGCTGTGGGATGTGAGAAATGGGGTGTTGTGGCTTCCTGGCTTGGTCACATCCAGCATTCCATGGTTGAGCTGCCACATACCGGCCACTGCAGCTTTCTTCTGGAAGGAGGAAAGAAAGGCTGGAAACCCTTTACAACCCGTTTCCCAAAAAACAGGAAACCTGGAAACACTCTGCAACCCATTCCAGAAAAAAAAAAAAAAAGGGGGGGAAACCTGGAAAACCTTTTCAATCCATCCCCCCCAAAAATTGCAGGGGGAACCTGGAATCCCTTCATAACCCACCCCCAAAAAGGGGGAAACCTGGAATCCTTTTGTGACCCACCCCAAAAGAGGGAGAAACCTGAAATTAGGAGAGGTGCCCTGCAGAGAAGGGGTGGGACAGCTCCTTGCTCCACACCACCAATTTGACAGCAAATCCTGTGACTGTGATTGTGATCACTTGTCTTCACATCTCCTCTTGCAATGATGATGGTGGTGATGATGATGATGATGATGAAAACTGAGCGCAACTGAAGGGTTGTGCAGGTTACTCTGGTGTGAGAACTGGTCCTGATGAGGTCTGGCGAGATGGGTCAGCTGCCAGGAATGGGGCAAGAGCTGCCAGCTCACTGCAAGGTGATGCCTGTAAATCCTGTAGGGGCAAGCTCTGAACCCCAAACACCTCCAACAGGGATGGTGAGTCACAGGCATGGCCAAGGTGGTCACCCCCTGCTTGGGGACCCAAGGCCGACCCTTTAGCGACAGAGACCTGGGTCTGAGGGCAGCAGGAAGAGCCAAGGCTGGATCCAGGAGCATGAGAGCCCCTTTTTCACCCTGACACATGCAGGGTGATGGCCCGGCGACAGGGCCGAGCCCTCCTGGTGTGCCCAGGGCACCCTTTGGTGTGACTAGAGGAGGGTGGAAAGGCTGGTGTGCATCGTGGTTGCTCCATAGTTGTCACACCAATGTTGGAGATGCCAGAATATTACTGTCATCAGGGCCATAAATCCATGGAAACATAATGGGAGGGAGGAAGGAGGGCGGGGAAGCTGCGGGAGAGTGAAGAGGAGCTGATGATGCGTGACCAGGGTGCCCCAGGGAGCAGGCGGCTGGGACGGGGTGCGGGAGCGAGCTCCCCAAACCCAGGTGAGCTCCGGCTGCAGGAGGTGACAGCCAGGCCATGAGCCGTCCCCGGGGACGAGGAGGAGGACGGTGGCTGGCGGGAGGTGGGTGCCACCGCCCGGGGACAGCCGTCGTCACCCAGGGCTGTGGGGCCAAGCCAGGCTGGTGGCGGGGAGCCGAGGGGCCGGCCGTGGGGCCCGCGGGGACAATGTCCCCGTTGAGGCCGCGGTCACAGATGGAGACAAATGTCCCCGTTGTTCCCGGAGCGGGCTGAATGGCTCCTCTGTGCCGTGGCAGTGAGTGGGGGCCGGGTGGCTCGGGGTGGCCGCAGGCACCCAGGGCCGGCCCTGGGGAGCCGGGCAGTGCCCGGCCGCAGCCCCGCGTCCCCCCGCCGGCCGCTCCCACTCCTGCCCCGTTCCCCCTTCCCAGGGCGGCGACCCAGGGCCGCGATCCCGGTGATGCCATAAACACCGCGGTGCAGTGGGAAGGCTTTGGAAAAGCCGGCATTTGCGGGGAGCTGCCCGGGAAGAGCTTATTCCATGTCGGAGCAGCATCGGCACCCCCGCCCCGTGCCGCCCGCTCCCCTGGCACCCTGGTCAGCACAGGAGAGCAGAGGCACGGCCCAGCGCCAGCGGTGCAGGCAGAGGAAAAGGTGATGGATACTGAGGGGCTGGGGGGGAGGTCGAGATGCTTGGGGGAGGTGGTGGGGTGCTTGGAGGGTGGCAGGATGGAAAGGAGGCAGCGGGATGCTTGTTGGGTAGCTTGACAGGCAGTGAGATGCTAGGGGGGGGCAGCAGGATGATAAGGAGGTAGTGGGATGCTTGAGGGGGTGTTTGTATGCTGGGGGGGCAGTGGGATGCTTAGGAAGCCGCTCTGTGGGGAGAATTTTGTATGCATGGGGCACAGAGGGGACAGAGGGGAGGGAAGCACCACCCCTGTGTGGGATGGGGCCTGTGGAAAACAGTGTGCCCATGAATTTGTGGGATCAGGAGCAAGCAGGTGCATGTGCCTTGTGTATGGCAGGGGCTTGGCCCTAAAAAAATTGATCCTGTAGGGAAAACTCAAAAGCAGACTCTTGGATGCCCCCAGGGAGATGGGGAGCTGCTGGGACATGGAGATGGGGCTGTAGAGCTGCGTGGCCTGGCTTGGCCCAGGGGTAACTCTGGAGGAGATGGTGTGTGCAGCCGTGTTCTCCGGCCGGGCATCTCAGCCGGCTGGCGCCGCGGCCAGCTCCTACCCGTGGGAGCCCCAGGAGAGCACCCAGCACACCACGTTTTTCCTAAGAAGCTATTAATAATTAAGCTGCTCACTGAAGGCAAAGTCAATAGAGTATTTGGCTGGGAAGTGTTTGCCAGAACCACCCCAGGGAGGCAGGCAGGGTGGAGCGAGGCATCCTCTTGGCATTCCAGAGCTCCAGAATGGGGTGCTGTGTGGTCCTGAGAGCCTGGTAGGGTCCCATAGGGATCTATCAGGATCCATTGGGACCCATCTGGACTCACTGGGATCCATTGGGACTCATCAGAGGCATCCATGGTGCCATTTCACTCACTCCAGTGGAGTTGGTGCCAGCTTTGCTCTCGCCTGGCAGCACCCACAAAAGTGGGTGTCTCCCCAGCCCTGTCCAGTGGCTTTTCCAGGTGGTGCCAGGTGGTGACTGTGATGGAGTCACAGCCACCGTGTAAAACTGGACTCCTGCTGCTCCTGGGCACATGGAGCTCACTGGCATTCCCACCCACACGGTGGTTTTGGGATATAGCCTGAGCCACCTGCTCCCGCCGTGGTGACACCGTGCCCCCCCACATCCACATGAAAACCACTCGGGAAGAGGCTGGATGCACCAGCCCTGCCTGATCCAGCGGTCCCGGCTCCAGGGGAAGTGGGGGGGACCTGGGTGAGCTTTTCGGGTGCCCCAGACGCCCCTTTCCCAGCTCCCTCTCCCTGTCCGCGGCGCTGCGCCCAGCACCCGGCCGCAGCCCGGGGCTCCGGTTGCATTTTCCATTCATTATTCATCGAGCTGGAAATCTCGGCAGCACGAGGCGATCCGACCCGGGGGGGCCGGAGCGGGGGAGCAGCGGCAGCAGCGGCACCCCGGGATCGCCGGGCGCCGGTGACCGCGGCGGACCGCCGGGTGCTGGGGGTGAGCCGGGAACCGGGGGGGCTTTGCCTCGGGGGCTCGGGGGGTGGGATGTGCGGGGCTGTGAT
>VXBN01006754.1:1019166-1035331 GCA_013397395.1 Sinosuthora webbiana
CCGGGCGCGGAGCTCTCCTGTGGAGGGCTGCGGTCACCGGTCGCGTGTCCCCGTGTCCCCGTGTCCCCGTGTCCTGCCGCAGGGGACGGCCCTGCTGCAATGCGGTGTCACAGTGAGGGTGACCCTCGTGTCCCTGGAGGAAGGAGGGGACAGGGATGGGGGCCACGGGGGGAGCGCTGAGGAGAGGACAGCGGGAGCCTCTATGAGCGTGTGTCTGTGTGCACACGTGTGTGTGTGTGTGTGTGTGTGTGTGAACAGGACTGATGTGTGTGCACATTTTGTGTGTGTGTGTATGAACATGCATAGATGTGTGCGTGTCCTGGTGCACACACGAGCATACGAGGGGATGGAGGTGTCTGTGTGTGCCCCTGTGTGTGCCCTCTGTGTGTGTGTGTTTTGTGTGTTTGGGGGTGCCGTCCTGCCTGCACCCCTGTGTCCCCAGTTCTGTGTCCCTGGCCCCCACCCTGTGCCAGCCCGAGCTGACATGACCAGAGGGGCCCCCGAGGCCCCCGGTGCTACTGGCAGGGCCGGAGAGGCCACACCGGGAGGGTATTGCAGCACCCAAACCATCCCGACCTGCTGCAGCTCCTGCTCCGGCCTGCAGGTTTTCCCGGGAAAATGGATCCCAGTGCCCTCAGGGAGCTCCTGCCGGTGCTGGTGGTGTCCCAGTGGAGAATGGCCACTTTGTCCCTCAGCTGCCCACTCAGCCCCTGGGCTGTCCACGGCCCAGCTCCCCCTTCCCCCAGTCCCAGCCCTGCGGCCTCTCCCACCGGCCCTGGGAGTCACCCTGGGAGTCACTCAGTTTTCCCAGGGCGGGCAAAGCTTGGCTGGGCGGGCAGAGCCGCTGGGCCTGGGCCACGGATCTGCTGTGCCCGTGGCTGGGTCATACCAGGCACCAGTGAGATGCTTGCCTGAGAATTGCCATGCCCATGAAATGTCCACGTCCCTCATCCAAGCCACACACCCCCCAGTCCCCGTGTCCCTGGCACCAACGTCTCTCCTCTCTGGCTGCAGGTGACCAGGATGCTGTGGCATGGGAAGCCCTGGAAGTCCATGTGCAAGGGGCTGGTCCTGGGGACCCTCCTGACCAGCTTCATGTTGCTGCTCTACTCCTATGCCGTCCCCCCACTGCAAGTCAGCGTCACTGAGTGAGTCTGGGGTCCCCGTGTGTCCCCCCCCACAGCTCGGCCTTCCTGTTCCACACCAGGAACCCCCAGCTGGAGGTGGGGGATGTGGAGATGGCTCTGGGGCTTTCCAAGCCCTGGTGGCTTCACATCAAGATGTCTCCTTCCTGCTGGAGGCTGCACCCTGTCCCACAGCCGGAGGGAGGTGGCCCCCAACTCCCTGCAGGACTGGGGACACACCCTGGGGCACTCACTGCCACTTGGTGGAAAGGGGAAGAGAAAGGAGGAGAGGGAGAGGGACTCGGAGTCTCGGGTTCTTTCACTGCCCGAGCTCCACAGTGCTCAGCTCCCAGCCATGCCACCTGTCATCAAATTTACCTCCAAGCTTGTAAACAAGGTCCATGTGCCTCGCAAGCCTGGTGCTGTTAGATGGGATCCTTATTAAGGATCAGTTTGGTGAGTTCATTACAGGTGTCCAAAGTCACTTGACTCTGTGGGCTCTGCTCACTGTCCCAGGTAGCTCAGATAATGTCCTGTGTGTCCTCACGTTCTTCTCCAGGGCCCATGAACTCATCTCTGGGGCCAGGCTCTGAAATTATTTCC
The DNA here is from genome assembly GCA_013397395.1 of Sinosuthora webbiana. Classification (NCBI taxonomy): domain Eukaryota; kingdom Metazoa; phylum Chordata; class Aves; order Passeriformes; family Sylviidae; genus Sinosuthora; species Sinosuthora webbiana. The sequence continues at coordinate 1,020,894 of VXBN01006754.1, forward strand.
CTTGCTGGATCCTTCATGGATCCCACAAGGTGTTGAGAGCTCCCAGACCTCCACAGATCCCATGAGAGGTTTATGGCTCCTGTAAGGGGTTGAGAGGTCCCTGACCTCCTCCATGGATCCTACAAGGGATTGAGAGCTCCTGAGCCTCCTCCATGGATCCTAAAAGGGGTTGAGAGCTCTCATACCCCATAAAAATGTTATCAGCTCCTCTCTGTGGAGTTGTGGCCATGGACAGCTCCCCTTAATGCACTTTTTGGCATCACCTCCACCAGGACCACCATGGCCATGCCCATGGAGACCCCCTGCTCTATTTCCATTTCCAGCACCTATTCCCATTTCCAGAACCCATTTCCAAGGTCCAGCATCTGTCCCCAGATCCAGCACCCATTTCCAGGTCGGCATATATTCCCAACGTCCAACCCCTATTCCCAGGTCCAGAACCAATCCCCAAATCCAGTTCCTCCAGCACAGAATATCCCTAAGCCTTCAAAGTGACAGTGCCACTCTCATCATGGTGCTCTTCTGTCACCCAGGATCCCCGTGCCCTTCTCCTGCTCCTCCCACCTGTCCCCCGTCCAGGCTCCATCCTCATCCAACGGCACGGGCAGTGCCTCGGGCTGGAGCTGCCGGCCCAAGCTCAACGTCATGTTCATGAAGACCCACAAGACAGCCAGCAGCACCATCCTCAACATCCTCTTCCGCTTCGGGGAGAAGCATCGCCTGAAATTCGCCTTCCCCAACGGCCGCAACGACTTCTACTACCCGTCCTTCTTCGAGCGCAGCCAGGTGCAGCACTACCGGCCCGGGGTGTGCTTCAACATCATCTGCAACCACATGCGCTTCCACTATGAGGAGGTGCGCAAGCTCCTGCCGCCCGACACCACCTTCGTGACGGTGCTGCGGGACCCCGCGTACCTCTTCGAGTCCTCCTTCCACTACTTCGGGCCCATCATCCCCCTGACCTGGAAGATCACGGGGGAGGATAAGCTGGACGAGTTCCTCCGGGACCCCCAGCACTACTACGACCCCAACGGATTCAACGCTCACTACCTCCAAAACCTCCTGTTCTTCGACTTCGGCTACGACAGCAGCATGGACGCCAACAGCCCGCTGGTGGAGGAGCACATCCAGGAGATTGACCGCCGCTTCCACCTCGTCATGTTGCTCGAGTACTTTGATGAGTCGCTGGTGCTGCTCAAGGACCTGCTGTGTTGGCAGCTGGAGGACGTCCTCTACTTCAAGCTCAACGCCCGCAAGGGCTCCACCGTGTCCCGGTTGACCCCTGAGCTGTACGAGCAGGCGACCGCCTGGAACCTCATCGACGCCAAGCTCTACCGCTACTTCAATGCCACCTTTTGGCGCAAGGTGGAGGCCTACGGCAGGGAGAGGATGGCCAGGGACGTGGCCGAGCTGCAGAGGGAGAATGAGAAGATGACCAGCATCTGCATCGACGGGGGACATGCCGTGGATGCCAGCGCCATCCAGGAGTCCTCCATGCAGCCCTGGCAGCCCCTGGGGGAGAAGACCATCCTGGGGTACAACTTGAAGAAGAAGATCAGCAAGAAGCACCAGAAGCTGTGCCGCAAGATGCTGACGCCTGAAATACAGTACCTGACTGACCTGGGGGCCAACCTCTGGATCACCAAGCTGTGGAGCTACGTGCGGGACTTCCTCAAGTGGTAGGGGCTGGCAGGTGCTCCGCTTCCCTGGGGAAGAACCAGGTGCTTTTGTTTCTGTTACTCATGGTTCTCTTGGTTTGGAACTGGCTGGAGGCTCTGGAGCCTGGGAACTTTTGGGGGGATCCTCCATCACCTTCCTGCAGAGCCTCAACTTGGGCAGGAGAGTGGAGACTCTGCCTCTATCAGCGGGGTCAAGGACTGGGGGCTCAGGGGTGGTGTTTTCCTGCAGGATCCACTTCTTCCTTCCCCATGGAAAAGCTGGAGGAGGGATTTATGAAGGATGTGGCCTCATCACAACAGGAGCAGGACATCCATCACTAGGTTGCTGGGTGCAGGCAGGGATGTGCTGAGACAGCAGTGGTAGAGGTTATCCCTTGGCCAGGGTGGGCAGAGATGCGCACAGGGAACCCAACTCTCCAGGGCTCCTCAAATCCCCCCGCTGAGTGAGCCCTGGTCTCGGGGTGTGGGAATGTCAGAACCTGCTGCACTCCTCAGCCCATGGGTGTGGTGAGTGCAGCATGTTCTCAGCCTGCCCACAGCCATCACTCCATGCCAGAGTGACCCAGAGCCACCCAGAGCCAATTGGAGATTGGAAAACCCACCCCAAAAGCCCCAGCCTTTATCAACAGCTCCCTGTGGCAAAGGGCACCCCCTTCCTGCACCCCATCATCCCAGTTAGAGGGCCCCGTGGGGACATCCCAAAAGGCCAACAGGGTCTGGTGACAACTGGCATGGGGAGGAGATGGGATGGGTGCAGTGGGACTGTCCCCATGATGCCATCCTGGGCACAGTGGGGATGCTGAGGGCAGGGGCCATCCCCAGTCCCCACCCTGCCTTGGGGACAAACCTCGTGCATCCCAGCTGGGCTGGATGACACCAGTGACGCCGTGTCCCACTGAGAGTAGCCTTGGCTGGGTACAGAGGTGGCACCTGTGGCTGAGCCACACTCCCCAGCAAAGGGACCCCTTTGTCCCCCCACCTGTGTTCAGCTCCTTCTGTAAAGAGCAGAAATAAATAAAAAACAATTTACTTTTCTAATATAATTGTATATTTGGTAGTTTTTGATATAAGGATCGTCCAGCTGGTGTCCAGCCATCTCCTACTTCTCCAGGATGGGATGGATGGGGTGAGGATGTTCTTACAGCCACAGCAGGATGCTCAGCCAGTCCCTGCTCCTGGCACAACTGTCCCCATCAGTCCTGAGTGTGGGGGGCCCTGTGTCCCCCAGGCAGTGCTGAGGCATGAGACCCTCAGTGCAAATGGGCTACCTGGGTCTGCCCCCAGTGTCCCTGTGTGCAAGTGCCCCCAGGAAGGTCTGCTGGCTTCACAGGGTCACCAGAGCCATGGGACCAGCCATCACTGGTGACACAAACCACTTTGTGCCACCACGTTCCAGCTCTGCTGCTGATGGGGGGCACTCCGTTTCAGGGGTGGCAATGGGACTTGCACACTCCCTGTCCCTCTGTGCCCAGGTCAGCCCTCTCAGAGGAGGCCTGTGGTGGGGTGTTGGGGCTGTGATGGAGACACCTGAGACAGGCAGGACCCAGGGACACAAACAGTTCACCAGGTCTCTGTCCTGGCTGTGACCAAACAGCTGCTCCCAGGTGGCCTTCCTCTCCAGCAGAGCTGGAAGCAGAACTATGATGGAACAAAGAAGGGGTGCTGGGGACTGGGACTCTCTGGTAGGACCAGGATCAGCCATGGGATCATGACAATAGTGGAGTCAAAATTGTGGTGGGCTTAGGAGCCATGAGGTGGGGCCAGGGACGTCCAAGGGACCAAGGCTGAGTGACGGGACCAGGCCATGTGGTGAACTGGGATCAGGGCAAACTGGTTGGGTCAGGACCATGTGCAGGAGTAAAATGACATAGTGGGAGCAGCACCATGCACAGGACAAGGACCAACTGGTGGGGATGAGACCTTGTGGTGGGATCTGCACCTTGCTGAGGGCCAGGACCACAACAATGACATAGGAGGCCCAGCACCACACCTGGGAACAGGACTGATTGGTGAGGATGGAACCAGGAGCAACTGGTGGGTATGGGATCATGCTGAGGACCACCTGCAGGAGCAGTCTGAGTGGTGGCACTGGGACTGTGAGATAGAATGGGGACTGGAAGATGAGGATAGGTTCTTGTGGTGGGACTGGGAAGGTGTGAGGGATGGGACTAGCCCCAGGTGTGGCTATGTGCCAATGGCTGCCGAGACCAAGCAAAGCCCCCGACCCCATCAATGCCAGCTGGGACCCATTGACACCCAGCCCCAAGTCCTTAAAGACCCCCAGCTGGTGGGGTGGGGATGCTGCTCCCTGGGGATGGAGCTGTGCCTGTTGGTGCTGGTGTGTGGGGCTGTGCTGGAGGTGGCAGGTGACTGGGGCTGGGATCCCCCTCCAGTCCTCCCGTGGGTTGTACTGGGAGGAGGGTGGTGGGTGTCCCTTGCTTTTCCCAGTGCTGGTTCCTGATGGTCACCTGGGGACTGTCCTGTGGGAGAGAAGCCTTCCTAAAATGATCCCAAGCTCTGAAGGTTGGGGCAAGGGGCTGCCAGGATCTTCCCCAAGGTCCCAGCAGGGCTGGTGGGACCTGGTTGGGGTGGGGGGATCAGAGGCACTGGTGGGGTCTGTGGCTGCTGACGGTCGTGTCCCACCCCATGAGCAGCTCCTGGTCTGTCCCCAGCCCTGGGCAGGGTCGAGGTGCTGGGAATGCTCCTGGTGTATTCCTGTAGTGCAGGTGAGTTCCTGCTGGGGTGGGGCTGAGGACAGAGGAGCCCCTGATGTGCTCCTGGATGCTGTCCCTCCCTTTGTGCTGCTGCCACCTGTCCCCAACCAGTCCTGGCAACACCTGAGGACCTGGATGTCTCTGCTGTGTCTAGGACATGCTACTACTGGCTCAACCCTCCCCTTGCAGGGACCACCACGGTTCCAGTTGCCTCAGAGCCCCCTGGTCACATGGTGACAGGTCCAATGATGTCCTCGGGCATGGGGACAGGGAGGGTTCCTGCTCACCTGCACTCTGAGGAGCCCATCGTGAACTTCACCTTGAGGCTCCTGGATGGTGAGTGCTCTGGGGGTGCTGCAGGAAAATGCTGGGGAGTGAGACCATGGGATGTGTCCAGCCAAGACCCTTGGGCTCAACCAGCAGCAGTCAGTGCCTTCTCCTGGCTGGCCCCAGCACTAGGACCACCAGGAATGGTGGCTGTCCCTGCAGGAACTCAGGAAACTTTGAGATGTTCCCAATCCTGTGCCTGATACCCCAATGGGGTTTGGGGGTCAGCTCTGCCCCTGGTGGGTGACATAGTCCCTCTCAGCTCCAGAGGGGTCCAGGAAGGTGCTGTAGCTCTGGAGAGCAGGGAAGGCAGGCCTGGGGGGGCAGAGCCAGGACAGGGGGTGGGCTCTGAAAGGGGGAAGCTGTAGGGATCGGGGCCAAGACACTGGTGGATGGTAGTCTGGGATGTGTCTGGTGCCCCCATCTCTCGTGGGGATAGGCTGGGGGCTGTCACACTGAATTCACACTTCTCAGAGCACTCCAGTGACACTCCAGAGAAGCTGCCAGTGCTCAGCCCCAGCTCTATGATCCACCTGGAAGCCAGTGTCCATTTCAGTCCCAGCATCTCCATGAAGATCCACGTGGATCAGTGCTACACGACCACCACAAAGCAGCCAGGACACTCCAGGAGGGTCTTCATGGTGGTGAACAGCCATGGGTCAGTGCTGGTGGGGCAGGAAGTAGGGGCTTCTCCAGCCACTCTGTGGTCCTGCAGGACGTCCTGACAGAAAGGGATGTCCGGAGCCTGGAGACAGCCCTGGAACGTCCTGTGTCAATCTCCTGTCACAGATGCCTGCACGGGGAGAAGTTGGGGAATGTGTCTGTCCAGCACCAGAGAGGGGTGTCTGTCCTCCAGCTCTCCATCCTGGCCCCCACGCTGGAGGGTGAGCCCGAGGAAGAGCAGGTGAGGTGGGGATGATGCCCTTGGTGGTGGGATGGAGGTCCCAGGGAGGGGGATGATGTGGGTGTCCCAAAACGTTGTCCATCCTGAGACACAGCGCTCCTGCTGGGGTGGCCTCAGCCCCATGAGGTCGTGTGGAAGAACAGGGTCCCTGAGGAAGGGTGTGGTGTCTCAGCAGGTCTATGTGCACTGCCTGCTGATGGCATGGGGACAAGGACGTGCCGCCAGGTCCTGCTTCTACAGCCACACCACGGCCAGGTACGCTGGGGATCTGGGGACACGAGCACCCCACAGGTGCTCAGGGGGACAGAACCCATCTCTGGGACGACCAAGTCACCCCACTGTGGTCTGGAGGGCAGCTGGTGGCACTGCCACAGGACCCAGCTCCCTTATGCTGCTGATGTGTTGAGGAGAGGCTTGGAGACATCTCCTCTGGGGTGGCACCATGTGGGTCTTGTGGTGGAGTCTGGGGACCCCTAGAACTGTCCCCCCCAGTTCTGTCCTCTTCTCTCCCAGCTGGCATAACACAGAGGACCCTGTCCAGAGTACCCCATGCCACTGCTGTGACATCGGTTGTCCCGCTGCTGACACTCTCCGTGGAGACATGCCAGGTACCAGGGTGAGCCAGGGTGGCCCCATGTTGTTTTGGGGTCTTGGGAGGGCTCCTGGACCCGGGCTGGATTGCACTGGACATATCCTCCCACAGCATTCCCAGGAGAGGGGACTCTTCACCGTGAAACAGTTGGACCAGTGCTGGTGCAGAAGGAGAAGGTGCCATGGTACAAAGGTGAGGGACACCCCAACCCTCTCCCATGTCCTCAAAACCCTCCCCCTTGTGCTGAACTCCCCTCTGACCCCCAGGTGTGTTTTTTGCCTTTCCCAGCACCGTGCCAGACGGTGAAGAGGTTCCTGCTGGCTGGGCTGGCCCTGGTGGGCAGTGCTGTGCTGGTCGTCGCCGTGCTGGGGGGGCTGCTGGGGCTGGCCCTCACCACCTGGGGCCTGGGCAGACCCCGGCAGGGACAGCGGCCACCCAGGCAGAGGAGTCCCTTCCAGGCTGAGCTGCAGAGCGTGGTGGGGGCCTTGGTCCTCAGGGAGACAGAGAAACAGGGCAAGATGGGACCAGAGCCTCTTTCTCACCAATAAATGTGGTTTTGCTTTCTCTAAAGCTTCTCCTGGTTGGTAGTGTGTGGATGCCACCAAGGGATGGAGATGTGCTCCTACACTGGCAAGCAGCCCCAAGCACTCCTACACATCCCCAGGTTTCCCCAGGTAGCTGGAGATGTGGCTTCCAGGTGTTGTGGCACTGTTCCAGCTTTGGTGTTGGAGATCGTGGCTCCCAGCTGGGTGGATTTCATGTCCTTGGAGACCATGGACATGGTGGCAGCTCCTTGGGGACAGGCCCAAGGATCTCCCATGAGGCTGTGGAGATGGAGAGGTTCCAGGGTGGGGGACAGCAGAGCTGCTCTGGGCAGTCAGAGACCCCCTCTCCCAGGTGGAGACCCCTGAGGGATTGGGACCCACCCAGACCATCCCCGCCAAGAGAGGACATGGCCTGGCCATGGTGGCACCTCAGCATCATGGAGTCATGTTTGAAATGGTTTATTAGGACCAGTGTGGAGCAGGGTGGCCACTCTGGGGGGTCACCAGAGTGAGGGGTCACAGTAGGTGGGTCACAGCAGCATGCCTCAGTGTCCCCGGAGCGCGTGGGGCAGTGCTCAGTGGGACGTCGGGGGCTCTCCTGGTGTCCTGTAAAGCTTGCGGAGGCTGGAATCCATCAGGAAATCTACAGTCCTGCAGCAGGAGAGGGTGTCAGCAGGGTCCTGGGGGGGTCTCTGGGGCAGTGGATGTGATGTGGATGGGTGGGGCCGTCCTTAATATCCCCTGAGACACCAGCGCCACCAAAACCAGGTTTAGCGCGGCCTCACTGTGCTAATCCCGGCTCAACTCCAGATAATCCCCACCCTGACAGGGACATGTCCTGGCTGAACCCCAGCAAAGCCCCTTTGGAGTGGAGACATCCCATCAGCACCCTGTGCTCCTGGCCCCAAGCCCATTCTGGGGCTGGTCTCCAAGGAGACAAATGTGCTCCATCCCTTGGGGCGTGGCGATGGGGCGGTGGCACCTGCCTGTCCCCCACCCCAGGGGTGTCCCGGTGGCTGTTACCTGTCGATGGGAGTGATGATGAGGGGGATGGCAGCCAGCCCCAGGGCAGTGGTGGTCCAGCGGCGCACGGGCAGGGGCCAGCGGGTGAGGGACCCCAGCAGGGCCAGCGAGGCGGCACAGAGCCGGTTGATGGTGAAGCCGGGGATGGCCACCGAGGCCAGGCTCTGCCACACGAAGGTGTCCACCACGGCCACCCCCACGCGGGTGGGGTCCTGCGGGTGGGCCTGGGGGGACACAGGGGTCAGTGGAAGGGCAGGGACAGAGAGGCTGGGGGTGAGGAGGGGGTGGCACTCACGGTGGCAGCTTTCCGACCCTTGTCGATGGCGTCTGCGGTCACGTAGGCGGTGGCCACGCCGTAGCTGGCCCACACCACCGGCACTGGCACCAGCGGGCGGAAAGACTCACCCACCTCGTTGGCATAACCTGAGGGGATGGTAGAGTCAGGGACCAACTGTCCCCATGTCACCTGTCCAGGGTGACCCACTGTCACTGGACAGATCTTGCACGGGGGTGTTTGGAATGCCTGGGTCTCCTTGGACCCACTGCCACCAGGACAGCTGGGCTGGGGGTGACCGGTGCCACTGCTGCTGTCTGTGACTGCCCAGTGCTAGTGACAGTGCCCACTTCTGTATATGTCTAGTATCTGTGCCCATAAGTGGTCCTGGGTATCCATTGCATGGTGCTGGTGGATGATGCCACTAGCCAGTGTCAGTGCTGGTGACAGTGACAGGTACCTGGTGCTGGGCCGTGCCCAGTGCCAGGGCCTGCTGTGTGGTGCTGATATCTGGCACCAGAACCCTGTATCAGTGCCCGGTGCAGTGTGCAATACCTGGTGCTGGGTGTCGTTGCCCAGTGCACTCTGTGGTACCAGTGCTGGGTGTCAGTGCACAGTACCACATGAAGTGCCCAGTGCCCGACATAGTGTCTGGTGTCACGTTCCCAAAGCAGTGCCGGGTGTCAGTGCCTGGTTCCTGGTGTGTGCCTGACGTCGGTACCCAGTACCAGTGTTTGGTGCTGTGCTCAGTGCCCAACACCACTGCCCATTTCCTGAGGTTAGTACCCACTGTCGGTACCCTGCGACAGGGGCTGGTGCTCGGTATCACTGCCCTGTTTGTGCAGCCAGTACCCGACGTCAGTGCCCAGATACCGCTGGTGGTATTTGATGTTAGTGCCTAATGTCAATGCCCAGGTCCCCGTGCCTGTGCCCGGTGCTGGTACCAGGTACCCGATGTCGGTACCCGATGTCAATACCCGGTTCCCGGCGCTCCCGTAGTTCCCGGCGCTGGTACCCAGCGTCAGTGCTCTGTACTCAATGTCAGTGCCCGCTTCCCGGTGTCAGCGCTCAATGTCAGTGCCCGGTACCGGTACCCGCTTCCTGGTGTCAGCGCTCAGTGTCAGTGCCGGTACCCGCTTCCCGGGGTCAGCGCTCAGTGTCAGTGCCCGGTGCCGGTACCCGGTTCCCGGTGCTCACCCAGGTATCGGACCCACGTGTCCCGGTACAGGTCGGGCTCCTCCTGCCCCATGGCGCGCGCCACTGCTCCTGCAGCATGCCCCGCCCCCTGCGTACGTCACAACACCACGCCCACTCGGGGTGCAGATTTGCATGACCCCGCCCCACGTGTCACGTGATGCCCCGCCCCTCGGGGCCGCGGGATGGCGGCGGGGGCGGGGCCTGGCCGCGTACGTGACCCCGCGGCCTTGCGTCACCGGCGGTCACGGGGGGACAGTGACGGGGCTGGGAGGGAAATTGTGGGGCTGAGGGGCTAGTTACAGATCTGGAGGGACAGTTATGTGGCTGGCGTGGCAGTTGTGGGGCTGGGGAGACAGTTAGGTGGCTGGGGGCCGCTGGGGTGGTTATGGGGCTGAGGGGGCAGCAGGGGCAGTTCTGGCGCCGGGGAGCCACAAACCGGAGCAGACCCCGATCAGTCCATCCCTTTACTCCCCAGCCCAGGCAGCAGCAGCGGTGGGTGCAGGACCCACATAAGGCACAGAGTTTGGGGGGGCTGCGGGCGCTCGGCCACGTCCGGCCCCACTCGGCCCCCGCCTCAGTCCGGCAGCTCCGGGGCTCAGCCCCGGCTCCATCTTCCTGTGGGGCCATCCTGGGGGCGCGGTGCAGCCCGGGGGAGCTCAGGGGCTGTGGCTGGGGGACTCCCCCTGGATCTGCTGGGCAGAGGCGGTGTCGGGCAGCAGCACCTCCACGCTGTAGCTCACCTTCTTGGAGTGGAGGAAGCTGTAGGTGTTGTCGAAGCGCAGGACATCTGCGGGGGGACAGGGGTGTCAGGGACACGGGGGACGCCCCGGGGGTCCCCACAGCGCCCCGGGGAGGGTTCAGCACTCACAAATGCCGGGCGTGGAGCAGGTGAGGGAGCCGTCCTCGGGCACCATGTGTGCGTTGTAGCGCTGGTTTGGGAGCACCTCGGTCATGTCGCCCGCCCGCTGCCGCTCCCCGACTTTGGTCTTCAGGTACACCCCGAAGCCGATGTCAGCGCCCTCGGAGCGGAACTGCCACCTGCAGGGCACAGGGGCGGTGCTGCGGCGGCATGGGGACACCGCGGCTGTCACCCGCTCCCCGCAGCACAGAGCCGCCGCTCACCTGAGGACGCAGCCAGGGAAGAGGATCTCGTACTCGACCTGGTGGGATGAGCCCCGGTTGACCACGACCGAGTGTTCGTACTTCTGTGCCAGCTGGTCCCGCACGTAGTAATGCTGGGGCACATCCCCCCCGTAGTTTATCTGGAAGGGATGGAGGATATGGGGGTGGGAGAACTGCCCAGCATGCCTAAAGAACCCAGTGGGGGCTCCTCCTACCTTGCTGGAGCACTTGGGGTCCCCATCAGGGTCTGTCAGTGTCCCCCCGTACTCCACCGGGATCTGTGCGGGGTCGATGTACTTCTGCAGGACCTCCTTCCAGTTGGCTGGGGGGAGGGCAGCAGGTTTGGGGGGCTGTAAGTTGGAGTATCCCCCCTGGGTGGGATGACAGCGGTGGGGGGATGTGTCACCCCCATTTGGGACAACCCATGGAGGATCAGGACTCACATCCCAGCACCACGACCTTCTTGCGCGTGTCCTCGCTCAGGAAGTGCTTGACCAGGTTGTAGGCCACGGGGAAGAGCTTGGGGGCTGGGGGCAGAGTGGGGCATTAGGGGGGTGTCAGCACCTGGATAAGGGGAGCAGGACCCTGGGGCTGAACTCACCCTTCACAATAAAGAGGCGCTTGAGGGACTCGGGGTAGTTCTCCTCAAACATGGCCAGGATCTGCAGGATGGGGGAGCTCAGGTCACCCATGCCATGCACCCACCAGAAGCCCACCCAGAACACGGGGCAAGTGCAGGGCACTGCAGGGACCTCCTCCTGCATCATCCCTGGGATCAGCCCAGACCCCTGTGGTCCAGCAGGAAGTGGGGTGGGCAGGAGCCCTCACCTCCCCATACGTGTCCACAGCTGGCTTCCAGAGGTGCTTCAGGCCCAGGCCCTCACAGTCATACACCATCATCACCATCTCAACCTTCTTGCCCAGCTGGGATGGCAGGAGGGGGAGAATCAGGCAGGATTCAGGGGGAGGTGCAGGGATGGGGTGGCCCCAACAGGCTGGCCACCCCAGCCAGAGCCTCCTCCCAAGTTTAGGTGTGGGGAGAAGGGGCATCATGGGAGCTGGGAGAGGGACACAGACAGAGGGACAGCAGGAACATGGACTGGTGGGATGGGCAGGATGCAGAGTTGTGGTGTGGGAGGATGAACCCGAGATGGACATACAGGGTTGGCAGGGACATGGTCCACGGTGGGGTGGACAGGACATGGGCTTGTGGGGCTGAGGGAGATGAACTGGACATGGACCTGTAGGACTGGCAAGTGAGGACATTGTCTGGTAGGGATGGACCAGAGATGGGGAGCTGGGGAGATGTGGGGCTGGGGAGGACTTTGAGTTGTGGGAATGGACATGCACATATGGGGCTGGAGGGGAACATGGACAGAGGGGAATGGACAGGATAGGGGCTTATAAGGCTGGGGAAGATGATGACTGGTAGGGGCAGACCAGATGTGGACACATAGAGCTGGCAGGGACATGGTCCCACAAGTCTGCTGGGGCCAGCAGAGGCTGGGCAGGTTCGCACCTTTTCGGTCTGCTGGTCACACTCACGCCGGAGCACTTCACAGTCCCGGAACTTGTTCTTGATCAGGTCCTGCTTGGAGGCGGAGAACAGCAGCCCCTTGGCATCCAGCGGCCCGATGATCTCGTACCACACCGGGCTGCCCTCCCGGTCATAGCCGCACAGCCCGCCGGACATGTACTTCCGAATCACCTGCAGGAGCACGGGGGGTTCAGGGCACCTCACACACACCCCAGGGGACTCAGGGGGACGGTCCCCTCCAGGGCCACCCCCGGGAGGCCAGGGACACTCGCCTCAGGTGGCTCCCAGGCAATGATGTTGTCGGCGTCCATGTGCTTGCGGACCTCGATGTGCTGCAGCAGGGGCAAAGCGGGCCAGGGTGAGATTCGGGACAGGGTGAAGCCCATGGGCAGGAACCCCTGTCTGGGGCTGGTGGCTCATGGCAGGGCATCCCATGCCAGGTATGTTCCAGCACAGCAGGGTACCCCCAAAAGCAGGGTGCCCCTCTCACCTTGCGGAGCATTGCCTCTGCCTTGGGCAGGTCGAAGGAGCGCGCTGCAAGAGAGCAGAGAGCTCAGGCCCCTGCCAGCCCCATGGGGGCTCCCACCCTGCCAGGGCTGTTCCCACTTTGGGGTTACCTCGAAGCCATTTCAGGAGGAAATAGTCGTCCTGGGAGGGTAGGGAGGGCAGCACGTCCTGCAGCTTCTCCCGGAACTGTGGGGACAAGAGGGACAGTTGGTGAAGGGAATCCCTGATCCTCCCCAAAAAACTCAAGGCTGGAAGATTGTCCCTTCCTTGTACCCCCAAAAACATGCCAACCAGTACTGGGACATTCTCCCAGGGGAGAAGGGTCACCCTGTGCCCCCTCCCTGCCTCATGTGCAGCCAGCTGGGTTCAGTGGTCACCTGGCAGGGGACTGTCCCCAGGCCAGCTGCCATGCTCTGGGTGTCCCCTAACACAAGGTGTCCCCAAGCTCTTGCGTAAGGTGTGAGTGTGGGCTGCCACCACCCCACTCCTCCCAGGATGTCCCACAGGGAGTGGGTGAACCAGTCCCCTCCAGGGGTGTCCTTTGGGATGTGGTCACTGTGTGTACCCCTGCTGCAGTGACAGCCCAGTGGGTCACAGCCCCCTGGCACAGACAGGAGGGTGTCAGGGTGCAGGACTGGGGGGGGGTTGGGAAATCTCAGGGACCCCCCTCAGAGGGGGTCCTGCAGGCACCAGGCAGACCAGGCCCCACCAATGGCATCCTTGGGATGAAGCCAGTCACCAGCAGATCACCACATGTCCCCCTTTCAGTGACACACCAGTGGGTCACAGCCCCATGACACCAACAGGAGGGTGTTGGGGTGCAGTACTGGGGGATTTGGTGTCCCCTCAGGGAGGGACCAAGCAGACCAGTCCCTACCAGAGGCATCCTTTGTGGTGGAGTTGGTCACCGTGTCCCCCACTGTTTGTGACCCCCCAGTGGGTCACAGCCCGCTAGCACAGGCAGGAGGCTATTGGGGTGAAAGATTGGGAGGTTTGGGGGACCCAGGGTCCCCTCTCCACATGGCCCCGCTCACCCCAACCAGGCTACGGCTCAAATCTCCGTACCAGCCGAGGCCCTCCCCTTAATGAGCCTGATTAGCTTATCTCCCGCTGAATTTAGGGGTAATTAAACCCGGGATTAGCTCCTTCACCCTGGGACAAAGCCGGTGGTGGTGGTGGACGAACGGGTTTGGCCACTCGCCTCCCTCACCCACCCCGGGCACGGCTGGCACCGGGCACGGTTTGGGCTCCGTGCCCCACTCCAGCCTCTGCCCCCCCACCCCGTGCTGGCACCCGGCGGGGTCATCGCCCGCCCGTGGAATTTGGCTGGGTCGGAAAGGCAGCGATAAGATAAAGGCACGGGGGTGCCCTCGTGGTTGGCATGCACTGAACCCCGATAACGGCTGGCACCCAAACACGAGGGGCTGGCAGAGGTGGCCGTGGTGGGTGACAATCACCAGTTCTGGGTGTCCCCGGGCCCGCAATCACGGCGGTGACGGGAGGAAGTTTTCCAGTCCTATGGGAAGGGTGGAAGAAGAATATGGGGCTCGGCGGTGCCCAGTCTGGTGGGACACCCGGGATGGTCCTTCCCTGGTGGGCAGCACCACGGGGGTCTCAGCCCGTGAGCGTGGGGTCCAGGGTGGGATGGAGGTGGCAGAAAACCACCGTCCCAAGAGCCCGGCAGTGAGGCAGCAGGTTCCCAAGTCCCGGGGAGGATGGGAGAGGGATGCGGGCCCACCAGCGGGATGATTCATCCAGAAGGACCTCCAGGACCCAGCCGGGCCGGTCCTGCCCTGGTGGGCAGTGCCACCGTGGGACTCGGCCCGTGCGTTTGGGGTCCGGGATGAGGGATGGAGGCAGCGGAACCTCTCGGGGCCGGATTTAGGGGGCGGGGTGGAGGCTGAAGGCGATGGAACGTCCCCGGGGTCAGAAATCGGGGTGAAGCCGGTATGTTTGGGGTGCGGAGCCCTCCGGAGCCCGGAGCGGGGGGGATGCCGGTGGGTTTGGAGTCCGGGAT